>JAGUCJ010000021.1:0-501698 GCA_019670975.1 Acidiella bohemica
CAGGCAAAGGCGTGAGAAGGGCAGGCAAGCAAAGCTATTAGATCTGGATGGTTGCTTCACAAACGTTGACTTCATGCTAAACAATGGGTACTGGGAGCAGGCATTCGAGGCGCTTGGTAAAGTAAAGGCCGGCCTACGAGAGGAGTTCACGCGGGACAATGTACCAAAACATACTAGCGATCCTAGCACGTAATATGTATTAATGTTTCACCTTATTCCCATGATCCTCTGAGACATGGCACCGAACCTCTTCGCCAAATACATTGACTGGCAAGAAACCTCACTGAAATCCAGAGAGGGCACAAACCGAGACCGAATCTACCGGCCGGTAAACCAAACCTCTTTGCTTATATGAGGCGTGGCACACTTCCCATGATCCTCTGAGACATGGCACCGAACCTCTTCGCCAAATACATTGACTGGCAAGAAACCTCACTGAAATCCAGAGAGGGCACAAACCGAGACCGAATCTACCGGCCGGTAAACCAAACCTCTTTGCTTATATGAGGCGTGGCACACTTCCCATGATCCTCTGAGACATGGCACCGAACCTCTTCGCCAAATACATTGACTGGCAAGAAACCTCACTGAAATCCAGAGAGGGCACAAACCGAGACCGAATCTACCGGCCGGTAAACCAAACCTCTTTGCTTATATGAGGCGTGGCACACTTCCCATGATCCTCTGAGACATGGCACCGAACCTCTTCGCCAAATACATTGACTGGCAAGAAACCTCACTGAAATCCAGAGAGGGCACAAACCGAGACCGAATCTACCGGCCGGTAAACCAGACTCCCATGATCAGCTGAGACATGGCAAACTTCCCATGACCCCCTGAGACATGGCACCGAACTTCTTCGCCAAATACATTAACTGGCAAGAAACCTCACCGAAATCCAGAGAGGGAACGAACCGAGACCAAATCTACCGGCCGGTAAATCGGAGCCCACTTGGCTCGCAGAGACGCGGTAGATACGTAGATAGTATATAGTTAAGCCCTCGAAGGCGAGGGAGAGGTCCGACTCCCGTGCCCCACCCCAGCGTCGGCGCACACAACGCGCTGGGAGGACATCTACAGCATAGATAGGTCAGCCACCCTATGTGCGAACCAAGCGGTGGACCTTGAGGGGCCGTCAAGGAGGCATGCCATGACCTCCCCCTGGCGACACCCAAAAACCACTCGGCAGCGTGAGGCCGTAAAACTCCAACCAAACCCCCGGTAGAGGGGGCAGAGCGGAGGACTGGGGTGGTCCCGTCACACTGCCAGCCTATCCATCTGCGAACCTACCCCGTACAACAGCCGCGGGTTACCCGGCTTTTGCTGGTACCGAAAGGAAACCAGACAGGCAGACTTCTCGAAGGCGATATTCTGAGAGCGTAAGCCGAGGATACTGCTAGTGTCGTGATACTGTCTGCCGGACACCCTAGGCTAGCGGCTATCCGTATGCCTAGGCCGGGAAGGTCGGACTCGGTCCGTCCGTGTTGCACTTGTGCGGGCTGGGAGGCTCTCGGGCGGCCCCAGGCGTTGAAAGGCACCGGCGGTCCAGTCGCAGATATCAATTCCACCTTCATTGGATATGGGCTTTCGCCATTGACTAGAACCCCTAACCCTAAGAGCGTAAGCCGAGGATACTGCTAGTGTCGTAATACTGTCTGCCGGATACCCTAGGCTAGCGGCTATCCGTATGCCTAGGCCGGGAAGGTCGGACTCGGTCCGTCCGTGTTGTACTTGTACGAGCTAGGAGGCTCTCGGGCGGCCCCAGGCGTTGAAAGGCACCGGCGGTCTAGTCGCAGATATCAATTCTACCTTCAATGGATATGGGCTTTCGCTATTGACTAGAACCCCTAACCCTAAGGCGTGCCGCCTGCGTAGCACTTGAGAAAAGCAGCAATCAGCCTATGATCAAACCTATCGTTTGGTAGGAAGCTGTCCTGTACGCTGCGAGATATCTTCTTTAGATATCCCCCCTCCGTATCAATCGTAATACTGTCTACTAGACACCCTAGGCTCGCGGCTATCTGTATGCCTAGGCCGGGAAGGTCGGACTCGGTCCGTCCGTGTTGTACTTGTACGGGCTAGGAGGCTCTCGGGCGGCCCTAGGTATTGAAAGGCACCGGCGGTCTAGTTGTAGATATCAATTCCACCTTCAATGGATATGGGCTTTCGCTATTGACTAGAACCCCTAACCCTAACCCTAGAAGCTCCCGTTGCATGACGGGGCCGTGGTACATCAAGACCGCCTAGCCCCAGCTGATCCGTTACAGATTACGCGAGGATCCCGGGCTGAACTTCGGAACATGTGTAAGCTTGCAGCTGAGATCGTCGTTGGACACATTTCAGCCTGTGCCGCCAAGGGTGCTCCTGGCCGACTGCCTGACACCTGCCCCAGCCCGTGTATAGCGAGCTTTCTCACATCTAAACTCTCGTTCTATCACGCGTGTCCACCCTCGGACCCCGCGGCACAACGTTGACATAGAGAAGGAGTAAGAGCTTGAATTGCCTTGGGCGCGAGATATGTAAAGTAGAACGAAGAAGAGGGAAGACAAGCGCGGGAAGAAGGGAAAAGAACGTGAGGGATGTACGGTAGGGTGTGCCACTTTACCGTCTACGCCGCTTTACCGTCAGCTATATTACAGTGCCTCGAGACACTTCGGCAGCTTACGGCACCGACTTTGTAAAAGTCTCTGCACGATCGCAATCATCGAGACGGTCGTCGAAGCCATGTTTACGCGCAATCGTAGAGGATCCAGCTGACTGTGACGCCGCCTTAGCTGATTGGACCAGGAGCATAGCGCCTCAAGTCTCGACACCGCGCCACTTAAAAGAGCTAACACTCAGATCTCCTCACCATTCAGATCACGCGACTCTCATCTACGAAGCAGCTCGCCAATGTGAGATCTCTCTCACAGCAGAGCCTCCCTTCCACGCAATGCAATATTGACGCCATCTCGACTCGCGTTGAACGGAAGCGTTCCAAATGCCTCCGTGCATTTGTCCGTACCAGAGCGGAGCTAGGCAAGATGTCTGCCGCATGCTCGCCAGAGCTGGGATCCTGAACCGTAGCCGTCACCTGAGCTTCTTGGCTTTTATAAGTAGAGATTAGAAGAGATCGCCCGCTCTCACTCATTGGCCAGGTATAGGTGGGAGGCTCCAAACGGCCACTACTTTGGCGCAGCTGTGGTCGAGCGAGCGGTCGCGAGACACTTAGCTATGGCTACTGGTCACACCATGGGCCACCCAGGCGAGCTGTAGAGCATATACTGCAGTTGTCCTGCCTGCTTTTTGCTCGATCCTTCTGTACCGACCTGGATAACCCGAAAGCAGCATCCTGAGAACACATTGAACCATGAGTCTACTCAAGAGGACTGACAGTGGGACCGCAGGGTACGAAGGCGAGTACGAGACCAGACTTTTCATCAACAACGAGGTTTGTCCCCAGCGTTGCCAGCACAGTTGAGCTGAATGCTCACGGGCAACAGTATGTCAAGTCGAAATCGGGCAGAACGCTTACCGTGACCAATCCCGTGGATGATTCTCTTGTCACCGACGATGTTCAGGTAGCTGGTGAAGCGGATGTCGACGCGGCGGTTGCTGCAGCGAGGGCTGCATTCGACGGACCGTGGAAGGATTTTACTGGATCACAGAGAGCGAAGTGCATGCTGCGCTTCGCGGACCTCCTGGAAGCCAATGCTGACAAGATTTGTCACCTCGAGACAATTGCGATGGGCCAGCCAAAGATGGTGGGGAAGATATTCTTCAACAATCACTGCCATCCTGGCTGGAGATGTAGGCTGTTGGACCATTCTGAGAGATCGCGACGTGGATGCTGACAGCCACTCCAGACTATGCAGGTTTCGCTGACAAGATCGGTGGTGAGATGTTTCCCGAAGACGGTGATGGGCTGTACAAGCTCGTCAGACATGAACCGTAAGCCTTGCACCTGTCTGCTGTGAAGACCCAGACTGACGGGCACACAGTCTTGGCGTCTGCGCTGGAATTTCTGCCTGGAACGGGACACATGTCTTCGTGTATTGGAAAATTGCCCCTGCTGTCGCCGCTGGCAATACTGTAAGCGCATACATGTATTCGCCGCGAATGCCATTGTCCTGCTGACGGAACGAAGTTCGTCTTCAAAAGTTCTGAGAAATCGCCACTCGGCTGCCTCGCACTCGGGGAGCTCGTGGTCCAGGCCGGCTTCCCACCGGGAGTCATCAACTTCATCTCTGGCGGACCAGAAACCGGTCAGCTCCTTGCATCACACATGGACATCGATAAGATAAGCTTCACCGGATCCGTCATAGCTGGCAAGAAGGTGCAAGAGCTTGCTACGAAGAGCAACCTCAAGCACGTTACGTTGGAGCTTGGTGGCAAATCGCCGTCGATCATATTCGAAGATGCTAACATCGAGGCCGCGGTCACTCAAGCGTCTCAGAGCTTCCTGCTGAATTCGGGCCAAATCTGTGCCGCCGCCTCACGGACCTTTGTGCACGAGAAGATCGCTTCGCAGGTCGTCGAGGCGCTGAAAGCTGCCTACCAGCAGTTTGACCATGCTGTTGGCGATCCACAGAGCGATAGTACCTTCCTGGGCCCTCTGGCCGACAAGAAGCAATACGAGAAGGTGATGAACTTCATAGAAATCGGGAAGAAGGACGCCAAGCTTCTGGTCGGAGGTGAACGGCATGGCGACACAGGCAACTTCATCCAGCCTACAATCTTCGTTGACCCTGTCAAGGACAGCAGAATCTACACGGACGAGATCTTCGGCCCAGTGATGGTGCTCAAAACTTTCAAGACCGAGGAAGAAGCGCTCCAGCTGGCGAATGCTACAAGCTACGGACTGGCAGCGTATATGCATACCACGGATGTCACTCGTGCTCTCAGAGTTTCGGCGAAGCTGGAGGCGGGCACCGTATACGTCAACGGTGGCTTCGGCGTCTCGTTTAATACGCCATTCGGAGGGTGGAAGCAAAGTGGAAACGGAGGCCGGGAGAGCGGCAAGTATGGGCTGATGGAGTACTTGCAGACGAAGACGGTCTTGATTAGGTTAGTAGTTTCTGCGTTCGGCTCGAGACCCCGACTGCTCGCTAACGAATCTAAAGCATGAACTAAACAGACCTGCCTTCAGCCGCATGTGAAACGCTAGAGTTCACCAGGTAGCTAACACGGCGCTTAACAGTCTGGCCTAGTGTGCGATCTGACTCGTGTACCGGCTTAAGCTTAATTATAGTTATTCTAACGTAGTGTCCAAATTGACTAAGCCTTCTGCATCACCTCGTCAGCCCATTTGACTACAATCTCTTTATGTTCTGGAAACCCTATATAGGGTCTTCTCTAGACAAGCCTGAAATCCTTCATCTAACCCCTGCTGATGACCAGCAAAGAGTCTTCAGTCCGGGGAGCCCTGTCCTGGATGCCATTGGTGACTAGCAAGCGGCAGCACGTCTGATCGAGGATACTACTGTTCAACAGACCGAAGCCTGCCATTGCATTGAATGTATTACCCAGATTGTGCGGCTAGGAAGCTGCTTGCGCACAAGGGTACCACATGTGATTCGTCACCCGCACTCAGTTGGGGTGCACTGCAAAATGCGACCACTGTCCCTTTACCGACAGTCACTTCCAGGCCATCGTCATGCGTGTATGCGGTGCGGAAGGGACAGTACTCGTCCGTACTGATGCCTCATGCCATCATGCGCTTCTCGTCTCGGCCCTCGTTATTTGCTATCCAATCCAGCACGCTGGTCAAGAGTCGGTCAGGAGAGAGCGGTTCGGGCGGTGATTGTGGGCAGTCGGCGGTGCCAGGGGCATCCACGCAAATGTTATCAAAGCCTGCGCTGACATGATACTCCGTGATGAACGTGCAACTCGGGTGATATGCATCCAGCCTGCAGATCTCGAGGAGGACGAGCCAGCCAACTGCAGGCCTTGCACCATCCGACAGACGGAGATAAGCTGGTATAAATCAAGCTCGATCGCCCGCTCCGGTGTCCAAATGAGCAGACGGCACACTCACCTCATTTCTCGGGTGAACAATGGACTTAGCGGCTGCGGCGGAAGCTGCTTCCCGGCGCTTCAATGCCCCCATTCGGAGGTCTGAGCACCGGGAAGCAAGCAAGGCGGCATACCGCAGCAACACGGAGGTACTATTACTTCGCCGATGAGATGTTGACACAGGGTGCTCACCAATCTTTGACGCTGGAAAGCGTCCTGATTGTCGACAACTTCCTCACAAAGTTGGAGCGCTCCACGGTCATTTCTTGCTCCCTCTATATGGATTGTAACTTGCTAGCGATCGTTCATTCGGGAGTCGCTCGGTGAACTGGACACGCAGACTCCCGGTATGTATGCCATGCTTGCGTAGGTACTCGACTATCTCGCCACTGCGGCCGGATTAGCGAACTACGCGAGGTCATCGGCATTCGTGGATGCGCGCAGACGCCGAGTCTTGTCCGCCTCGTGCACTTGATGAAGATGGTGTTGCGATGGAGGGCATGGAGGTAGATGTCTTCGTAGCCTTGTCCTCTGTTCGTCCTCTGTTGAGGCCTGAGGCACGACCGACTAACTAGGAGATCGCCTCCCTTCTGCGACCCAACTATCCCTCCATCACACCACCCCCTCGCTGTACGCCATAGAAGCGCGGCGGCAAGCTGCTCGGCCTTGGGAAAACTCATATCGCAAAGCAGTAATTTACGAAAAGAGTCAGCTTAGTCTATCATTGTCCGAGGTCTTCTCCACCAGCTGAATGGACATTTGACGAACCCGCGGTAATCGCAAGACCGGAGAATGGCGCAAGGCGTACTCTGGAGACTTCGCTTAGGCGGCGTCAGATGAGACGATCAAGATGGAGCTAGACGGTGGATCCTGCAACCATCGTCATCCTGCAGAGAGTCTGACCGCAAAATTACAGGTGGAGAGACGGCCAAAGCCGGCGAACAGCTTCGCAGCAACGTGCAAGCATGAGCAAGTCACGACGTCCGTAGAAATGGTCATGATTCCGGAACCTCGACCTCCAGCAAGTCGAACACAGTTGCAACGTACTGTCTGGCCAGTATGGGGCACATGAAGTGATGGAAGCCCATAGGGCCACCTTTCTACGCCAGCGATCAAACATGTTAGCTGTCATCGTCGCCTTGATCCGCACGGCTGATCAAAAGGGCGACAGGCTCCGTCCGCTCGATCAAGAATCGTGGAAATGCCACCTCGTTGGTGATCACCGTGCCAACAGCGTACTCGATCCCTTCGCCCCGCCCTCGGCCGCTTGTGAGTACAACGGCATGACGGCGTCTTTGCATTGGAGTACCACAGCTGAAGCTGGTGGAATTATAAAGCGATCCTGGCCCGTCGCTCCGACGATCCCGTCATGGTGCGGCTTGCTGCTCGTAAGACTGCTTCTAACGAAGCTTCGCTTCACAATCAAGTTTTCATCCTACAAGTGAAACCTTGGAATCGCGCTGCGCTGGTGCTGACCGCCATGAGAGTCCATTGGCCAAAAAAACTAGCATTCGATGCGCTAAAATGGACTTTTGAAGGCAGACTGTTCGACGGCCGCGGGCTTGTCGCGGGTGATTCAAGACTCCGCAGAACATTGCGAGACAAAATTGATTATTGACAAGAGATCTCGACGCTTGAGGTGGATAGTCCCTGGTATTAGGCTTCGATAGGGCTGCCTCCGTCAACACCGCAAGCGTGCCTCCCCACGTTTTCCCTGCGCACGCTACTGCAGAGCTGCATGTCGATCAAATCCTGCGCATCCTGCGAGTTCCACCGCTCCGATTGCCTGACAGCTTGGCCCTAGAAAGTACAACAGAAAGCGAGCCTACTTCGTTGACAGACTCCTTCATGAAATGTCTTTGCTAACATCCACTTACTGAGACCTCCCCTGCTGCACCAAGTGGCGAAAGCGCTGCATTATAATTGGCCGTCATGGGTGCCGTTGCCCCTCAAGAACCGGTTGCCATTATCGGCATGGCATGCCGGCTACCTGGGAACAACAATTCACCAACCAGCCTCTGGACCTTCCTCGAGAGTGGACGGTGCGCTGAGACTTCAGCGCCCGACTCTCGCTTCAGCCTGAAGGGCCATTTCGATGGGTCGCGGAAGCGCAATACACTGAAGTCACCCGGTGCCATGTTCCTCGAGCACGTAGATCTGAGCGAGTTCGATGCCCGTTTTTTCTCGATATCTGCGCAAGAAGCCATCGCTATGGATCCGCAGCAACGGCAGATACTTGAAGTCGTGTACGAGTGCCTTGAAAATGCCGGCATTGCCATGCCTGCTCTTGATGGCCAACCAATCGGCTGCTTTGTGGCCTCATCCACGAGCGACTATCGTGACATACACGCCAGAGACCCCGAAGATAGACCAGCGAACGCCACCGTCGGTCTCGTTCCTGCCATCCTCAGCAACCGTATTAGCCACTTTCTAAACTTGAAAGGGCCATCTATGACCCTTGACACAGCCTGCTCCTCAAGCCTGGTGTCACTCGATGTCGCCAATAAATATTTACAGGCCGGTGACATCAATGCTGCGATTGTCGCTGGCGTTCACTTGTGGCTGAGCCCTGAAGCGAACATGGATCATGGCGCAATGCGAGAAGCCTTCTCGTCTTCTGGCAAGTGCCACAGCTTTGACGCAAAGGCTGACGGCTACATCAAAGCCGAAGGGGTCAACGCAGTGTTACTCAAGCGACTAGACGATGCCATCCGAGATGGCGATCCAATTCGAGCGGTCATCAGATGCACTGCCACCAACAGCGACGGCAGGACGGTCGGTATTGCCAATCCCTCAGGCACGGCGCAATCAGAGGCGATTCGTGCCGCATATGCTCGCGCTGGAATCACCGACTTCGCGCAGACTGCTTATCTCGAGTGCCACGGGACTGGGACCCTAGCAGGTGATCCAGAGGAGCTGAGCGCGGCCTCGGCAGTCCTGTGCATGGACCGTACTGCTGGACCACTGCTCGTCGGATCAATCAAAAGCAACGTCGGTCACTCTGAGTGCTCTGCAGGTATCTCCGGGCTTATGAAGACTGTCATGGCATTGGAACGTGGAGTGATGTAAGTACCATCAAAACCACCCTACGCCACATGCATATTCACCAATCATGTGAAGACCAGGCAACCCTACATTCATCGCTCCGAACCCCAACAGTAAGCGCGCTGCTGGCCACTCCAATGGCCGCAATCTAATCTGCATTTAGTTGACTTCAAGCGTCTCAATGTTCAAGCAAGTAACGTCGCCAGACCCTGGCCAGGCACAGCCCTGCGAAGAGCGAGTGTAAACTCATTCGGCTTCGGAGGATCTAACGCACACCTGGTCGTAGAAGAAGCGACGCCGTGGTCAGCAGGCACCTACGTGTCTTCGTACAAATCCGCGGCAGCCCTTGACGACTTCTTTGCGGATGAAGAAGATAGCGCCGGCACTGGCGAGACCATACTTGTCTTCTCGTCGAATGATGAAGATGGGCTCAGAATGTCCGTCGATTCCCTCAGGCGGCATCTTATCAACCCGATTGTCAAGGTGGATCTAACCAACCTCGCGTACACATTGTCGGAACGAAGAACTCACCACTTTCACCGAGGCTTCACCATCACCAAGATGGCTGCATTCGAGCCGGCAGCAGTAGTCACTGGAAAGAAGAGCGCCAAGGTACCAAGGATCGGCTTTATATTTACAGGCCAGGGCGCTCAATGGCCGCAAATGGGCAAGGTTCTGCGCCATCGGTTCCCACTAGTCGGGATGACTTTTGAATATTTGGGTTCGATACTGAAAGGATGCAGCTCACCACCAGATTGGTCCCTCGTTGGTAGGGGTAAAAGCTCTTCGTGTATCGCAGCTAACTTGCATCACAGACGAGCTCTGCGAGGCACGGTCAGCAGAACATCTTCGCCAGCCTGAGCTGTCCCAGACATTGGCCACTGCCGTACAAATTGCTCTCGTGGACTTGCTGGGATCGTGGGGGATTTTGCCGCATGCAGTCGTTGGTCACTCGTCTGGCGAGATCGCTGCAGCTTACTGTGCCGGCCACATATCGAAAGAGAACGCCATCAAGGTGGCGTTTTATCGCGGCCGAGTATCTTCACAGGCCGCCAAGAACGCAGAAATCTCGCAGGGCATGCTTGCTGTTGGTCTTAGACCAGACGCTGCCGCAAAATATCTAAGCGATCTTAAACAGCCGGTCACCATCGCATGCTACAACAGTCCTAACAGCATCACCCTCTCTGGTCCAGTGGACGACTTGGTAGCTGTCGAAGGCCGTGTGCGTGCGGACGGTCACTTTGCAAGGATCCTGTGAGGAGAATAAATCCTCAGGATAACTAATTGTGGCTCCGGCTGACCGAAATTGGCAGGCATGTGAGCGTTGCATACCACTCGAAGCATGTTTTGGGCGCTGCGCATCGATACGGTACCTTACTAGACAAAGACTGCAGCTTCAAGGCTTTCGATCGCGGTCTTATTCGGATGTTCTCGACCGTCAGCGGCCACGAATTGACGCAAGCGACAAATGGCGAGTACTGGGTCAGCAACATGACTTCACCAGTACGCTTCCATGAAGCTATTGAGGAGATGACAGGCCGCGCCAGTATCGGTTTACTGATCGAATTGGGACCGAGCGGCGCCTTAGGAGGGCCGTTAGCAGAGATACTTGCCGCCATGCCTCGCACCAGCTCAGAGATACGCTACCTCCCGGCGATGAAACGAGGACAAACTGAGCTTGGATCATTGTTCGCGGTCGCGGGCCAGCTGTTCATCGCAGGGTACAACGTGGATCTTCGCAAGGTCAACCAACTACCGGATGATGATCCAAGGACAATTGTCGACCTTCCCAATTATGTTTGGAATCACGCCACCAAATACTGGCACGAGAGTGAAGCGAGCAAGGACTGGCGGTTTCGATTGTTCCCACCACATGATCTGATCGGCTCGAAGATACTCGGGACGACGTGGCACGCGCCCACCTGGAAAATTGACCTGGATGTCGAGGATGTGCCGTGGCTGAAAGATCACAAGGTAAAGCCGACTTGCTCGAATGCAGGTGCACCTCGCTGACAGTAGTACAGCTCGGCACTGACATCGTGATTCCGGGCGCCGCTCTGATTGTCATGGCTGTTGAGGCCATCGCGCAGCGTGCGGAAGCCTTGTATCTACTCGAGGGCAAGCCGAAGCCTAAAGCACCGAGCTTTCGAGTCCGCAACACGACCTTTACAAGAGCTTTGGTACTGCAGCAAGGCCATCGAATGGCGATTCAAACGGAGCTCCGGACGCGATCTGGATCCAGAGACGCATGGCTCGAATTCGTCATTCGCTCCCTGGTCAACGGTACTTGGATGGAGAACTCTCGTGGTCTGGTGAAAGTGGAAGAGGATCTTCAAGTGGTTGCACCCGAGGGATGTTTACAGCCCCTTCAGAACTCTATGCCAGGCCGGCTTTGGTACGAAGCAATGGAGGCTGTTGGGTATGCTCTAGGTCCAGCTTTCCAAAAGCATCTGGAAGCAGAGGCCGTCTCGGGTCGCAGGAACAGCCGATCCCTCATATCACTCCGAGAACCACCAACCAAGATTCCACAAACTCAGTACACAATGCACCCGACCACTGTTGATACCATTCTGCAGGCTTGCGCGCCCGCTCTGTGGAATGGAAATCGTACGAACATCAACGCGGTCATCGTCCCCGCGCAAATCGACGAAGCAGTCATATCAAGACAGAGTCCATCGGCAACGACAGGCATGCTCGTGGCATCTTCCGTGTACTCAGGCCTTGGGGATCCTGCCCAGACTAAAAATTACACCGCCGACGTTAGTGTCTACGACAAAGATACTGGCATTAGAGTTTTTCAACTGTCTCGGCTGCACACCAATGTCCTCAATACCAAGGCTCTGGACTATGAAGACCCGAAATACTGCCAGCTTGTGTGGAGACCGGACATCAACTTCTTCGTTAGTAGCTTAACAGCGTCGCGGGAAACACATCTTGAGGATTCGACGAAGCGAGAGTGGAACACGATTCAGGACATGCTGCACCTCAGCAGCTTCAAGAGACCCAATCAGAACGTCTTAGAATCTGTCCTGCTTTCAAATGATCACACCAGCATCTGGCTCGATCATGCCTCAAAAGGGCTTGATACCTCAATGAAGTGCGCATCTTTCCGACTGGAGTATGCTTACGCCAGGATTCTTCTCCAGGCACAAGAAAGATACGGTCTGCAAGCTGCTGAAGTGTGCACCTTGTACGACTTATCCAATGCCTCCGTCGACGCACTTTCGGAGAAGCCAAAGTGCGACCTGCTCATTGTCAGAGTACCTGTTCTGTCGGGCAATTATCTGCAGAATCTCCTGCGCAATAGTCGATCGCTACTACATGAAGACGGCCATCTCCTGTTGCTGCAATACGAAGGGCAAGACAGCTCTCTCACCAATGGAGATGATCAGTCATTGGATGACGAACCGGTACGAGCTCATGAGTTCGAGGGCTTCACGAACGTGCGACTTCTGTCTGCTTCCGCTCTGTCCGGGCTCAAGAGTGCATGCCTCGCAACGAAGGCTTCTGAGGGGACTCCAGATGCAGCACACCTATCAGTCCAGAAAGTACATGTCGTTCACTTCAAGGCCATCTCACCATATTTGATATCTATCATCGACGGCTTAAGAAAGCAAGGCTGGGAAGTAGCAGTCGCCGGCAGCAAAGCTGAAGGTATTCCCAAGGACGAGATCGTGCTGATATTGGAAAATCCGACAACGGCACTGCTTTCGACGATTGATTCGAATACATGGCAGACCCTGAAGTCGCTCTTCAGTTCCGGACGCAAGGTTCTCTGGCTGACAGAAGGGTCCCAATTCGAGGTCACGAAGCCGGAGAATGCTCAGATCCACGGCCTAGTCCGGACAATTCGCGATGAAGACCCCGGCATCAATATCACCACACTTGACTTGGAGAGCGCGTCCGCCGCCGCAAAGTGTATGCACGTAGTGCTTGAGCACATTCGAACTACGACCTTCCAGAAGACCGGCGACTACGAGTTTGCTGAGAGAGGAGGAGTCATTCATGTGAGCAGGGTGCTGGAAGACGTGGTGATGGATGAGTTCTCCAGACAGGAGCGAGAAGGCAGTGAGCTTTGCGAGAGGTCTTTCTTTGACACCAAGTCTCGATACCAGATCGTCAGCGAGCGAGTTGGCAATCTGGACTCGCTCCACTTCCATGAAATGGAACTGCATGTCGTACAGCCAGCAGAGGGCGAGGTGACAATCAAGATTGCGGCGACAGGCTTGAACTTCAAAGATATTGCTATAAGCACTGGCCTCATTCCTGGAAACGAGCAGCTCCTCGGCTTCGAGGGATCGGGAACTATAATCCATCCTGGATCGAGCTCTTTCAGCGAGGGACAGCGGGTAGTCTTCACAACACCTGGCTCGCTGGCCAACAGGATCAATGTCAAAGCAGAGTTGGTTTACCCAATCCCCGATACCATGACATTCGAGCAGGCGGCGACTGTAGGCGCGGTGTATCCCGTGGCGCTGTATAGCTTGTTCGATTTGGCGAACGTCCGGAAGGGTCACCGGGTGTTGATTCATTCTGCCGCTGGCGGAATTGGTATCGCCTGCATCCACATTTGTCAATCGATTGGGGCCGAAGTGTATGCGACGGTCGGAAACCATGGCAAGCGTGCCTTCCTGACCGAAAAGTTCGGGATAAACCCATCAAGGATCTTCAGCTCTCGAACCACTTTGTTTGCAACGGAGCTCGCAGCAGCCACGTATCATGAAGGCGTCGACATCATTATCAATTCGCTGACGGGAGAGCTTTTGGAGGAATCTTGGGGCTTGATTCGCGATGGTGGTGTCATGGTGGAGCTTGGCAAGCGAGACATCAATGAGCGCAACTACCTGCCCATGGCGCCTTTCGCGCGGAGTAAGTTGGTGCTTTGTGTCTGTGTGCAGAATTACTGACCTTACTCATCATAGACGTCTCCTACCGCTCCTTCGATATTAGCCACAAGAGCGTTCCTGATAGCGTCATGGCAAGGTTAGGGGGATGCCCAATGCCCTGGAATCCACGAATGCGTGCTGACGTCTGCAGACTGCTGAAGCAGACGTTCAATCTCATTGCTGACGGCAGCATCGAACCGATCAAACCAATGACCGTCTTCCCTCTGCATGAAGTTACTGAAGCTTTCCGGTACATGCGAGATGGGAAACACATCGGCAAAATCGTCATTTCCAGCAGCACGTCGCGGAATGTCCAAGTCCCGGTAGGCTCGCCGCTCTCTCAAGCTTGAGAACTATGCCGACGCTGACCAAATCTTTAGGTCCGCCCCATGCTGCCATCTCTGCAACTCCGCGACGAGGTCTCATACCTTATCATCGGCGGTCTGAAGGGGTTGTGCGGTAGCGTTGCTTTGATATTTGCCCGATACGGAGCAAAAAGTGTGATCGTGATGGGCCGAAGTGGCTTCGAAGACCCCGCGTCGAAGACTGCGATCCAGAATATCGAAGCTGAGGGTTGCAAGATATTCTTGGTAACGGGCGACGTGATCAAGAAAGAAGATGTGCAAAAAGCGTTTGCGTGCGCAGAAAAGGTACGGGCTGCAGACGGGTGCTCTTCCGGTAGCGTGCTGATTTTTCTGAACAGCCCGTCGGTGGAGTCGTCCAGGGGGCAATGGCTGTAAGAGGGAAGCTTTACCAGGCGCTGACCGCCGAAGACTACCATTACGGCGCTGAATGCAAGGTCCGTGGCACTTGGAACCTCCACAACGTTGCCTTGGAGAACAAGCTCGACCTTGACTTTTTCTCGACCCTATCCAGTACCTCTGGCGTCGCGGGGCAATCCGGCCAAGCAAATTATGTAGCTGCGAACGCCTTTCTCGATGCTTTCGTCCTTTACCGTCGCCGTCTGGGGCTGCGAGCTAACTCGATCGCACTCGGCCCAATGTGGGACGTGGGATACATGAGCCGGAACAAGAGTGAGCTTCCACAGACAAACGTCTCCACCTTCACGACCATCAGCGAGCGGCTCTTCCAGAAGATCATCGAGTACTCAGTACTTCAGCAGACCAACCCGATCAACGAAGAGTCAGCGCACCACCTCATCACTGGGATGGTGATCCCGCTCCAGGAGTCGTCTACGCAGCGATCCGATGCACGCTTCTCACACCTCTTCGGCAACGGCGTGAGTGACTCTGGCAAAGCAAAGGCTAAGGGCTCCCCAGAACTCGAAGCGTACAGGCTGCTTTCGTCAAGCAAGGCAAGCCAAGAAGACATTGTTGCGGCGCTCGTACGGGTCGTGTGTCAGAAACTTGGCCAGATCCTGCAGCTTAATGAACCGCTAGAGCCAGCGATCGCGCCAAACAATTATGGCATGGAGTCGCTGGCTGCGGTTGAGTTGCGCAATTGGATTCGCATGGAGCTGCAGGCTGATGTAACGATTTTGGAGATCTTGAATGCAACTTCGCTTGTCGGGCTGTCGGAAATCATCCATGGCAAGCTGAGGTTGTAAATGCGGTCGGGGTAGGAATCGAGATCCATTGCAGATACGCTATATTCATTGCGCTGAAGTCAAGAAGCCTACTTGTTTTTGCATTAGGTCTTGGAATCCATCACCGGTGAATAGCGTCAGATGACCCTTGCCAGGCACGACTTCCAATCTCTTTGTCGGACAACGCAGCGACTCGAATAGCTCCTGCTGCCTTTCTGGTGGCGACCAGGAATCGTGCTCCGGAACAATCATGAAGACTGGCGTCGGTGCGACATAGTTGATTGTCTCCGCCGGTGACCATATGAAGAGTTTTAAATAGGTCTCCACGGTGGTCTTCAAGACAAAGTTTGGTATGCGCTGCTGGGCCGTTGCAACCATCTGCTGCTCCTCGCCAGTCAGTTGCATATTCAGTCCTGCTGGATTAGTGCCAGCGGCTGTCAGCATCGGAAGGTATGTCGGCGGGTTTCCGGCGCTGCGAGACTCGCGGTCCTTCATGCATTTGGCGAGCACTTGCCGCACTTTCTCTGGCGGCGGCCTAAGGTCAAGGTACGGACACGCGGCAATGCAGCGCTTCGCTCGCTTGTCGAGTGCAGCAGCACACAGAGCAATGGTGGCGGAGAAGGACATGCCCCAGAAACTGATCCTACTACCGTCCACACTCGGCTGGCCAAGGAGGAAGGTCAAGGCATCGGAGTAGTCGGACACTTGTGCGGCAGGATCAATCTCCAGTCGAGGCTGGCCGTCGCTATCACCCAGGTTGCGGGGGTCATACACGAGAGCATTGATGCCGGCTGCTTGGAAGGCCTCAGCGACCTCGGGCACGAACATTTCCTTAACGCAGGGCAGCTGGCAAGCCATCAGTCTGGTTCAACATACCACGTCATGACCGAGCTTACCCCCGGCGTGATGACGACCGCCGGGGAGCGATTCGGGGTCGGGTATAGCCACCCTCTCAAGATGATCCCATCCACAGTCTTGAAGCATACGTTCCCCCGTTTGTGTGACATCGCCGCGCATAGGGACAAACTCGTTCGGTCTCGCGGCAGGTGCAGGAGAGAGAGGATCACATTGGGTGTTGATGATGCCTGAGGCAGCCATCCAAGCCCTCTCGAGCTTTGCTGTGAGCTTTGCATGGAACTCTAACAGCATCGACTATCTATCAGTTTCTGTATGCATTGTATGATCACAAAGATCTCGTAGGACGTGTGCTAGTGACCTCTTCTTGCTTTCGCTTTCGAGGCTTGTCGCGGCACCCGTAGATTGTTTCTGATGCCTTGGCCTGCAGAGTACCACGGCTGTCTCTGCTGCAGTAGAGGTGCTGAGCATAGTGGCGGGACCGGGCTGGCCACGATTTCATTTCGGAAGGGGAAGAGCAGTATCAGTTCTGACGCAGAATGCACATGGCCCGGCCGGTACCGAGCTTACCGAGTTTCGTATCTCATGGCGCCGGTGAGGCTTTGGACAGAGGTGCAAGACGGGAGTTGTAATATGTCGCTTGCACACTTATGTACACATTCCTGCCATGTTGCTCTTCTCCTTGCTCCGTTCCTCATCCTTGCAAATTGTCTAGTACCAAGTCTTGTGGCCGAGGACCATGCGGCAC
Source organism: Acidiella bohemica (assembly GCA_019670975.1). Classification (NCBI taxonomy): domain Eukaryota; kingdom Fungi; phylum Ascomycota; class Dothideomycetes; order Mycosphaerellales; family Teratosphaeriaceae; genus Acidiella; species Acidiella bohemica. The sequence continues at coordinate 17,075 of JAGUCJ010000021.1, forward strand.
ATCATGTACATGGTTGCTAAGTGTGCCATCAGTATAGCTGTTGCCGTCTTGCAGATGGGAATGCAGTCATACCGCTACCGGTGGAGATCATGAGAGCGTAGTACGGGTAGAGCATGTACTTGGCGCGAGGGCCCTTGTCCCACTGCCGGACCTGTACCAATCCTGTCAGCGAGATGTAGGCGACCGAGGGAGGAAGAAGCGAACGCCATCGTGGGTCTGGTGCAATCTCTGCCAGTGAGGGACGTGGTTGGCGCGGTAGAGGCCGGGGAATTGGAGGCTGCGGCGTACGTTAGTTGCTCTGCGACACGTCTGGGGATGGACATCCCGCTGAGTCGTACCGTCGCGCAAGTGTGGCCCTCATAGTTGCGGTATTTGGAGGGGAGGGATGAGGTGTCGTGGATCTACAATGGCAAGCTCTCGCCAACGGCAAGTGCAGTTAGTGATGCCGGAAGAGCAAGCTGCGGAGAATGCCGGAGGAGCACGCCATGGCCCGTGCGTCGTTGCGGATTTACTACGCGACAGCTTCGGAGGGTCGCGACTTCCACCTCCAGGTGCGGCAGCCACGACGTTGGTTGGGATTGGCAAGAGCAGATGTGATGGCGCCGGATCGAGGAGGAACGAACTTGACGGGCGCATTGGTAGAAAAGGATGGGCCACCGTTTCGATCGATGGCTAGCCAGACCATCCACCCTGCACTTTCTCCGCCAGCTACTTGCCGCTGACCGGATCCCGGCGACAACATGGACAGCACGGCAAAGCCGCCATCACGGCAGACGAAGGGTGGCGACGGCAGCATATGCCGGGGAGGACGGAGGGCACCGCGATCCCCACCCGCCTCCACCCGTTCGCAAGTGTCCACCTGTCACCCCGGCCACGACACGCCAGGCTGCAGCCGCGCTCCTGCTTGGCTCGAGCGTACAGGAATACGGGCTGCGCATGTCGCTGAAGAGCGGCGTCAATCTGATCTCCCCGGATCTTGCCAAGCACAGCTCGCTGGCAGAGTTACGCCTCCAGGCCGATGTCAACAACGAGACGCGGGACAGCACGCTCCTTGTCCACCGGCCGGAACATCGCGAGAACTGGCGGTTGTGGCTGGAGATCTTCAGGCTGCGGCAGCGGCTTGATGGGCGGGCAGGCGGCATCGAGGTGTGGCGTGGGATCAGGCGGAGAGGGCTGGTCTTGCCGAATGAGGGAGCCGATGCGGATGCGCTGTGGAAGGCGCTGGTTGAGTGTGCCGCAGGCCTGGACGATGAGGCGGTCGCCATTCGACGCGACATGATCGACTACGCCAAGGCTATACGCTTGGCCCATGCCCGGCTCTACCCGCAGATGTGCCAGGGCATATTTGCACCGTTGGCCATACTCGATACCCGCGCCGCTGCAAGGTGGTTCGAGCAATGTTTGACCAACAAACTTCTTGATCTCGACACAGCAGTCAGATCGCTGGTCTCCGACGTATTGACCATCCCATCAACGCGAGCCAATTCGGCGTTCCGGCTGTTCAAGTCGATGTACAAGAAAAGCACTAGCGAGCGCAAACTATACGACCTGGTGATACCGCAAGCACTGCGTCATTATGGATTGCAAGCGGCGGGCCGCTGGCACGAGCTGCTACTTCTACACCGCGATGCGCCCTCGACTGAAGTCTTTAATTGCGCGGATATCCAGCAACTCTTCGATGCGCACGCTGATCAGGGGCTGCCCATGTTGCATGCCAAGTCCCAAGGAAACGCCCAATCGAGCTCGGCCGCGCTATCTCCCACCATACCTGCGAATCGAGTGCCTACGCTCTCGCGTTCTGCCATGTCCTCCATCCTGGGTGAGGTACACGGCATCAAACCCAAAGAACTCTCCGACAGCTTCGTCGCAAAGATGTTCGCCACTCGCGCCTTCTCCCTCGAACTCGTACTCCGCGGTCTCAGCTTCTTCGGCATCGATTGTATCGGTCCTCTTGCACTTCGAGAGATGGCTGTAAGATCACGCTCACCTGTCGATTTCGGAAACCGACTCACTCATTTGCGCAATTCGGGGATCAGCGTCGAGGAATGCATCTACAGCAGACTGCTCACTCGGATCATAGCAGAAGGAGACGCCCAGCTGTTTGATGCATTGGTAGCGAGCGATCAGCACCCCGAGTCATATGAAGATATCTCCACGCAAGAAGCGCTGCTCGCGGCCTTTTTGCGGAGTGGACAGCATGCTCAAGTGCAGCTTACCACCCTCGTCCTCGCACTCTTCGGCAAGCAGATCGAAACGAAAGCCTTGAACTACCTCACGCAGCACTATCTCTCCCGAAGGTCCTGGAAGCTCGCACGGCACACCCTTGACCTGTTGAGGTCGCGACGCATGCCAGTACGAGTGACCACGACAATGTATATGAGAGATCATTTGCTCCCTAAACGAAGGCCGGGCAAAGCTCCAGTGCATCAACGCAATGATGCACCACCTTTTGATGCCTTACGCTTCACGACGAACATGATGAAGTACGGCGCGGAACAAGCCTTCGAGGAGCGGCGAGCGCGCTTCTTTTCGTACCCCTGGCTCTGGAGAGAACTGCTGAAACGTCATGGCAAGACGGGTCGATGGGAAGATCTGAAGATGCTGGTGTGGTGGCTGGTCAACCACACGGTCCACAGACACCGACGACGCGTAAGGGTGGGTGGGAGGAAGACGCTCGTTACGATCGCGGATGTAGGACCGCTGAAGGAGGTTCTCAACGCGCAAATGCTCCAAGGGCTGTTCATTTGGGGTTTCAGGAAGGCCATGAATTGGCCGGCTTCGGCTTGGTATGTTCCGAGCAACACGATACCGGTCACATTAAGTCATCTTGGCGAAGCTCAATCAACTACGCCAGAATCCGAGCCAGCTTGGCACCACCCCCCTGGCACGCGGAAAGAGGGGTCACATTTTCACAGCGGCTCGCAGCTGGCCCCTCCGGCCTCAGCGTCCGAGTGGCATCAGGGCCTTCGCCTTCTACGTCAGCTTAAAGACGCCGGCATACCCGTGAACGCATTGCATGTCCGCCAAGCCTTTACGGTGCGAATGTGGATCCTGTTCGGCCCGGGGACATCAACAGTAAAAATAAACGAAGCGATTCGACGATCCAACCGATGGCCACTCGAGCATTTTGTCCGCAAAGCGCAGAGGGTTTGGCGCGACAGCGATCTTTTCCCGACCGACGTGCGTATCGCGCTTGACGCGGGCGATGAAGCGGCGCTGATGCGTGCGCTTTTTGGGCCCGCGAAAAAGATGCGGGCGAGAGATGGACGTGAAAGGTGGGAGTGGGTGGACGTGTCTGGGTGGACTACAGAGTCGAAGGGAAAGCCTGCGCCGTACAGGCCACACAAACTGAGTTCGAGGCTGTGGCTGTGGCAGAAGAGTCCCTTCCGACTCGAACAACGTCCCGATTCGAAGTCTGAGCCCCTCACCACTGCTAGAACTTCATGTGAGGGAGCAAGTCCATCATGTGGTACCATGGAGACAGACACTCGCGCCGCGTCTCACCCTGGTCCATCGCTCGCAACGCTCACCCCTCAAGAGCAGCATCGACAGCCCTCTGCTCATTCCCCGAGTTCGCATCCTGCACCCAATCCTCCAAGTACCCCGGCACCTTCTTCACCCGATTTTCATTTCCCGCCACCGGATCTCCGAGGGTCACGTACGCTGGCACAACCCCCGTCCACACCTTCTCGACCAGCTCCGGCCGACTGAGATCAGCCCTCTCATCTCCCGGGCCGCCGGAGCGAGTCTTCGCCGATGCCGTCTCGATCCTCACTTTCAGCACCGCGGTGGCAGTGAGCTCGGACTTAGTGGGTGGTTGACGGCTATTCTCCCACCGCTGCGCGATGGAGTTATTCGTAATGGTCTTCAGCGCGAACTCGATCTCCTCCGGGTCCTGCACCAGAGATCCGTACCCGAAACAAACGGCGGAGCGGTAATTGCAGCTATTGTGAAACGGCGCAAGAGCCAGCACATAGCCATCGAAATGCGTCGCAGCTACCGTCAGCGGTACCTCTTGAGACCCGGCATCCGTGAGCCGGAAGAGGCGGGCGGTAGAGGAGCCGTGGAGGTAAATGTGCTCCTTTTCGTCGGAGGGAAAGCGGTCGATGGCGCCCAGCATGGGGAGGATGGTGGGAAATTGCGGCTCATTGGGATCCTTTGTGGGTGCGTTGAAGGAGACGTGAACGATGGGGATTGTGTTTATTATCGAGTGGATAAGCGGAGCGTCGTATGTAGCTGCGGATCGATTCAATGTGAGCTATGTAGATATGCAAAATGTACAGCGTGCGCGCAACCTACTGCGGTTGGCAAGCCTATTGCCTTTGCTTCGGGCGTCCGGGGTGTATGCTGAGGGTGCCATTGCGCTCGGTAGCGTGAAAGGGCTTGATCCGCGAAAGATGCTTGGGCCTTTGTGACCGATGCTACGAAGGGGCGATATTGTGCAGCTACTTAACGGTCTACAGATGCGAGTCGCCCAGTGACTGTTCGTGAAGCCGATGCCAAATGGATTGGTGTAGATGGCAGGGCGCAGCGGCTCGGCTGTACCTTCCCCATGGGGTAGCTCCAAAGCTCCGCCCACCCAGACTTTCTTCAGACAGCATGGGTTTTCTATCCGCGCTTCCGCTTCGTATTTCGCCCTCAGCTTGAGCACTTCTTCAGCCTGATTTGACCACTTTTCCAAAGCTGACATTGTGTGGGCTCACGATCGCGCGTGGCTTCAAAGACGAGTAGAGAGGGAAGGCAGGCTGCAACTACTACCGCGGCACAGGTGTCGTTGTGGCGACGACCTACCTCACGGATTATCATTCTTAGCCATAGACGGCATGGTAGTCTAAGTATGAAGATTCTGGGGCTTCTCCGGGTTATTAGATGAGACAGTGAATGCCTGGAATCTGTCTGAATATCAAGCTCAGCGCGCCAGGCGCCGTGAGAAGTGAAGACTCTGTCAATTTCTCGCCAGCCCATGAGCCGACGACGAATACGGTCCCTTCGCTTGCTGGAAATCTTTTTAAAACCATTCAACAACGGTCTCCTGCTGATGATCGCTGGTCTGCGTAGCGGTTCCCGCTACCTCAAGGCCAAATTGCCCGCAGCCTTCCTGCTCTACCTCGCCGCCCGGTCACCAATAGCCATCCCACCGTAATACAACTACTCTAGCATCGTTTATAATACTTACAACCCACTGCTGAGTCTTTGTTTAGTCAAGCGACCTACGCAGGGCAGGCAGAACCCGTACTTTGGGTCCAGCGCCAGCCACCACTGTGGAAATCCAGATGGCCTCCGCTTCATCTGCTGGATGTCTTGTTGGAAGAAGTCAAGAGTCAGATGTGCTCCAACCAGTCATCGTTCGAGGGACGCTCCTATCTCCGCCAGCTAGTCGTCCTCAGAGATGGGCTCGAAATTCAGCAATACGACGCGGCTACCCCCACCACCTCGTCGCTTGCGTCCCACCTCGATAGTGCCTACTTCACACGAGTAGTGCCACATGGACAAGTTCGTTTACCAACATCGTGGCAAGCCTGGTCAAGTGTCGTAATAGTCTTGCTGCCACGGTCATCGGATCCTCAGGCTGAGTTTGGATCATTCCAGGAGCCACAGACGTCGTCCACCAAACAATGGTTGAGGATGATCTTACTCAATTTCTTGCCGGTAGAAGCTTTTACACGGTTGAACGTCTTGCCTAGAGCGCGCGAGTAGTCCGCCAGCTTCGACTTAGTAATTTTCTCGAGTTGGTCGGCCATCTGCAACCACGTTTCGTCGACAGCTTTGAGGTCCGCTTCGGTGAGCTCCTCAACAGCACGTTTACAGCCGAGAGTCCCGGGTTCTCTTGGGTTGTCACGGCCTGGACTTGGACCCTAATCCGTGACGACGAAGAGTTCCTGTTCTGCATATGGACCAAAGTCCTGCTTTATGACTGCCGGGAACAAGTCCTGTGCTTTCCTCTCTATGAGCAGGCGTTTCCTGGTGCTATGTTTTGGTCTGCACTCACTGGAGACCAGACGACAAGACGAGACGAAGAGACGAGATGAACGTACCATCCGACAACAAAACAGACGCACAGGCTTTAAGTGTTACCTCGGCAAACCGTTGGTTACATATATGTGAGCTGACACGGCAGGCCGGCCCATGTGGACTCGGGAGGAAGGAGCGACCGTAAGCCTGCCGGGATGATCAGCCTTCCAGGGCAATGTGGTAAGCGTGCCTCGACCAGACCGAGGGAATCAAGGCATGATAATGCAAGAGCTGATATTGTGAAGGATGGGGCATATGGACATATGCTCGATCCATTCTGCTTAGCTGCCAGTTATGCCAGGGGCCTGCTGGCTTGTGCTGTACTGCGTTGCATCTCCGTGTGATCTAGCTCACCCCCGAGCCTCACTCACGGCGCTTGCTACGAGCTAACATTGGTGATATCGTGAGCATCAGCGCGGCTGGGATAAGCATGACGATCAGGCTCAATGGAGTCGGCTCACACCCATATAAGTTCTCGGACATTCGAGCCCTGCCTGCGGCGAGCGGACACGCACAGCAGTGTCCGGGTCTCCCCGTTGCTGGCTGCTCTACAGGCGCCGCAGTCCAGCAAGGTCTAGACGTAACAGATTGCTAATGTGTGGCGTTGTCACACTCGGACTTTTGGTCGGAGATGTGAGGCGTGCTGTCCTCTGTCGACATGAGGAAGGGAGGGGAAGAAGTCCATTTTGGGGGATGGTTGAAGGTGTTCGCGGAGCAAGGCTCTCTCTGCGGTCCGACCTGCTTGGGCATTACAAGTGGTCCGCTGCTGGTCGGCAAACCACGATCTGCAGGAGAGACACTAGGGCGTGAGGCCAGTGCAAAGGGACATACCAGGACGTTGAACTGCCGGGAGCCGAAAGCTTCAATGCGCCACAATCCGGAGAAGCCCCGCAATGGTGACGAGCGTGGCCTTGCAGATCTCAAGCTTCCTCCATCCGGCCACCCTCGACTTCGCCGGCACGTCGCCAGGTTGATTGCAAGCGTCTCCATCGACGCAGTCCGCGCACCACAGTCTTCATCTCGCCGCAAGCCGGGGGTCGATGACAACATGTAACAGCGCCTAGTCTGACGCCTTGGAGCTCCTCAACGACAAGCATCCGTTCACGAAGTTCAGCTTAGAGTCAACGCCACCGGCGACTCCGTACAACTGCGTACAGCGCAGCGCTTTCGCCAAGATGGGCAAGGAGGACGTCATCTACAATGCGCAGCTCGTGAGACCAAAAAACCAACTGACATCGACGCCGCGCTGATCAACCGCTTTAGGACGCCTTCACCCTTTATCACCAGCTCCAGGAGTCTCCGCAGTCTAACCTCAGCACAGTCGCCGGCGGGCCAGCGTTACCTGCTCTTGGCCATGCACTAGCAGGTTCCCTGGCGACCGCGAGCTCCAAGCTCTTCTTGTATCCCATCGAGCTGACAACGACAAGACTCCAAGTCCAGCGACAGCTTCGTGGCCCTGCAGGAGCTGACGAAGCCGATGCCGAATACAAGTCGTTTCCCGATGCCGTCCGCAAGATTTATCGCCGCGAAGGCGGCCTCCAAGCCTTCTACACGGGGCTTGCGCCTGATGTAGGCAAAGGCATTGCCGACTCCTTTTTGTTCTTTCTGGCGTATTCGTTCTTGCGACAGCGTGAGCTACGCAAGGATGGCAAGAAGGATTTGGCAGTCATGAAGGAGCTGAGCATAGGCATTGCTGCGGGCTCTTTCGCGAAGCTCATCACGACGCCGCTACAGAAGTAGATCAGCTGCGCTTTGGGCTCGTAACACCACTGACCTTCCCATAGTATCATCATTCGCAAGCAGACCGCCGCTCTCGTCGCAGCCCAAGAACCAGCCCTTGGAGCTTTGCCGAAGCAAGGTGACAAGCTCACGCTTCGAGACATCGCAAACCAAATCCACGCTGAGCGCGGCATTGCTGGTTTCTGGGCTGGCTATAGCGCTTCGACAATCCTGACGCTCAACCCAGCCATCACCTTCGCGGTCGACAATCTACTACGGCGGCTTCTGAGAAGAGAAAAGCCTGGACCGTATCTCACTTTCCTCCTCGCCGCCATCTCCAAAGCCATCGCCACCACCCTCACGTATCCGGTGATGCTCGCCAAGTCCCGCGCCCAAGCAGTCTCCCGCAACGAAATACCGGAACAAGAAGGCACCGAGAAGAACGCTCCACCGCCTCGCATTCCCGGCTTGACCGTCGAAGGCGATGCCGAACCACCGTCTGCCGAGCGCAAGGAGAAGGCGAAGGCGACAGCTATAGCCGGCTTCAAGAGAGCTCTCCGCCTACTCAGCGCTCAATACGCAATCTTCATCACTCTACGTAAAATCTACCGCGAGGAGGGACTAGAAGGGCTATACTCTGGCATAGAAGGTGAAGTCCTCAAAGGCTTCCTCAGTCATGGCTTGACGATGATGGTCAAGGAGAAGGCACATGTGGCAGTCATCCAGACTTACTACCTCCTGCTGCGCTTGACGAGAAGATGGCCGGATGAGCTAGTTAAAGCCAAGGTGGGTGCTCGTGAGCTGGCCGGTGAGACGAGGAAGAGGATAGAAATTGTGGGCGTGACGGTGCAGGAGGGCATTAAAGATGTAGCCGGGTAGGCAGCGAAGCAGGTACATGTCCACCACGTCAGATCGGGGGTGCAAGCTGCCGCTTGTTTAGCAAAGGAGCGGGTGGAGAACTCTTCGAGGACACTTGTTGAAGGCGCAGAGCAGGTAGCGGAGCAGGAAAAAAAAGAAATTGAGTTACGATTGATGGTTGTCCCTCCAGTATAATCATACCCGCACATTGGATGGAGTTCAAAACTGGAAGAGGGTACAAATACGGCGCTCGGCGTATATCTCTGTAGGCTCGGCAGTACCACCAGCGCGTGATGCGTAATGTATGCAGGGAGGAGCACGACGCGTAGGCGTTGGACGGTGACGTCCATTGGGATAAATGGTTGACATGGCACACCGTGGGCGATTGCAAGTCCCACACCGCCCAGACTCAGGCCCAAAACATATCGACGCAAAGAATTCTCGGCTTTAGGGATGCCACAGTGCTTCGTCACCGGAGAGCGAATGGTTGAAGTGTGCCGCTCTGTGGGCAATCTGGTCGACAGCGGCTTGTTGATGAGACAGCAAAGTATTGCGGGCATTGTTACGCCAGCTGCGTCTGCCGCGAAACATCATGCTGTGGCTGTGCCCGAGATGTTCACTTGCATTGCCAGATTCCTGGCGAGCCTTCCATGGAAAGCCAGCTTCACCAGTCCAGCAAGCAATGACAGCATATATCGATCCCATGTCAGATGATATTGTGTGTGAGTCTGACGACAAGAATCGGATGAGGGTGAGATCGTTGGTACCGCCGGCGGAACGCACGCCGGAGATGATATCTGGTAGCATTACCAAGCTAGCATCTCGTTCGGCTTGCCGCATTGCAAAGCCTTGCATAGATCCTCATCTTCCTGCAGCACATCGCCTCCCGTAAGAACCTGCCGAGCCGGCCAGATCTCACGGCCATCCTTCGCCTCTCTCAAACAGTGCTGGGTGACGACCTCCCTCACACTCTGCTGGAAATGCAAAGGTGCCTTCTCCCACTTCGGATGCAGCTCGCCACTGACGTAGACGCCACGTTGGAGATTCCTTTGCGCCGTGTTGCAGAGCGCTTTGTCTTCCGACATCACTCGAGCATACATATCAGCAATGAGGTGGAAATCCTCGTCGCTTGAGTGCGTGTTTTTGTAGACTTCGTAGTGGACTCTCGTCTTCGACGCACTGATAGGCAAGAACTTCTGGATCATCATGAAGTGCTTGCTGTGTCGCTGGCGTCAGCCAATTAGGTGGCAAAGGGAAGATTGGCACACTTACGACACGGACATGCTGGTATTCGGGAAGTAGTAGGTCGAGTTCACACACATTCCTTTGGCCACAGCTTCTGGTGGTGCACCATGATCATGCTGGATCGAGCCACCTTTAAACTCCATATCATGCGCATCGACCGTCAAGAAGTTGGGAATGTCCGGATGCGTGGTCGGACAATGGTAGCATTCGTTGAAGTTATCGCCAGCCATCTTCCAATTGTAGTCGCCTTCGAAGTCGTAGCAGTGATCCAGGACATACTCATTGAAGTCAATGCCTTGCTCGTCGAACCTTGCTTGGGCATCGACGTCGGCAAAGTCTTCCTCCCATGGGATTTCGGGCCGGGTTTTCGCATCCAGGTTGATCCAGACGAAGCCTTTACGGTCGACTTTGACATGGATCGGAAAGAGACCATTTTCTCTCTTGTCGAAGCCCTGAAGAGAGTCATACTTTGGCGCCTTCGCTAACGATCCGTCCATGGCGTAGCTCCAGCCGTGATAGCGACACGACAGGATCTTGGCATTGCCTTCGGTCTTTCCCTTCTCCACGACGCTGTAAGCCCGGTGTCGGCAGACGTTGTGGAACGCGTTGACGTTGCCACGTCGGTCTCGAGTGATGAGAAAGTCGAAGTCCGCCATCTCGTAGCGGAGGAAGTCACCGGCGTTCGGGATGCGAGACTGGTGTGTGAGAAACAGCCATTTGCGCGAGAAGATGGCCCGCCGTTCCAGCTGGAACATTTCTTCCGATAGATACCATGATGCCGGCAATGCTCTAACGGCGGACTGCTTGGGCGCATCATCTGGAGAAGTCGCGGGGGCGCTGAAGCCCAGATATTCCATGAATCGTGACATGATGCGCGAGGAGGTGGTCCCGGCGACTGTCGGCGAGCGACTAAAGTATGAGCGAGCTGCGCATCTTCAAGTCGCAGACATGAGCACGCATACACATCGCGCTGAAGACTGAGGGGCTGTAGGTCGCCGAGGCCGACGAGGAGCTCGACGAAAACATCCTGTCGACAAAAGAGGCATCGAGCTTCTCACAGAGAGACCATTTGGGCGACTGGGAATGCAATAATGGCGAGATGCTCTCGAGGACGCGGCGTAAGCCGAAACGGCGATGTTGGCCTTCCTTCCTATTCGGTTAAGAAAGTCCCGGGGTGATGCGCGGGAATGCGAACGGGCCGCACGGGAAACCCTTACACTCTGGAAACAGCTTCCGCTATTGGATCGTGGATGCGACAAGTTACAAGCATGAGCGTCGTATCAACCGAGTTCGTTGTATCTGGTTTGGCATGGACGATGCATCGCACCAGTAAAGACGGCTTTCCAGCGTACGCGAATCTGAGCGCGTGCAGTATTCAAGGTGAAAAGAAAGCTGCAGTACGCTCGCAAATGACTTTTCCTGGACGATAGACATGTGTGGGGCCCGCTGGAGTTACTGTATGCATTTGTCCAGCGAGCATCATGAACACTCTCATCTCAATTGCGCGACTGAGAACGTGCAGGACAACGGGAACTCTGATCCTGACCCGCTATCCAATGAATGAGAAGCGCTCATGGTTAAAGACCTCAAGGTTGACCAGTTATCGGGCGTCGCTGGAGTAAGCATTCCGGCTGTCGGAAGAAGACCACACCAGCCAAAGATGCCACATCGAAATTGGTCGAACCTTGGGCAGCTGCGGTCATCAACGGTCATGAACAGAGAAAGGCAATTCGGACGTACTGTACTGCGCCCGTACCGAAGACAGGTGCCAAAGCTTCTCAAACGGCAGACCGACGCCGAAGCTATCTGTCCAGGTGGTCTGGTCGACCTATCGCAGCACACGCTTATAGTCCTCACGGGACTGCATATGGATCTGTTGCCGGTTGACAACTTCGTGTGCATCGACGATAGCCAAGTGGAAGTTGCGGATCGTCTAGGTCCACCCGCATACTTGACAAAGATGTCATTGTGCCACTGGTCTTCGGCGGCGTGAACAGAGAGTTGGTACTTCGGTAGCGCATTGTAGTAGTCCACGATGTAGGAGAGGTAGGCAGCCGCTTCTTGCCCACTTCGGTTACGAGGAAGGAGATGACCTGGTTCTGGCCCGACGTACGTGCTGTAAACGGAGGCGGTGGAGTCGCTCGCAAGTGTCAGCACGGGATTCATGTCGTCGTTTATCAGTGGCGCTTACAGGCTGTTTTCAAATTGAACGAGCCAGCGGACATGATCGTGTTTTGTTCTCGGCACACCCTAGACTTTCTGGAGGCTACCGATGTCGGTCATCATCCTGAGGAATGGCTGATTCGACTGCGATTTGAAACCCCATATGGCACCAATAAGGCCTCGGAACAGCAGAATCAGCGGCCTAATGAACGTAACGAACAGTACAGCCAGTATAGAGGCCAGGAATAAGAGCTTTAGGCCTACGATGGTGACGCTCCGGCCTCCTCCATGTAGAGACATTGACGCTGGCCGATGCGTAACCGAAAGGTTTGTTGCACTGCTGATCTATACGAAGGTGGGGGGGACTGATCTATACGAAGGCGGAGGAATGGCAGACACGTAGGATGCTAATGCCTGGTGCGGCAGCAAGAGCGACCTGCAGCTTCTTCCGCCGGAAGTTGCCCAGGCGGCATTGGAACACTGTCCTCGTCGAACCAGAATGTGAGCAGATCCATCGTGAATGACTGCGCTTTGGCCACCGAGTAACAGCGACGTTGTAACGGGGCGCGAGAGGCGCCATGCCGGTAAATGCGAGAGGAAGGCTTGTCATACGAGGTTCGATGAATCGTAGTGGAGATTGCCTATGGCACTGAGACAGCCGGGATTAGATCTGCAATACAGTGCATCTAACATATTGAACAGGCGCAATGGCAGATGAAAAGAGCGGAGGTGTGCTTGACGTCATTCTCTTGTCGGAGTAAGATGCGGTCTCCGACACACGTACGACTGCGGTGTATCCTAAGGGTCATGCTCCAAATGAGGCGAACAGCGTGGTGCGCGGTCTCGAATAGATTGCTGGATGATGGCATTGAGATGAGTGCCATGCTAAAACCAGTGCAACCATGATATGCCACGCAACGCTTGTCTCTGCTGCATTTGATATGGTGAAATCTGTCTGTAAAGGACTGTTCATGTTGACACTAGGTGTATATGGAGCTCAGCCTTGCATCGGAAATATGTTTCTCCGTCAAAAGGCTTCGTTCATGATCGCGGGGATGCTTGCGGTCGAGTCCGCATGTGGAGTATTTGACTTTGGATTTCCATCCCGATCGAGTCCTCATCTGACCTTTGCCCCATCCGCAGCGGTCTCTCCAAACATGCCCGCCTCGTGTAAAGATATCCGTAAGCCGCCCGTCACACGCCTGCCACTGAAAGCCCAGCTTCTGACCCGCCCTCACCAGGCGCCGCGCTCGCGCAATGCCTCCAGAACTCGGACTGCGTGCTCGTGCACCGCAACAAACCCATCGACTGCCTGCGCCCGCCACTCTCCGACACGCTCCCCACTCAGTGCCAGCAGCTGAAGCGCGGCTACGGCGAGTGCAAGAAGGGCATGATTGATATGCGCAAGCGCTTCCGGGGCAACAAGCCCATCGCGGTCTCGACGGAGCTGGAGGCGGGTGGCGGGCAGCCGCAGGGCATGTTGTACGCGGGGCGGAGCAGCTATCAGGATGCCAAGGCGGGGGCGAAGGAGGCGCCGACGGAGGGGGACGAGTGGGAAGTGTATACGAGGAACGATGGGATTGACGATTTGCGCAAGAAGTGAGGGATTGAACACGACGTGGACCATTGATCGGTACTCAGCTTCAAAGACCAGGCTATGCTTGCCCACGCAGCAGCCGTTGCGTTCCGAGCCCAGGGTGGCGCAGGGGCAGCAAGCTTGGGATGCACCCAGCTTGCCTGCCCTGATCCGGCGCGCTCTTTCCTTACCATGGGGTGCGCTGGTTTTATGCCCGCTGTGGCATGCCTGGCCAGCAGCACCGCGGCGCTTACTCGGACGCGCGCAAGCCGAGTGTCTGTCGAGGACTGCAATCCAGCGGCAGTTCGACGGAGGGCACTACTGCACGAGCAGGGCGCAGGCAGCACATGGTCGCGGCGCCGTGTGTGTACCTTGGACACATGTACGATATGGTCGTGAGTAATGGGCAGGTCGAACTATCTTACCATCGCCGCTACGGGCCCCGCTCTCAAATGCTACTCGTGCCTTTGCGGCCCATCGTCCCTTTCGATACGCTGTGATTGCAGCGCTTCCGTAGCCACCACCGTCCCGGACACGCCGTCGATGCATCGCCACCGGATGTAGCGATGGGAAGCGGGAGATCTCGCTGTTTAATCACCTGAGCATCTTCTCCGCAGTGGCGGCGCCCAGAGCAAACTTCAGCTTCCGCGTGGGGAAAGAGCGGCCAAGATCGCGGAGAACCTTGTCCGGCACGGAGTGTGATGTGGGCGGCATCTGTCCGCCAGGCTTCGACCAACCCGAAGGGAACGCTATAAAGACATGGCGACAGCAATAATTGGTCGGCGGCGCAAGCGAGCCGACGGCCTCACTTCTCCGGCAGCATGGCGGCCACCAGATTGATCGCCTGGAGCAGTCTTGTGACGGCAGTGTTTGGGTCGGTCACATCGTGTCCACTGCAACTCGTGGCAAGGACTAATTGGTGGCAGGTTCGTCGACTATGGCAATGTGTACCCATCCACCTACTCCCTCGGCTCGGATTACGACCTCGCTGCGAGCCTTCCATACCAGAACAACAGCATCACCCTGTCGCCGTCCTCTCCGGTCTTGACCCTGGACTTCGGCACCGAGGTCGCTGGCTTCCCATTCTTCGAAGTCACAGCGCTGTCCGGTCCGACGCAATTGGAGGTGAAGTACGCTGAGCAATTCGTGGCACTTGCGAATCCGAACAGCGATGGCCCCTGGACCTTCATCCCCGGCCTGTCCAGCTCTTTCCGAGTGGAGTCCTTTGACATCACCGACGTTGGCTACACCGAATCTTTCTTCATTCAAGGTGGACAACGATGGAAGACTGTCCGCCTACTCACGAACACCACCCTGACCCTGGGCTCCGTGGGTCAACGGTCGTCATCAGCTCATGTGCCAGCACAGGACACTCCGGGCAAGTTCTCCACGTCAGATGGCATCTACAACAAGATCTGGGACCTGGGAGCGCGAGTCGTCCAAGTAGCCTGCGTTGAGGCGGGCAACGCTGTGTCGATGTGGCAGGTCACCCCAGACGGCGTTCTCCTCCGCGGCCAGCAAACCTCGCAGTATGTGAAAGGGGCCGGCTTCGGCAACTATACCCTCTCATTCAGCACCAAGATCTTGCGAGGAGGCACTGGCTGGCGGGTGGCCAGCGGGATCTTCCCATATGGTGCCTCATTCGTCTTGACGTCGGACTACCCAAGCGACAATACTTTCGTGGATACGAACCGTACTCTGGTGCCGGCGAACACTCTGGTCTTCAATTATGGGCGGTCAATCGTGAATCAAACCACGCTCGCAATGGGATGGGATCAGTACTTTCCGGTCAGCACCCCGGTTGAAGAAGACCGGTGGTACAATATCTCGACCACGATCACGTCTAGCGGATACAATGTCACTCTGGACGGTGCACCGATTGCTTTCGTCCCAATTGCGGAAGCTCTCTTACTCGAGCCCAGCTACTTTGGTTCCGGTTCAGCGACCGACGGGACGTTTGGCTTCGGGCCGTGGCAAGACCAGACCGCGTGTGTCAAAGACGTGACAGTCGTCGCCGCGAACGGGTCACTGCTGTATAGCAACAGTATGACGTCCGAAGATGTGCTTGCGGAGTACAGTCAAGCCGATCTAGAGGCGTCGGTCTGTATGGACGGTGCGAAACGCGATCGTCTGATTTGGACCGGTGACTTCTATCATACTTCGAAGATCATCCCGGCGTCGACCTTGCGCAATGATTATTTGCTTGGTACGATTCGATACGTATTTGAGTGGCAGGATACGCAAGGGCCGTTTGCCGGGTTCGTAGCAATCGTAAGCGAGAACTTTCCCGGGCGAAGCGGGAGCAAGTGACTGACCATCCCTGCAGGACACCCTGCTCGGTGCTAGGCCGGAGTACAAGGATTATTTCAGCGGTCTATACGATGGCCTGATCGACTACCAGGATCTTTTCTTTCCTGCCATTGGCAATTACTACTTCGCGTCTGGAGACGCAGCGGGTTTGGCGGGCAACTGGGAGCAGATCAAGGCTCTAGTCGCGGCAAGGCTGGCCTACATCGATCCCGTCAGTGGACTGATGGCCGGCGAGACGGCCAGCTACTTCCTCGGCCCGGTCAACGGCAGTGCGGTCACCGCGCTGAGCGCCTACGCTTTGCGTGGCCTTATACCCCTGGCAGAGGCCTACGGCGACTCTGAGGCGTCGACTTTGTACACGACTACTGCGGACGAGCTCAGTGCCGCAATCAACCGAGAGTTGTGGAATCCGGAGCTCGGCGTCTATTCGCTGTCGCTCGATGCGCCTTCGAATTTCTCATTGACCGCCATTGCTTTCACGATCCTATCCGGAACCGCCAACGCATCACAAGCAGCATCCATGGTCGCCAAAATGCCCGAGCTCCGGCTCGGGTGTGGCTACAAGACCGGCAGTGGGGACGTCGATAGCGCGACTTATGAGCTCTCGCCCAACACCCAAGGGTTTTTGCTCGAAGCCTTGTTCAAAGCGCATCGGGATCTTGGAGTGCAGAGCTTGATGGTGGCCAAGAGCCTGCTGGATAATTTCTGGTCAAAGATGGTCACGCAAAACGAGTATTACTCAGGTGCCTCGTGGGAGTATGTCTACCCGGATGGTGCTCCCGGTATTGGTCTGTTCACGTCGTTGGCACATCCGTGGGGTGCAGCGCCGACGTATGTCTTGCCGGAGTATGTGCTGGGGATTCGGGCGACGTCACCGGGTTTCGAGACTTGGGAGTTCGCGCCCTTGTTGCAGGGTCTGGGGTTGACGGAGGCGAACGGGACGGTCGTTACACCTTTCGGAGCTTTTGAGGCTAGCTGGCAAGTTGTGGAGGACGGGAAGGGAGCGGTAATCAGCGTGAATGTGCCTGAGGGTACGACAGGAACGTTGATATTGGCGGGACGAGCGGAGGGCGAATACGAGGGGCAGAACTACCACGGCGGACATGTACCGTTGCGCGGTGGAAGGCAGCAGACGATACATATGCATAGGTGGTGAAACGAAACCATCATTTAAATCCATTCGCGGGCTGCAAGCGAGCGAGCGAAAGACTGATCATTTCGAGCTCGATGCGCATTTTGGAATGTGTCTACTTCTCCAGTGGCCCACCAGGGTCGCGCCGATTGAGTGGCTTGAAGCGGCCGCATGTAGCAAGTAGTAGGTAGTGAAGCAGCCTGGGACGGCAAACGTTCCGCGAATATGCCAGAAGCTGCGTAGCCTGGCAAGACCTGATTAGCATTGCTGTACGATATATCGCGACAAGGCTTGACCACCTGGTCGAGTAGCGGTGCGAGGTGGGCAATAGCAGCAAGCATGCCAGAGAGGCAAGGAGCTCCAGCACGCCCGCTGTGATGGACGCTTTGGTGATGTGAACCGGGGCTGTGAAAACAAGTGCAAGGAGTGCATTGAGTGGCGCCAGTCTTCTTGAGCAGTCTGTCGCAGCGGCACGCGCTTCGGGACAGTTTCGGCGCAGTGATAGGCGAGCAGCACTGCTTCGTCCGTGAAGACGTCGCCATCACTCGCTTGACTCGCGCAAGATCTGGACGAGGCGGTAGGCGGCGTCGCTATACTCTTGGTCGAGCTAGAGCTGCGCAGAGCGACTGGTATCGACCTTGAGCGCGGTGGGCTGTAGAGGGCACCGCGCCCCGTCCACGTGGCGGTGTTCGGGTTGATGCCAAGTATCTCTTGTCCTTCAGTCGACAGCGGGCGAGACAGTTCGGTCCCTGGGATTGAGTTGCGGTAGGGCCTGAGGACGGAGCCTTGGATAAGTAAGTCGCTAGACTCAGGCGATTCCGTCAAGCATATGCAGTGCTCAGGATGCGCTACAGTAGCATCAGCACGCTTGGCAACACGGCACGCCTTGATTGCTGCCGGATCGCAACGACTCCGACGCCGTACGTCCTGAGGGTAGTATGCAAGTTATGAACGAGGTAGCCTGCCGCAATCGTCGTTAAGCATGCGTAGCTGCGCAGATCCTACCTCCGCCCTATCTTGGTTGGTCCGCCGTAGTGTCACGAGCGGCAGCAGAGCTACCGTGGGTCGTCATCGACAAGTATAATGCCCATCAAGCAGTGTATACACGGCTATGGGCGACTTTGTTCGATCTCGAAAGCTACTCCAAGTGCTCCCGCAAAGGTAGAGACCTGTCATTTGGATCTGCGAGCGATTACCGGGACTTCGCCCGTGCCAGCATCGACCAGGCTGGGTTCTATTGTGACAGGCACGCATGATGTTTGGAGCAGCAATGCCAATCTTGACTCGAGGGTGGAGGGAGGTTTGGCCAACCCTGGACCCGAGCCCCGAAGCGGATGCTCCGGCGGGGCGAGACGAGGCCACATCAGCGGGCTCCCTTCCCAAGCGTCTGCATTTACACAATACAAATCTGGTGCATGCCAACGAGCGTTTAATGGCAGCAGGGACGCGGCAGCAGAGACGTTCCTGCGGCGACCAGTAGGTGTCTCGGCAATGTCATCGATAGCGCTCCGCCCGCCCACCTTCTCCTCCGCCAAACCCCCACCCACATACACCTCTCCGACCGTGTCTTGGCTGACCGAGACCTGGACGGTTACGCACTCGACCCTGCCCATGTGGAAGAACAAGCGCAATGTGAAGATCCAGTACACTCCCTTGCCGCCATCCGATGCTTCTATCAAGCAGGACGACACGGACCGGATCGATGATCTGGTCACATATCAGTCCGTCTCCGACGAGAAAGTCCACGCAGTGCACGGCGTCGACAAGCTGGCCAGCAGTGGCGACAGTCGCGACAGCTGGAACTGGCGCGGGAAAGGATGGCTGATGATCGCAAGCAGTCATTGGGAAATTTTGGGCTGGGGCGAAGAGGAAGGGTCGGGGAATAAATGGGTTGTGACAATGTTTGCCAAGACGCTGTTCACTCCGGCCGGGGTGGACGTGTACTCGAAAGACGTCGCAGGACTGCGAGAGGAGACGGTGGATGGGATCAAGAACGCGCTCGAGCAGATTGACGACGAAGGAGTGAAGCAGCTGAGCGGGGAGTTGTTCGAGATCAAGCATGATGGCGGGGATTGAGAGGCTCAAGGTATACTCTGTCGTCATTCATTTGTTGTCTATGCAGCAGGCGATGGGTTCCGTCGTCGACCCGGTCAGCAATTTCACCACCGAGGCTAGTCACATGGGCTTCTAATCGAGCCCCATGAACAAGTCGAGCATAGCCGGATAGTTCGGCGTGCCCAAACCCGTCACAGGATCCCAGCCCTTGGCGCATGAGAAGCCAGCCTCGCCGCATCCGGGGTTCGAGCCTAAAAAGTTGAACGTCAGCACCTGTCTCGTTTCCACCTGCGAAGACGAAGCATGTGTTGAGCCTGCTGATCGCACCGCGTTTCCCGCCGGGAAATCACACGCTCGAGAGCAGGGCGCCGACACCTCCTCACAGGCTTCACTAACCGACGGTAATGTCATGTAACACCTCCGGATGGGCGTACAGCGTCGGGTTGACGAAGCCGACCGTGCTCTTGCCCGCCGCGATTCTTTCCTCATTGATGCGAGTTAAGATGGAGGCAAAGACCGGAGATGAGGCGGAAGTGCCGCCAATGAGCGTCGGTGCGCCCTTGTTATAGATGAGGACATTGTCGCCGACAGCAGCAAAATCCGGGTATCCCTGTACGGAACAGTCAGTGAGGATCTTCACTGGGCTATAGGGATGGAGAGCATACGCGGCCGATGCGGTTATACACGCCGCTGTTGTTCTGGTAGCAGCCAGTATTGTTGGTGCACTCGTAGTACTGGTACGGCGGATTGTTGTTGGCAAAGTAAGCCGCGACGGCAGAAGCTTGGTAGTCAGGGATGGGGTAGATGTTACTTGGCAAAGTCAGCGATCAACTCGCACGGTCATTGAAGCGTGGCCCACCTGAACCCGCCACCAGATGGGAATCTCGTTACAGCCGTCTCCTCGTCCTTTTTGGCATTCGCGCCGGTCGGCAGGTACGTGGCACCCAGGGTCGTCAAGTATGGGCACGTGGCGGGAAAGTCGGGGTTAAAGACATTGTTGTCAGGGCCAAGGCAGACCGTGGCGGCGCCGGTGCTGTCTTGCTGAGCGACGCCGGAATCACCACTCGAAACACAGACGGAGACCCCTTGTAGGCCGAGCTTCATGAACTCGTTGCATTGACTGCAAGTCTAGTCAGTACGAGTGCGTTGTTAACTGTCCCAGCCTTATACGTACCGCTCCTGGTAGCTTGCGGGGAGGTACGCCTCTCCACCGCCATACGAGATGGAGATGACATTCGTAGGCTTGTAGACACCGCATTGCAGGTTGCCGGTGTATGCGCCCGCTGCGCCAGAAAGGTCCGGGTACGGTGGGTCAAGGTTGCTGTTTCCGGTCTCGCCATAGGCGGAGTACGAACAATAAGAGCCATCAATGGCATCCAAGAAGTTGTTCAAGAAACCATCGTACTGGTAATTTGACTCGTAATTCGCATCATCCGTCTGGAAGAGGACCGAGCCTTGGGGCCAGATGATCGGATAGGAGATTTGGAGGTCCAGATCCGACTCTGGGCCAGCGTTCTCTACCGTCGTAGGAGCAGAAGCGCCATCGATGCCACGTAGCTCCGGAGCGGTTCCCTGCGGAATGTACGCAGCGAGCGAGAGGAAGAACTCATTCAAGTCTGTCTGAGCATAGTAGTCTCCAAGATCTTCGAAGATGCCAAGCTGGTTACCTGCGGCGGAGAGGGTACCGTCGGTGATGTTGTACATGTCCTTGATGCAGTAAGGCGTGATGACTTCGTCGCAGAACAGATCGAGCAGGCTGCTGATGACTGGGAGGTTGGGCGGCAGTGGCTTCAGAACCGGCGGCAGCTTGAGGGATCTTTTCTCTATCTCGGAGCGGGAGGGCTTCTTGGTGCCTGTGACGAAGAGCCGAATGCCAGGGGTGATGTAATCGATATGTTTCTGGACGTGGGCTGGGACGTGGTATCTGTGCTTCTCAGCTGGGAGAGCTGCCATCGGAAGCAGACAACTTACTCGTCGCAGGCGATGGTCGTCTTGCCAGAGGTGGCATGTTCGAAGAAATGGTATTTCGTGTTGAACAGCGCCTCAGCCTCCTCAGTCTTGGCATCGAATTGTAGCCACTGCTTGTTGGCCGATTGCGAGATTCTGCTCGCTTCAATGCCAGCAGAGTGCAGCCAATTGCGGACCGACTGGACAGCGTCTACAGCAGGAGCGAAGAGGCCGTTGACTTCTTGCGCGGTGTAGTGCTTGCCATAGCTGGATGACTCTGGATGCGAGACGCTCATGAGCATATCATAGCCCCTGTCTAGATTGCTCTGGGTGAGGCCTATCCGCATCGGCAGCTTGACGTCGCCGTGGAGACGGTTGCTTTTGGTCCACTCGGGATGGATTGCACGGCGTTCGTGAAGAACATGTTTAGAGGTTGGCGCTGCTGTCGCCAGGGCAGCAAGGAGGGACAGGGCGTAAAAGTGCATCGTGCTTCAGATGAAAGCGTAGGATGATGAGGAGGACATAGGGAAGCCAACGTGGTTTTGTCTCACATTTGTGTCGACCTGCTGACCGAGTTACAAGACGGGTCATTGCACCGTGAAAGTTCATCCGTGTGCTACCGTGTCACTGCTAGTCGCAAGTTTGACTGCACCCATGGCATTGGAGACCTTCGCCCTTGGATCTCGAGCGTCTGTATCTGGGGTGCATGAAAGGACACCAGAATGGGCAGGTGCCAAGGCATGTGCATGAGATCGGTGCCAGATTCGGGAGTGTTGCCGATACTAAAGCTAGAGCCGAGCCGGAGAAGGACGGTCAAGCATAGGTATTCGTCGTGGGGTGCTGCATGGGAGACTCAAGCTTCGACGCCAAGCGGCGATTGAACTCATCGGTGGCGCGGGCGGCTGCAAACGGCAGCGATAAGATACCGCAGACGTCACAGTGGCGCTCTTGATGCCCAAGGTAGGAGGAGCCAACGGTTCGAATTGGGGCTGTCGATGTTATAGGTGATCGAGAGAAGACAAGGCGGCTCTATCCTCCAGGTTCTTGGTGGACTGCGCTGTTGGCGATGGTTGGGAGACGAGCGTGAGTCCTGAAGCAGCGCGATGCCGCGAACATGATTGGAAGTGTGCCTCGGCAACTAGATCGATATTGGGACTGGTAACTCGAGGCGTTGCAGTGGGACGTGAGGGGCAGAGTGCAGTCGTGCGGACCCCGGCGACGATCATGGGGAACGGCACGAACCTTGTGCCCGAGCTCTCTGCTCCTTCCTGATCGGATCGGGGTCTGCAATCACTGCGTTTGGTGTCTCTTGCGAGATGTAGGACTGCATTCGTCGTCTTGATGAGGATGGAGAGGTGAGCACAGCCGTGATCGTCGTCGTCTTCCTTGCCATGTCGGCTGGTCGGGCGTTCTGGATCTAGGCTGGTTCGCTGATGCCGTGTTTGCTGGGTCAACGCCGTCCCTTCCCGCAGCTTCTGAACCGAGCTGGCACGAGACTTTTCAGGCTATGTTTGTTGCATGAAGGTCACGCATGGTATGGCTTCGAGGTGTCGAGCATGGACTGACCCTCGCCGGCGTCTGTTTGAAGGTATGCTCATGCGTTCCGAGACTTGCCCTCGAGGTGTATATATATAGATATATATATGCGAAGGAGAAGCACTCTCTTCGGCTGCAAACACGCCTCGTGAGCCTCTCGACGAGTCAGGGAACAATCTACTCCGTGGTTGCGCTTCGTCCGGCGCAGTGTCTGGGACCATACATTGTTGCAAACGATGAGAGTGAAAGGGCCATTATGTTGAGTTGATGCCTCAGGCACTCATTGGATGCGACGCCACTTCGTGCCGCCTCTCTCAGTATGTCGGGGATCGTTTCATCTTCTGACTCACATATCTCCAGAGGCAACAGCTCGACTCGCCCTACACAGCACTCAAACCCACGTAGCGGCGACTCCGGATCTTGCAGACTTGCCGGGCCCATGCCCAAAAAGCGGACCTTGAACTTCAAACAGATCCAACAATCCTACAGCACAGCCTCCGCCGGGAGCAGTAGCAGTCATGGCGCACCCGGTGCCGGTGACTCACCAGCCACCGTCAACGAACGATTGAGCGAACTCCGGCAGATTGAGACTCCGGAGGCGCTACAAAAGAAACTCGATCTCGCTGCGGCCGTCGGCCACGCTTCAGTCCCGCCGGAGCTTCGGGGGATCCTGGGCGTGCCGGACACAGCGCCACCGAAGCCCAAGCTCGGCGTCAGGGTACGAGAAAGGATGCGGACGCCTGGTCCTGCGCCGCCGAAAAGCTGGCTCTATGGCAGTCCAACCTGGCACCCTTCGCTTGTTGGGAAAGGTGGCAAATCCCGGCGGAAGGCACGGAGTGTGCAGGAAGTCGAGGAGAGAAATCGTCCCGAGAGTGTCCTGCGACTCGACAATCTGTTGTCCGGTCGCACGAATCTCGCACACCAACAGCCGCCGCGTCTGGTGCATCTGACCTTGAAACGGGTGGCGGAGAACTGGCACCTGCTGGATGAAGAAGACTACCCGGCGCTTGTTGACCTCCCGCTCCGGTTACGCTTACGCCTATTGTCCTATCTTGGCTTCTTTGGACCCACTATCGATGTCGCTGCTGTGCAAGCGCTTTGTGACGGTCACGAGCAGGTGGAGCAGTTGGACCTTTCCGGGCTCGCGGGACACGGTCAACTCAGCTTGAAGAAGTTGTCGCGGCTGTTGGCGCCCGTCAAAGAAGCTTCGCAGTGGGACGACGTTGCGGACGTCGCCGAATCCTGGGACACGGTCGAGACAGCCATGAGCTCGCTCACCATCAGACCCACCACGTCCCGGTTTGCCGCACTAGCCCGCTTGTCGCTGTCGCATCCACCGCCAACGGCGGCCTGGCGTGATCTGCTCGCTCTTGCAAAGAACATCCCCCAAGTCACCCATTTGTCACTGGCGTACTGGCCCCGTCCGACCCTGACGCCGAACTTGGTCACGGCAACTATCTCCGCACAGGGCAGTCCCGACGTCCGAGCCGGCGCCTCGCACTATTACTCCAACATTGACCACGACTTTGCCGAGCCTGCCACACTTCTTCGCCAATTGAGTTACAGCCTTCTCCGCCTGCAATGGCTAGATCTCGAAGGTTGCCCAGAGTGGTCACCGGCCCTCAGAACGCTTGCTAAAAATACAGCTGCTACCATCCTCCCGGCTGACGACGATAGCTGGTCATCTACAACCACTAGCTGGAACGTCTTCACGGAGACCTGGAAGAGCCTCTCATATCTTCGTCTCGCTCAGGGATCTTCGCCCTCGCAGCTGGGATTGCAGGCGTATCTGGCCGCTGGTAGCACCTCCATCAGCCCCGCTTTGCGAAGCATGGTATTAAGAATGATCTCTAATTTCTCGCCCGCACCCGTCGAAGATGCTTATGGGACGGACGTTAAAATCGCTCGGATCTGGACCGGCAATGAGCAGAGACTGTTCGCCACTCAGACCCAGATCAACGCGGTGAGACGGGAATGGGGCTGCAGGCCAGTCACTGTGGATCTGGGTTGGGTGACGCTACCTTCCTGAACACCTTTGTCACAGTCATGGACTTTGGTCCTTGGCTCGTCGTCGCTATCCGCACTAGTCACCGTGAACTATGCTGCTGGCCTTGTCAGCGGTATATGTAGCGCAGGGACCAATCATCACGCCTTGTTTGCCGATCCAACAATCCCAACACAATGTACGACAATCTCACACTCCCGACTTGAATACCTTCCAGATGTCCTCACTCCACGACCCTCGGACCGAGAGCAAGCCGCCCGTCGTGCCTCGGCCTTCTGGATCACGTCCCAGCAGCTCCGACGCAGCTTACATTCTTGTGCCCACCCCTGAAGCCCCGTGGATCTCCAGCGACGAGAAGGGCCCTCGGCAGAGAACCATCGCGCAGACGCAGACGACGGAGAGGAAAAGATTGGCAGGGCAAGCAGAAGCTATACGATGAGAAGGTGCTGTTGGCGGAGTTGGAAAAACAGCATGGCGGGAAGATGGCTGAAAAGGCAGCGAAGAGGGCTGAGGAAAATGGAGTTGAAAGTACAGGCAGCGGGAAGGACGGACTCGAGCGAAGGAGACAGGGATGGCGGTATACGTCCGGCTTCGACGCCGTCGCGGTCCGGCTCACACCCAAGAATCACCGAAGAGGCGCTGAAGCGGCTGCTTGAGGGACGGGACGGCATGCTCCAGAGGATCACAACGCTCGAGCTTGAGATTGGACGACGAAAAGCACGAGCGTCGGAGCTGGAAAGGGCTCAGATCGAAGCAGCGAGGGGGAACTGGATGGCTCTGGCAGTGCTGGGTGTCCTTGCCGCGGTAGGTGCTGGCGCGGTCACAGTGCGCGTGAAGCGTTGAGCGGGCCACTCCGCTGAGAATCGGGTGACCGAGTGCTTGCATGATCGCTTCCTGGAATCTATGGAACGCTGCAACATCCATCCATTTTGTTTCCCCGGCCGCACAGACGCAGGGGCTCCCTACCGTTACACTACAACCGAACAAGAGCCTCCCTCCACCTAGCCCTGCCTCCCACCACTCAGACCCATCCCCTCGCCCCTTCCCACCGAACCAACAACCCACAAATGCCAACTCCCTTGACGCCCGTTTTCCCGCAGCACCTCCCGCGTATCCCGTCCCTCCGCAAAACCCACGCCGTTGAGCCTCCATGCCCAGCCAAGACCATGTCCTTCCCCCTTTACCCTCCAGCCTCCGCCTCGTGCTCTATCCAGACGCCGGACGGGCTTGGTGGAGCGTGGCTCGCCTGTCTCCCATTGGGGGGGAAAACGAACGAAGTCAAGGGACGTGCTAGGTTCTCGATCTTCCGTGTCGGCGCGGGCGGAGGGGCGTGCGCGGCGTCGCTGGCTGTTCGTAGAGACACCGCAGCGCGCTACTGAGGACGATTGTCCGCGAAGACCAGCTAGCTACCAAGCACGATTATCCGCGAGGCGGCGTGGGACCGAAGCTGCGAGGGAAGGGGCCCCGAGGGGTTCGGGACTGGTGGATCATGAATCATGAATCGTGAATCTTCATAGAATCGCCCTGCTCGTGCCCCTCCGTTATCTATACGAAACCCGCCTTCATGCCATGCCATGCCATGCCACGCCATTCCTAGGTTTGCCCCCCCCCCCCCCCGGGTTCCCTACTCGCGCCTGCGCTCGCTCGTCCACCGCCCTCTACAGCAACTCCCGCGTCCTACCTGAACCTCCTCCCATCCCTCTCGTAGATGTAATCGCGTTCGTACACCTTCTCCTCGAACGCACCGCGCGGAGGCGGCGGCGGCAGCGTCTTGGGCGACGGCAGCCTGTCCATCTCCTCCCGCTCCCACTGGATCTCGCGGATGCGTTCGCGGCGTTCGCGACGGATATCCTCCGTGATACTCACTAGTCTCAGGACATCCTCCTGGAAGATCGAAAATGTTAGCGCAGTACCGATTAAAACGACTCCCCCGGGCCACACAAAGGGAGGGGGGGGGGGGGGGGGGGGGGGGGGGGAACGTACGTAGCGGAGATACTCCATGACGTAGAAGAAATCCCCCGTCTCTTCGTACTCGTACCCGCACTCCTCGACCGCCTCGCGGATGACCAGGTCCTTGGTGATTTCCGTCCACATCTTGTCCCTCGTCCGGCCGCCGCCCGTGCGAGTGCCTTCGTCGATCCTGCGTTCCGTGATGCGGACCTCGGTGCTCCGCTCCTCCCCGCCCCGCGTCGACGGGGGAGCCGCAGGCGCAGGGGGCGGCAACCTGTCCCGCTCCGCCCCAAACTCCGGGGACCGGTAATCTCGGTCCCCCGAGAGGAAGCGTCCCTGCCGCTCGCCGTTGTAGCGCTGCCAGGTGATCTCTTGAGCGCCGCCACCGGCGCCATCCATCCTGACCTTCTCCGTGCCGGGGGGGATGTCGACGAGTCCCCAGTCCCGCGTCGCGCCCTGGTACGCCTCACCCGGATATCCGCGCTCGCGGATCTTGCGGTTGTAGTATTCCGCCTCCGCCGACACGGGATCGTCGTAATCGTACCGACTCCTGGCCGGAGGACCGATGCTCTGCCCGCGTCTCGCGGTCGTGGAGCGGGACAAGCTGCGTTCGCGAGCGGCAGGGGGAGCGCGGGAGCGAGAGCGTGCGCCGCCTTCGCGCAAGTCTTGTTCGAAGATGATGTCCTCTTCGTAAGGGCGGCCGTTGCGGGTGCCCTGGCGTTTGATCTCGATCTCCAGATTCTCCTCCCGTGGCGGGGAGGGAGGGGCAGGCGGTGGAGGCGGGGGCGTCGGGGAGCGGGCGCGTTCGACGCCGTGGTCGATGACGCGGTGGTGGGTTATGACTTCTTGGATGATGGGCGGGCGGACGATGGGGTCCGGGGGCGGCGGAGGAGGAGGGGTCGGTGCGCGGACGGGGGAGGGCGACACGGAGCGTTCCTTGCGGCGGATGATGATCTCTTCCCGCTCGAAGTCACGTGGCGGTGGAGGGGGGGGACTGGGGGTGCGCGGTCGCCGGACGATCCATTCTTCGCGGTCGCGGGCGACGACTGGGCCGCGCGAGGGATCGCGGCGGGGCGGAGGCCGCGAGCGGTCTTGGCGGATGTCGATGTCGATTGTCTCGCGCTCGCGGTAGTCTTCGCGGCCGCGGTACGGGGCGCGGCCTTGACGGTCGCGGATGTCGATGTCGATGTCGACCTCCCGCTTCTCGTCGCGGCCGCGGTGCGGCGCCCGCGGAGGCGGTGACGTCGTCTCCACAAACCGCACCTCCTCCCTCTCCACCTCCCGCGGCCTCTCCCGCTCCCGCTCCCGCCCCGCCTCCCTCGGCCGGTCCCCTCCCCCCCGGCGGAACGTGATCTCCTCGACGTCTTTCTCTCGGTACTCTCGTCTCGGCGGAGGCGCCGCCGGCGCCGGCGCCTCTTCCCGCCGAATCTTGATGTCGACCTCCTCCTCGCTGCCGCCTCTCCTCGTCGGCGCCGGCCTGCTCCGCGCGCGTGCCGGCCCCTCCCGCTCCCGAAACACAATCTCCTCCTCGTAGCCCCGATTGCTCCGCGGACGCGGCGGGGCCCGCACCTGCTCCTCCTCCTCCTCCTCCACCACCTCCTTGCGCCTCACCACCAGGGGGCCCGCCGTCGTCCTGCCGTAGTCCTCGCGCAAGAACTCGGGCTGTCGGCGTCCGCCGGCGCCGGATGCGGGTGCGGGCTCGCGTTCTTTGACGAGCGTCTCGGCGCGGCGTTCCGGGTAGCGCGAGCGGGTGATGTCGACGTCCAGTTCCTCGTAGTTGCGCTCGTGGCGGGGGCGGCGGTAGAAGGCGGACTCCCGATCGTCGTACCGGTCCGCGACGGGGTATTCGCGCCGGGACATGGCTGGCCGGGTCGCTTGGCGGCGGCTCGAGTTGCGGTGAGGGGCGGTGAGATGCGGTCAGATGCGGTCAGATGCGGTCAGGTGCGGTGCGGTGAGATGCGGTGAGGTCGTGGTTGTTGTGCGGGATCACCGGTGCCTGCCGCATCCACGCAGCGTAGACACTTTTGAGTCAAGCACACTTCCGTGGCCCCGCGCTCTTTCCTCGCTCGCGCAAGCCTACCACCACCACCGCCACCGCCACCACCACCACCAACACCTCCACCAACACCGGGACGGAAACAAGCAAGTGCAGCCCCGTGCTTTTCCCCCGGCCCTCGCCCAGCAGTAGCAGCAGTAGCAGCAGTAGCAGCAGTCGCAGTAGCAGTAGCCGTAGCAGCAGCAGCAGCAGGCAAGTGCAGGGACGCGGGCAGCGAGCAGTGACCGCAGTCGCACTCACTCGCACAAGGGAGCGGTGAGAGGAGACGTCGGGAAACGAGCGAGCGGGCGGGTGTGGGTGAGCGGGCGGTTGTACGGGCGGGCGGGCGGGCGGGCGGGCGTGCGCTGATGTCTCGCCTGCAATGTGCCTTCCCTGTCTCGCCTGCAATTCCCAGCTTGGCCCAGGTGCGGTGCTGTGCTGGGCTGTGTTTCACGTGCCCGGCGACGCGAAGTGGGATGACCCGACTGAGCCAGCCATGCATGATGCACGATGACGACAATTCTCCCCCCTCCCACCCCCACCTTGCTCCCCCCCGCCCCACCCAATACCGACACCGACGCACGCCGTTGGGCTGCAATGCGCTCTTCGAGTGTGGCTGGGGCGCAACATCCGACCCCAGATCCCGGGGAATCATCACGACCCAGAGCCCACGCGCAGCGGTACGGACGAGAGACGCCATGAGATGGCTCCTCGAGCGAGGCAACCGGTGGCCAATATCTTCTAGCATATGACGGTATATGTGATCCGATCCGCTCGTCAAGGGCACCGCCCCGCTCCTCCCCCTCCCTCCCTCCCTCCCTTCCTGCCTTCCTCCCTCCCTGCTTTCCGCCCTCCCTCCCTCCCTCCCTTCCGCCCGCAACAGAGAAGACCCTCCACACGGAAGACCTGAAGAGCGATGGATGTGAATCGTCGCCGCTATGTGTGGTACATGCTCAACTGCTGCGACATCCGCGCGTGCTCGCTTGTCCAAACATGCAGCTCTAGAAGCATTCAGCTCTCCCGATCTCTGCACTCGCGACCTTTCCTGAAACCCCCCCCTCTCCAGTTGGCGGCGGTCGATGACGTCAACCGACAACCCTGCCGAGGGGCTGCCCTCGCTCGTGCAATGCGCCATGACGGTGACACACTCATCACACGGCCCTCACGTGACACGTGCAACCCCCGACCGTCGAGGAAAACGCCAATGCACCTTCGCGTGGTCTCGACGTCGCTGTCGCAACCTGCCCTTTGATGGATCGCGACCCGAACGAATCCCTAGCCTTCGCTTTCGCTTTCTCTCCCGAACAGCGACCACAGGAGCGAGCGGAGACTTACACCAGTAGTGGAGTCCAAACCCCTTTAGGCTTCTTCGCCAAGCCAGTCTACCAAGGATTCACCCTTTGCAAGATGCCTGAAGGCGTGTATCTACACTGCACGCCTTTGGACGAACAGAAGTGCCCTGAGGAGCAGAGGCATGAACCCTACTAGAACTGAGTGTCGTTGCAACACCGTTGTCGAAGCCGGCTACAGCCTTCGTCTGCTTGGCTAGTCGGCCATCGCTTCCTGTGCTCTGTGTCGATCCGTCCATGTCGACCGATCGCTGGACGACCACCGCGGGGAGCCCGTAGCCGCAGGATGGCGCCTTCACGTTCACCGGGAGATGCTGATTCAAATGGGGGCAAGGACGAGGTGCTGTGATCCATGAGGCGACGCGTTTCAAATTCTGCAGCATGCGTTTTGGCAAGCCCCGGTGCGACTAGTCGCCTGTCAGCATCAAGCCGGCAAGCTCCAGAGCGGTCACCTGGCATACGGAGCGATGTGTCTGCGAGGAAAGACGCCGTAACGCATCATCAAAACGAGTCCCAGTCCAGCTCCTGCGCCAGCTCAATCAACATGTCCAGCGTCTGTTTGTGCTCCTCGGGGATCCTCTCAAACTTCGGCACTGTCAAGCAACAAGTGTTCCATCCCATCAGCTCCCAAATCTCCGGTCCCGTCTTCGCCGTCTCTTTCAGGAAGACTCTGAACGAGTCCCCGCGGACGTTCTTCGGGTCTGCGAACTTGTCGGGCGAGAGCCAGCCGTTCAGCCAAAGAGGTTCGCCGTCGGTGCCAAAGTGGAGCAGCTGCGGCGAGCAGACGGTATAGTTGCCAGGTCGTTCGTCGGACCGCGACGAGCGCTTGCTCTCGTCCATCTCGTCATCCGGATCAGGAGGATCATAAGTAACGTCGCTGGGATGCGCAGGCTGCAATGCGCCGATGATGCCGACCGCGCCGTCGTGGAAAGCGTAGGTAGGCTCCCCCGCCATTTCCCAGCTGAGCCAAAACGTCTCTTTGTCGCCGTACACCATGTCGTAGACTCCTCGCCGGCCCTCAAACTCATCGCCGTCCCTCTCGGGCCCATTCAACCGCGCAGTCAGCAGGAGAGGGACGAACTGCTTCCACCTGTCCACCAGCACCACGCCCGAGTCCGGCATATGCGCACTCTCGCCCAACCAGAACCGATTCTCCTTCCACATCGGCTCGGAGATCGGCTTCGGAAGGACCTGGCGGATCCACTTCTGCTGCTTCTCCAGTCCCAGATTCCGGTCTTTGAAGAACAGCGCACCGGAACCCGTGTACTGCGGATCGTCGAACACGAGCTCAGGATTGCTAAAGAACTCGCGGGACATGAGCACAACTGCTACGACTATCTCGTTCATCCTTCCTGGCTGTGTCTGGATCAAAAGTACTCGAACTTGCACGAAAGTTTCCCTTACTGCTTCAACAGCGCAGTTCCGTTAGCATGCTGGCTGAATGACATTGCGATGAAAGACGAAGTTCAGTCGTCCGCACAGTATGTGCTGGATCATTAAGCAGAGAAGGGATGACTTGGGCTGGAGACTGGCGCAGCCCGCAACTTGAAGGCTCAGTATTCACTTTGCTTAGGTCTGATCCAGCTTATGGCTGAGTCTTTGATGAGATTCTCCGAGCTTGTGCACTACATGTTGGTGAACAACTGGACAGGCTACATCTGCCGTCAGAGCGACGAGCATTCTGCTGACGACGATTCATGGGCCAGAGTAAGCCATCGCGGGTAAAGGAATCAACGCACTGCTGAACTGTCGGATAGGTCCGCTCGCAAGACATTATGATAGCACCATAGTGGCTCTATGATATCAACCCCGGCAGTCAAAGTCAGATCTTGCTTGACGACATGCAATATTTACACGATGCAGGTCTGAAATGGAAAATTGGTATTACAAAGTGAGAAGCCAGACTGTTCCTGCTCGCGGTCAATTTCGCTGACTGCATCTCATTGGGCAGCACAATTCGAACAAGGCATGGACGAGAATCTCAACAAGCTCCCCGTCAATCTGACGAAGGCCAAGGATCCTTCCGAGCGCGGGTGTCAACATCGGACAGTATCTGAAGGCCACTGCCGTCGTGGGACGCTTCACATGTGACGACAGTCTAAACCAGACGGCAAAGAATGGCGTCAATTGGACCAACCAATACCACTGCACGGCATCTGGCACAATCCTCGCCGACGAGCGGCTCGAGGGCGTTGCTTCATACTCTGGCTGTGAGCTTTGCACGTCCGTTTGAGACAATTCACTCGTTTCACTATCTTTACCAAGCGCTCGGAGAAAATGACTATGCGGACAAGGCCGAATAAGCAGCATTTAATGGTCTGCCAGCAATGATATGGGATCCTCAGCTGTGAATGGTCTCTCGTACGCCTACTAACGACGAAGTAGCTTACTCCCGATTGGTGGGCATATCCATACATACAGCGGCCGAATCAAGCATACTCCGAGAAACTGACGCGGAAACCGGTCTACAAGACTAACTCTTGGGGCCAAACGTTTCGACTCGAGCCGTGAGCAAGATTCTTGGCTGCGATCGCCACGCTACTGACTGCAATTAGGAATTACTCATGCTGTACCGTCAATCATCCGCAGGGCTGGCCGGAAGTTTTGGCAAACAGTTTCTTGAAGATCAGGGACGAAGGCCTTGCTCATGCTTTGCTCAGCCCGGGTTTGTGAAACCCAGAATTGGTCAAAACACGGTGACTGTGGAGTGCGGACAAATTACCCTTACCAGGACTAACTGAACGACTCTATCACGACCGATGATCGTTCTCATCGTTCCTACGGATGCTAGAATGGTCAGATCCTATTGCAACCGTGGCATCAGGTTTGCAGTCTCCCCAGGCAGCGGCCCGGACCTCGCGACCAGCCCGCACAAGATGCACCTGTCCAGTGGCACGTCTCGCGTGCAATACCTCCTCAACAGCAGCATTCGAAAAATTCCACGAGAGAGTGAGACCATCGCAGTCTATAAGGGAGCCTTGTCATATGCACCGCAAGTGACCAGCTACAACATTTCTACGCTTCCGAAGATGTGGGATGATCCGAGCATATACCACCATGCGAGCTACGCCCCTCCACAGAGTAGGGATTACGAGTATCTCAACACTTCCGCCTGAAACTACGCAATAGATCCTTCAACGTTCGTCTACCACGAATCCGATGATACTGCCCCAACTCAGCTTGCCAGACCTATCTCTGGCCGTGGCGCACCTCCAGGACACACAACAGCAAAAGGCTACTTGATCGACTGGCCACTGTACAAAGACGCAGGCCTGAATGTTCACCAACGAGCGATGCCAGAAAGTCCTTGATTGGCAGGCAAGAGGGCAAGGTTGTCCCATCTGCGAGCGCAAAAGCACGTATGGCTGAATTGCCCCTGATGCCATGACTTGCTGTTCGAGGTTGCAGTACACTGGTGAATGCAAGCAGCGCTCGCTCACGGGCTTAACCATATACTGGAGTGCCTGGAACCATGAGTTTATTCACCATACTCGTGCATCGACTCATCTCCTGAGTCCTCGACGATATAAGATTCAACCCGATCTGCACCGTTCACTACCGCCTGCTGTATTCACCACAGCTTCTCACGGCAATGTCCTATAAATGCGCGCCGATATTTTTGCAGAACAGCGTACTCCCTCTTCATCCCTTCGAGACGTTATCGTTCAATTACTCTGGAATTCCACGACCAACTGATCATACCAGAGAACACTGACACTGAGGAACGATGTGCCGCGGACCAAGCTACGGCGGCGGCCGTAACAGCCAGCGCGATCCCTTCCTCCGTGCCCACGCCAATGCCATTTGGGCCATGGCGAGAAGTGGGCCAACTGAATACTACGATCACAACGATTTCTTGCAGCCGCGTACATCTCCTCTTCGATCACAGGGCATCGTCGATGTACTGACACCGGGACAGGAAATAGATATGGTCGAGGTCTTGGTCTCGACATTCCAGAGAAGGCGACTTATGGGTATAATTATGCTCCTGAATCGATCAGACGTTCGCACGGTTTGGCGCGGAGAGGTGAAAGGTATCCGGATGACCACTTGTTCGCGGGGTGGAGAAGGCATCCGGGGTATCATTGAGTGACATGGCGTTCCACGTTGAAAGAATACGAAGGTGACAGAATGTGGACGGAAGAAAACAAGCATCTACTGAGCTGGCAATCGACCGTCCACCTCGTCCGCATGTCGATGCATGGCATTGCCAAGCGAACCTGGACAGCGGTGACCACAGAGAGACAGTTGAGGGGGACAATTAGCCGGATGGCAAGCAGACGATCAAGATGCTGATCCGGGCAAGCGAAGGACGCAAACAGTTGGATCGCTCATCATCCTGGACTCGGATTGCCAGCTGGATGGCACCGCGGATTGTAGGCACAGCTGATTGTAGGCATGGCGGATTGTTGGCATGGCGGATTGTTGGCATGGCGGATTGTTGGCATGGCGGATTGTTGGCACCGCGGATTGTTGGCATGGCGGATTGTAGGTATGGCTGAGTGTAGTTGCACGAGCACGTCGCTACCAGCGAAGAGCGCCACTCGTGACCAAGTTGCTCAATCAATGCCCAGGCGCATCTCAAGCCGCGACTCGCAGCGCGACGTCGTGCATTTGCATCCGAGAAATTCATCACAGCGCTAGAAGCCGATGTAGTCCAGACAGCGGAGCACGTTGCGCGAGACACCTCGGCAGTTGCTGGTTTGCCGAAGCCCGGCTCTCGTGCCATTGGCCGCCGCGACGCCCCTCGAGCATCCCCATTGCCTTGGCGACACCCAGCATTGCAGTATTCCTCGGGTCCTGGTCTGTCTCGCAAGATTCCGTAGCGATGTCGAAGCTGTCGGAGCCGCTGAAGGCTTTCATCAATGCCTCCCATGCCCGAGCCCACACCACCGGCGCGCCTCGCAACATCGCTTCCGTATACGAGAAGTTGGCCCAGAGTGCCGAATCGCACCAAGTCGCCTTCCAGCATGGCTGACGGCTTCAGTATGTCACACGGGGGCCGGATGTCGAGCGCGCCCCCGACTGAACAGACACTAGACTGCGGCGACCATGACGATGAACTCGCCCCAATCGCTTCTCCAGCTCTACGGCTTGGCCACTTCACACCAACACAGCAGCGGCAAAGACAACCAAGTATGGGCGGCCGAGCTCATGCGTGAGGTCGGTCTGAATGCATCGGTCTCAACGGCGTGCGTATCGCCACAGTCCCGCCCGCCCGACGACGGCACTGACACCACCGCGGCGCAGGTGCCACGGACCATCAACTCGCTCGGCGAGTTCTACGCGGGGCTCCCCGCCGAGGTGCAAGCGGAGCTCAAGAAGCGCAAGCCGCGACGGTGAGAGCGTCGAGGGACCGGCCGGCCTTTACCAGCCAATCCATTTCTGACCCCGCGAACCCGCCAGACATCTGAGCCCATCCACGATCGAGACGACGCTCAGGCGCGGCAACAACCTCTGGGAAAGCGTCTACCGCCCGTTCAGCGCCAAGCTGACCGACAAGCTCGCACAGTCGCATCCGGACTTGCCCGTCTTCATCATCGAAGGCGAATACGGCGCCCTCTTCTCCGATCCCGTCTCCCCCGGGGGCCGGGAGCCGACGATCCCCAACGTCGGACGCGTGCTCATGTCCATCCTGGCCGTGGCCGTGCTGCGCTCGCAGACCGGCGTCGGCCCGCAAGTCGTGAGCCACATCTTCGGGCTGCGGAAGGCGTACGAGGACGGCACGGCGGAGGCGGCGGGCGAGGAGGAAGTGGTGGGCGGGAAGTGGTTGGCGAGTGATGAGGGGAGCGTGTGGCTGCTGGAGCAGGTCGATGGCATCGTCGCGGCGATTGGGCAGGGGCGAGGGACGACGTTTGCGCCGGGGTTCGAGGCGCCGCCGAAGGCGAAGCTGTGAGGTTGTGTGGACGGAGGGCATTGTACATGAATCTGTGGTATATGGACGCTATCACATGACGCTTTACATGACGCTTGGCAAAACAGGGACATCGCGTTCGGTCTATTCCATGCGACCCAGGTTGTCTGCCACCTTGAACGTGGCTCCCGTCTTCTGCTTCACCTCGTCCAGCTCGACGTTGGGCGCCAGCTCGGTCAACGTGAGCTCGCCCTTTTGTCGGTCGACGTCGAAGACAGCCTGGCTGGTGTCAGCACGAACGTCGACATGGCGTAGAGTGACGTGGGACTTACAAGGTCGGTTGATGATCTGGCTAACGACCCTTGCGCCGGTGAGGGGAAGGGTGCAGTTCTGGACAATCTTGGGCCGGCCGTTCTTGTCCACGTGGTCGGTCAACACGACAATCTTCGTCTCGTCCGGGTTCGACACGAGATCCATGGCTCCGCCCATTCCCTTGAAGACCTTGCCGGGGATCATGTAGTTCGCTAGATCGCCGTTGGCGCCGACCTGCAGTGCACCGAGCATACTAACATCGATGTGGCCGCCCCGCGGATCATGCCAAGGACTCGCTAGAATCGAAGACGCTCGCGCCGGGAACCAGGGTCACCGTCTCCTTGCCTGCGTTGATGATGTCCGCATCGACCTCCTCCTCGGTCGGGTACGGGCCCATACCAAGGATGCCGTTTTCAGACTGGATCCAGACGTTGGCATCAGGCGGCAGGTAGGACGGAGCGAGCGTAGGCATGCCGACGCCGAGGTTCACGTAGTACCCCGGCTTGAGCTCCTTGGCAGCGCGCTTGGCGATGCGGTTTCGGCGGATCAGCGCCGCGTCGCCCTGCGCCTCTTCTTCCGGATCTTTGTTGGAGCGAAGCTTCTGGATCTCAATGATCTTCTGCGCGGTGGCTTTGCACGATACGGTCGATGAAGACGCCGGGCAGATCGATTTCGTCCGACTTCAGCTCGCCGACCGGAACGATGTGCTCAGCTTCGACGATCGAGACCTTGGCGGCCTTGGCCATCAGAGGAGCAAAGGACTTGGTGGTGTAGCGGAATTGGCAGTTGCCGGCCTCGTCGACTTGTGTGCGCGGAGGATGGCGACGTCGCCGTGGATGGCGGTTCTCCATGTTGTAGATCTTGCCGTCGAAGATGCGAGTCTCGCGAGGCTTGCCGGGGACGACGACGTTGCCATCTTTCAGGACCTGCGGGATCTGACCGGACTGGAATGAAGTGCTGACGCCGGTGGGGGTGTAGAAGGCCGGGATCCCAGCGCCGCCACAGCGCAGCTTCTCCGCCAACGTGCCTTGAGGCGTGAGCTCGATGGCGATCTCGCCCGACAGGTACTTCTTCTCAGCGCTTTGTTGTTGCCAAGAAACTGCAGATGGCCTTGCTCACTTGCCCGGCGGCAATCAGTGGCGACAGGCCACCTCCGATGGCCGTGCCGGCGTTGTTCGAGACGGCCGTGAGCGAGTGCAGGTTCTCGGGCCCTCGCCTCGCCATGGCGCCGATGATGGTCTCCGCCGTCCCGCACAACCAAAGCCAGCGCTCAAGATCGTCGATCCAGATTTGATGTCGGCCACGGCCTCGTCCACGGAGTCCAAGACCTTCCGTTGACCGCGGATCTTGGCGGGCGCGCCGCCCGCGGCGTCCCGCAAGAAGGGCGCACCGGTCTGGAATGATCGCGCCCGCGTGGCGTTCTGCTTCAGTTGCCATGCTGCTCGAGCAGGCTGCGTCAGCCGCATCTGGATAGCCGACGAGCCCGGCAGCCGCGGCACGAGTGCGCAAGCCAACTCCATCTCGACCGCACCCACTCGACGGGACGCGGGTGAGCGAGTCTCGCGGCGGCGTGAATTTTGGGAAGGAGCGACGGAGCGACGAAGGCGACGAAGCGACGAAGCGACGAAGCGACGAAGCGACGAAGCAGCACGATATGCGACGGAAATGCAGCGGAGAAGGAGAGGCGAGTGTTGGGTGTGGGGTGTGGGTGTGGGTGTGCGTGTATGTAATATATATATGTGTGTGTGTGTGTGTGTGTGGGTGGGGTGTGTGGGTGGGTGTGTATATGTGTATATATCTATATGTGTGTGTATATATATGTGTGTGGGTGTGGGTGTGGGTGTGGGTGTGGGGGGGGGGGGGGGGTGGGGGTGGTTGGTTGGTGTGCCGGATCACAGGCATGGACGACATCTGCGGCGGCTGCTGTCCGAGCGGGCGTCGAGCAACTGCCGGCAGAGAGACACGGAAGCGGAATCGGCGGGAAACGCGCGGGAGCGAGGGCGCATCGCTGGCGCGCGCCTGCTAATCCATCTTCCGGCCTGCGACGCTTCGACGAGCCCGCCTCTGACAGGCCCCAGCAATGTCGTACTCTGCTCGGCGGACGTGGTCCGACTTCGCGCCGTGTTGCCGCGCGCCCGCTGTAGAGGTGCTGCGGGCGTGCCGCGGTTGTCGTGCCGTGGGCCGCGGCCTGACGCTCTTCCCTCTCTGGGCTTAGAGCCGCGAATGGCTGCCTGGCCGGGGCAGAGGCACATGTCTGGACGTGATGTGGTATATAGGAGCGTCGAGGTGGTCGGCGCGTGCGCTCATCCACACGCGCCATCACATCGACCGACGACACAGTCAGCACGATGGCTTCCCTGATGCTTCCCGCGGGCTCCAAGCGCAAGCGCGCCACCATCAACCACCACAGTGCCGACGATGAATCGACCGAACTGCTGGAGCTGTCTCAAGAGGACGACATGTCCAACATGGACGGCTGGGACGACGACGACGACGACGACGACACAGCCAACTACGCCACGGGCAAGAAAGCCCCGAAACAACTCAAACGCTTCAAGAAGCTCCGGCTGTCCCAATCGGCCTCGAACCCCCGCCCAGCAAACCCCCCCCCCCCGCAAACCCTTCCCCTTCCTCCGTCTCCCCCCCCCCCGAACTCCGCGAGCAAATCTACCTCCTGGCCCTCACCGAGCCCTCGGGCTTCACCCTCGTCGCGCGGACCAAAGCCTACCGCCGCACCGTCACGCGCGGCCGGATCCCCGATCGCGACCACGGGGGCTACGACTCCCTCGCCCCCGTGTCGCGGCAGCTGAGGCACGAAGACGAGATGCGCGCTCTCCGGGAGCTGCGGCGGGAGCTCGTGCTGCGTTGCTGGGGACGTGCGAGCAAGTCCACGACGAAGCGATCGGGTCCCTGTATGGCCAGAAATTGGTGCTGCGGGATACGCATGCATTGCACTGCTTCCTTGCGTCTATCGGGCGGAATCAGAAGCGTGTTGCTGACCTTACGATTTGTAGATGGGGGAGTGGGAGGAGTATGCACAAGGTCATGAACTATGCTTCACTGACTCTGCTGGCGAACTGCACGAATCTCAAGACTCTCTTCTTCGACTGCGACCTTGGATGGTGTCGCTATCCGAAGGCGTTGGCGCGGCGGATATTCAGGGATGGAGTGGGCTTCCTCGAAGCGTTTGGGGCCGCCAAAGGGCGGTACGATGCGGCGATTGACGTTCTGGAGGTTCGGGAGGAGAATTATGCCAAGGTGGCCGGGTGGCATTGGGGAGGAATGGTGATGATACACCGGATGATCCCAAGGTCTTCAAGGAGCGGTTCCACGAAGAGTTGAGGAAGTTGTTGAAGTCGGGAAAGTGAGAAGAAATTCGATATGGGAGGCGGCGGTGATGCGCATGAGATTGCATGGGGCTGGCGCGTTGGGTTGCTTTCATTCCGCGTGGCATTGTTCCGGCGCGTCGTTGATATCTCGTTGTTCATCTTTCGACGTCGCTTCGGCGTGGTTGGACCTGTTTCAGTGGCACTAGGCGCACCAGATCGATTCGATAGCGGACTAACCCACCACAACATCCCCATCTCAATCCTTCCCACTCACTTCGGCGGCTTACTAGGCGTACTGCTCCCACTCCCGGTGCCCCCACCAGACCCACCCGCCTTCTTAGCCAAACTACTAAAATACCTCTCCAACTCCTCCAAACTCATCTCCCCCTCCCCACCCTTTGGCGTCTCCTTCGCCCTCTCCCTCTCCTCCCTCTCCCCACCCGTCCTTCTCCCCGGCGGCCGCGGCGTCGACGTCCGCGGGCTGGAACTCGCCACTGAGGGACTCTGCTCGCCTTGCGGTGGTTGAGGGCGCTTGAGCCGCTCGATCGCCGCTTCGGCGCTGATGGCGTTGTAGGAGACGCCTCCGACGTTGAAGGAGACGTCTCCGAGTTGATTCAGCGCCCCTGTGGATTCGCCGGCGGGTACGCCCACCGCCCGTCCGCCGCTCGACGCTGATGATGCAGTGGTGTTGGCGTTGCTGCGGGCTTTCTCCGCATCCTGTGCCTCGAGCTTTTGCAGCTGGATCCGCATTTCGGCGAGGAATTCTTGGGTAGGCTTCGTCGTGACTTCGATGGTGGGTGCTTTGGGCGCTCTGTGGGCGTGTGGATCTTGGATCTGGCTTTCGTAGGCGGAGATGGCGGAGGGACGGTGACTCTTGCTAGGCGTGGTGGGCGTGTCGTCGATGGCCAGGGAGGAGTCAGGTTCGGAGGTGGCGTAGACTTCTGTTTTCTTCCCGTGTGGGGGAGGGCGAGGCACCTTTGGTCGCTTCCGCGTCGTCCTGGGGTGGAGGATCTTCCAAGACGGGCTCGGGTGCTTTGGGCAGGAAAGTTGGGGTGTTGAGGTCGAGCATCCAAGTCTCTAGCATTGATTCGGGCGAGAAGGTCTCGGACAGCAGACGGATCTTGCCTAGGCTGTCCCAGCCAGTCGGCACGACCATCGCCATGCGGTCCACGACGTTGTGCTTTGGAGCCAGGTCGTCTCGCTTGGCGGTGGGAGGGCCTTTCGCTGGCGCGGGGGACAGAGGGCCCAGATCCAGCTCCAGGCTGGTATACAGCACCTTCTGCACGTCCGACAGCGGCGACCCGGGCTGCTGAGGGATCGGATTGCTGCTGGTGTAGACGAGTGCGGCGGCGAGCGGAAGCAGTGCGGTCCGCAGGCACTGCGCGATGTGGTCGAAGACCTCTTCCCTGTACCCTTCCCTCTCCAGTCCCTCCTGCGCCTCGACGTGCTGCACGACCACCGTCAGAGCCACGCCGTGCTCTTTCAGCACGTGGACGGGATCCTCTGGCGGCGCATCAGGCGGCAAGAGCGATCGGGCGAGCAGCTGCAGCCACTTCCTCAACAGCCCTAGAAAATTCCATGGCTCCTTCCACGTCAGCAACAACGCCACCCCGGGTCTCCGCCCCCCTACACCTTCCCCCTCCGCGGGCTCGTCTCCCACGCCTTCCTCCGCTGTCGTCGCCCCCATCACCCGTCGCAACACTCCCTCATACTCGGCCTCCGCGTCGGGAAGCGTGTGCACGTTCAACGCAACCACTTCCTCGCTCTCCCCGCCCAACAACCCCGCCCCGACACCCTGTCCCGCCGGCGGCGAGTACAGTGTCA
Organism: Acidiella bohemica; assembly: GCA_019670975.1. Lineage (NCBI taxonomy): Eukaryota > Fungi > Ascomycota > Dothideomycetes > Mycosphaerellales > Teratosphaeriaceae > Acidiella > Acidiella bohemica. The sequence goes on from JAGUCJ010000021.1 coordinate 58,286, forward strand.
CGTGTCCATACCCATACGCATACCGGTTGCTCAGCCGCAGCTCGCCTCGCGCCTTCCTGCTCCGCTCATCCCTGTTCCTTCCGGGCGGAGTCGGAGGTGGTGGTCTCGCCAAGGCCTGGAGGAAGGCGCGCTGGTCGGCCGGACTGCCGCCACAGATCAGGAGGGAGCGATGCTGGATTGCTTGGGTGCGGGACCGGGCTTGGGCTTCGCGGGTCTGGCGCAGGAGTTTGGACCAGATCTCGGGGCGCGGGGCGTTGGGTTTGCGTTTGGGTGTGCGCTCGGTGAAAGGCCGGCCGGAGGGGAGAGTGGTGGTGGTGGTGGAGGCGGCGGCGGTGGTGGAGGTCGGGAAAGGTCGGGCGAGGGAGGTCATGTTGGGTTGTGCCGTGCCGGGGAGCTGATGTGGATGCACTCGTTGATAGCGTTGCGCTCGAAGCACGCGTTCGGGGGTCGCGTGAAGCTGTTCCGAAACTCCGACGTTCGCCCGAGTCCATCCACAAGGCTGAGGCAGAACGAGGCAGAATGAGCCACTGCTCGACCCTTGTACGGTGCTGAGTATGAAAGTCACCTACCGAATCGTGTGCGCTCGACAGTGCTGTCCCCACTCCGCGCTCTCGGTCAAGCCACTCGCTTCGGTTCGCTGCTCCCGCGTCCGCATGTTTTTCGATAGGGCTGTCCGAGAGCGGCCAGCTTCCTAATTCGGACAGCTGCAGCAATGCTGAATCCCCGATTCTGGATCTCTGTGGATGTATTTCGGTACGTCGACCGTCCAGGGGTGACAACCAATCCCTCGAGTGTCAAGACGGGATCCAGGATGGCTCTGGCGGCTCTCGGGATTCTATACGCTGCAATACTCCTCCGGCCAACTACAGCGACGCCACCTCTGCAGGCCCCCTTCAACCAACTACCAAACCTTTTCGACCTTACCGTAGACGATATCGTGGATGGCTTCACAAACAATCGCTTCACTTCCGTCGACCTCGTCCGCGCATACCTCTCGCGCATTTCCGAAGTCCAAGAATCCCTCCACCCCATCATCGAAATCAACCCAGACGCCCTCCCCATAGCCGCCGCCCTCGACCGCGAGCGCCTGGCCCTTAAGACTTCCCGGGGACCGCTCCACGGCGTACCCGTCTTACTCAAAGACAACATCGGGACCGCTGACCACCTCAACACCACCGCGGGCTCCTACGCTCTCCTCGGCTCCGTCGTCCCGCGCGATGCGACAGTCGCGGCGAACTTGCGAGCAGCAGGCGCCGTGATCCTCGGCAAAGCCGGACTGTCCGAATGGTCTTACTGGCGTGGTATGAACAACAGCAATGGCTGGTCTGCGCGCGGCGGGCAAGTCAAGGGAGCCTATTACGAGGACCAGGATCCTTCGGGGAGTTCGAGTGGGTCGGCTGTTGCTGCGAGCCTTGGTTTGGCTGCTTTGACTGTCGGGACCGACACGGGCGGTTCGATCATCGGGCCGTCGAGTATGAACGGGGTGGTGGGGATTAGACCGAGCACGGGGCTGACGTCGAGGAGTGTGGTGGTGCCGATTACGGTGGTGAAGGACACGGTGGGGCCGATCACGAGGACTGTGAAGGATGCTGCGTACATGCTCAGCGCCATGGCCGGGCCCAAGGGGGATCCGGGAGGTAGGTGATTGCGTTTCCTGCGCGACCAAAGGTCGTCGTGGTGCTGATCATGCTCACAGATAACTATACAAACGCCATACCCTTCGAAACAATTCCGGACTACGCCTCCTATTGCAAGCTCGACGGCCTGAAAGGTTCCCGCCTAGGAATCCCACGCAACATTTTCCCACCGCCCGAGAACCGCACCGAAGCGGACATCCAGCAAATCGCCGCTTTCGACGCCATCCTCCCGCTCCTCCGTTCCCTCGGAGCCGACATCACAGACGACGCCAACTACCCCGACGTCGAAGCCTACCGCACCGAAACCCAATTCAGCCTCGCGCTAGACATCGGCATCAAGCACGACTTCGTCGCATACACGTCCGCCCTCAAATCCAATCCGAACGGGATCCACGACCTCCACGACCTCCTGACCTGGACCCACCAGAACTCCGACATCGAGCAATACCCCCTCCGCAGCACCGACCACTGGTCCGACGCCCTGGCCAGCAACCTCACCACCGACTCGCCGGCATACCTGGCCGCGATCGCACACAACGCCTACCTCGGCAGCAACGCCACCATCCAAGGCGCCCTCGACACATACCACCTCGACGCCCTCGTGTTGCCGACCGCCTACAGCATCATGCCAGCAGTATACAAGGGTTACCCTGTCATCACCGTCCCTCTGGGCTTCTACAACGCCACGACAGCAGTCGTGCAGAAAGGCGGGTGGGGGAGGACAGAGGCCTGGGGGCTTAACACCGTGGCGCCGGGGATTCCGTTTGGGTTGAGTTTTATTGGGCCGAGGTTTGGGGAGGCGGAGGTCATTCGGTTTGCGTATGCGTTCGAGCAGGCGACGATGAGGAGGTATGAGAGGTTACCGTTGGAGAAGTTTGTGCCGAAGACGCAGTTGCGGGGCCGGGTGGCGGAGGGGAGAGGGATGTGTCCGGATGCATTTCGAACGGGGAACTGAGCGGCTTGGACGCTTTGACGGCAAGCATCTCGACAGCATCTATCAGCCCATTTGATTCCAGTATATGCTGCGTCTCCAAGGTCCTCCCCGTTGATTTCTATTGCGATCTATGCTCACTGCAATACTTCAAGTACATGAACGGCTGCTGCTCCTGATGATCGTGGCTGAAGCTAGCTCACGATCTCCTGGTCTCAGCGGTGATCGTACAGTCCGCCATGTGGTAGTCTCTAGTGAAGCGAATGCGGCTGAACGTCCGCATCGCCGATGGGCGGAGAAGGGCGTTGATGGTGGTCGCCATCTGTTCAAGTTGCGGGAGTAGTCTGGGTGTAATGCCCCTCGTGAAGCTTCCGAGTCGTGATACGGGACGACAATGCCCTTGATCTCGGCTCCATCCCTCTCCGTGTATACATGTGTCTGCCTCGCAAACCTTTCGTGGTTGTACAGGTGTTCGGACATGACGACGCCTTGACCAGCTCGAATATGCTTGCGATAGGGTTCATTGACCCAGCGGCGTGCAGACTAGGTACGCGCGCCTTAGGTAGGCGCCACAACTCGATGGAGTACCGAGGGAGTGTGTTTTGGACGGCTCGGTTGGAACTCTCTTAGGGAGGGGTTTTCACGTAGTCCTTAATCGTCTGTCCAGCCAGTGACATAGCGTCAGCCACAAGAGAGTCGGCCCAGCCGTCGAATGTGCGGCAAGGGAATTCCGCAGAGATCGTGTTCATCTCTAAGATGTTGTGCACGGCGTCTTCTCTTTTGGCCATGAAATCGTGCGCTTGCTCATGGGTGGCCTGTGGAGAAGTTGGAAGAAGGATGCGGCAAGACTGCCGGCTGTGGCGATGAAGTGTCTGTACTGGACATATTGGATCACCTCTCCTCTAGGTGTCGGCAGACATCTGGACGCTGCAAGATCAACTACAGCTCCGTAATAGCATTGTCATGAAGCTCTCTGCCTTTGCATTGCGGGGGAGAGAACCGGCAGTGTGATCACCTGGCAGCTTGTCCACGAAAGCTTGAGTTGCGAAACGATACCCGGACTCCAGACGTTGTACTTCCCCATACGTCAAATGCTCCAACGGCAGGAGGCCGGAAACCCGTCCCAAACTCGTCCAAGACGCTCGTATTCGCGCGCAACCAGCGCTTATTTGGCCCTCGCCAGATTCTGCAGGTCTTTTCCCAGTACCGTTTCCGATACCTCACAACAACACAAATTGGTCATGGTCTCTGACGCGTTCTGAAGAGATTCGGTCCCCCCATGAAGTAGGAAGTGGTATTTGTAGACTTGTTGATGGAAGGCACTCAGTCCACCCCGTCATCAAACATGCCAGTCTGAACACCCTGTGCAGATCCAGTGGATGTGGTTTGCAGCATGCGGCTGATGTTATTCACCTCGTCGTTGCCTGATGCAGCGTGATTGCCATGCTCAGTGGCGTATCCCGCAGCCGCATTTTGATCTCCGGGATGCAGCTGAGGTTTCTTCGGGGTCGATTTGGGTGCAGTAGAAGCAGCTCTCGGAGGCTTCTCGCTCGTGTGGCCATCTTGCTTTGCGATTGTGGCATGCGGCGCGCTGGCAGACCGTTTGGCGCCATCGTCCGCTGAAGAGGCACCGTTGACTCCAGCTGCCGCTGCGACATTGCTGACAGCGCCCTCGCTACTGTTGCGACGCTCGCGATCTTGATCCAGAGCCCTTTTCAATTGCTCGCCGAACAATAGATGGATGTTGACGTTGATGTAGACATCGCCACTCTTTCGATTCTTGAAGACATAGCGCAGACAGTGACTTTTCTGGTCCACATACTTTATGACATTCAAGCTGAAGCCAGGAAGCTTCAGACTTGTTTTCGCAAAGTCCAGGTAGGGGTTGTAAAAGTCGGCCTGATATAGTCGATCTTTTTCAAAGACAAAGTCTTGGCGATGCTGCGCTGAGAGGAAGTACTTCCTTCTCTTCTCAGCACTCGCAGGTAAACCGAGCTTCTGCCTGACCTCCTGACCTTCGCCATCGCCACCTTCCTTAAGCACCTGCTCATCGTCAGGGGCAGGGAAGTTGGCACCAGGCTCGATGCGGTCTCCAATCCTGAAGGCGAACCAGCAGCTCAGACTCGGACCGTACATCCACGGCTCGTCAGCGTACGCATCGCACTCCAGACCCGGATCGATGAACTCTTTCACAATCTTGAAAGCCGTATTGAACCCCGGTGGCAATTTGTTGCGGACCGGGTGGTCGAAATCATTACCCCAGACTGTATTCACGCTTGGAAGATCCTGCTTTGGCACGAACGAGAAGGCAACGCTGTACAGGTCTTTCGCGTGGAGCGGATCATCAAAATACGTCGAAGTCGCCGGACATGTCGTCGGTAGCCCGTGGAAGCCTCGTATCCGCACCTTGACCTTGGCTCGGACAAACTCGTTCTCGATATAGACTGGCGTTGGACCATTGACCTCGAGCGTCTTGTGCTGAGATTGGTCGTAGGAGGGGCCCGCCGTCACGGTGAGCTTGTACTTTTCGCCTTCAGCTGCTGCGTCGATGCCATTGCCGTTGTTGCCCGAGCCGCTGATGCCTGATATTTTCGATCGCACAATGGAAGCCATTGCGATGGTATTCTAGTGATGAACGAGCAGACGCCATGGTCGACACGGCAATATCGCGTTTTAGAACACTACCGAGTCTCACTCCAACGGTCGTTGAACGCGCCACAAAATGTCAGCCGTGCGCCTTGCACCAGCACAGTCGATCATGACGTGCCTGAAGTTGGACTAGCAAATGCAAGCGGGCGGAGAGGGAGTCGAGACCCGCCAAGGCTTGAAGCCTCGGGCAGCAACGAATCGGCTTCTCGCGATCCTCCGATTCCCTCGTTCCCTTGCTTCGGTCTCATCGTACCAGCACGTTGTAGTTCCGGCTGCACATGCTCTGGGCATCGACATCGCCTCCGCTACTGGCAATACTGCTGGATCATGCTTGTCCGTCTGTCTCCGCAGCGATAACAGCCGCTGTATGCTCCCGGCACACGCTTGGTGGGGTCGGAGAGCATCGGGCCCCATGCTGTGACAGGTACAACTTGTGCACAACATGATTTAGCGGGATCTATTGTGCGGCTGAAATTCTCCCATGTCAACTGACTAAGCTGACTGAGGAGGCATGCCGGTTTGGGACTCCGAACGCCGCTGGATCTCGCGCCTTTAGAAGCGGAGACGGCCAGCCAGCTGTTGTCAGCAAATGCGCGTATGAGGCACGGGATCGATGTGCTGTGCTTGTGACGCACAGTCAATCTCAAAACCGCATTCGTGGGTTGAGAGTGCCACTCGGGATGCGCCCGGTTTTCTGGACCCAGCCTCGCACTTTCATCTTCCGGTTCGGCTTAGCCGCAGTATGCCAGGCCGCTTATTTCCCGATCGGAAGCCTCATATGCGCCGTGTCTTGGCTACTTTTCACTTCTCAGCGATATCACAGTTTTGAGCAGTAGGGAAAGGTGGGACTCTAGGAGAGACCAGGATGTTTGAAGACGACATTGACTCGATTAGATCTCTGGTTGCTCTACCCTCTAGCTTCTACTACGTTCGAAAAAACATTTTTGGTATCTAGAAAACGCCAATTGCGACCGGATGAAACAGAAACGCCATCTCGTGTGTGCAAATTTGCCACGAGATCCGCAGTCCAACAAGAGCATCAGACACACCAATATCGCCTTGCATTAAACCTTCACCTGCGCCAGCGATTGAGCGTGTAGCACTCGCTCGCTGTGGAATCGAGGGTCGTACTCGCCCTTCAAGAACGACCTCAGCGAGGACCGTTTCGGCTCTGATGCAGAAATCGACGTCCTGTCGCTGCTTACGCTGGATCGTGCCTGATCGCCGTCGGCAGAGAAGACCGACGGGACTGTCGACGATGTTCGGCTGGAAAATTGCGATTGTGCTCGTGAAGCCGCGAGGGACTCGGACTGTGACTGAATAGCCCTGTCGATCACGAGCCTGGGATTGTAGTCCCCAGCGAGCGTTGACTTGACGACTGATACTGAGCGGCTTGGCGCCTGCGACGCAGCCCGGGAGGTGGCAATCGCCTCGCTCTGAGCATCGATAGCAGCTTCGAGGTTGATGCGTGGGTTGTGTTTGCCGGCGAGGATGGCCTTGGTCTGGGAGCTCGTCTTACCCGAACGCTCGGGCTTGGACTGGTATTGCGCCATAGCGGCAGACTGTGCGTCGATGGCTCTCTCTAGCGCCATTCTTGGGTCGTGCTCTCTGGTGAATATCGACTTGAATGTCGAGGATGCGCGTTTGGATGGCGATGATTGTACCTGGGAGGCGTCCAGGGCTTCTGAGTGGCTGTCCAGGAACTTATCGAGGGCATTCCTGTGGCTCTGATGGACCTCGCCCGTCAGAATCGATTTCATTGTCGCCATCTTCGAGCGCCTGGGTTGATGGGCAGTGCGCTCCTTGACAGCATAAGTGGGTAGGTCGTCCTGCACTTCCGAGCTTTGCTCAAGAGCACGCTTGCTATCTTCGACAAGGTGGTGGCAGGTCATTGGTGGTTGGCCGTGCATGTTGTCGGTTGGAGTAGTTGTCGTGGTCAGAGCAGTCATGGAATGGATGATGGTCGACGATGTACTTGTTGTTGGATGGAAGCTGTTGTTGAGTGCTTTGTTCGATTGTTTGCTTGATGCTGGAACTGAAAGGCCATGTTTTCGAGGACTACGAGAGCAATATATGTGTTCACTGACCAGGCAGAGGTTTTTACAGTATGGATCCGTTTGGTCATCACAGCCTTCTCAGCCCCATCACCGAGCCAATCGATCGACAAAGTCCGAGCACCGGACTGTCGTTGGGGCGCAAAACAGGAAGCGTACACTCATCAGCGCACGACGGTGACTGTTTGGCGGCGTCAGTGCGCATGTGAAGTGTGTAAGATTCCTGCAGCCCTGTTCGCTATGCCGCAGTTGGGGACGGAGCAGGTACGAAAAACCTTGGCGGGAACGCCGCAGGCTCGGACTCAGACGCGGCATAGCGGGCACGAGATGAACGCCGCACAATCGGGATGCAGTATGCTCATCGGCCCCAAGAATGGGCAACGGTGACTCGATTGAGTGCTGCTCGATTTCGAAACACACGATGGCGCAACAACGTTCAGGACCGTGAGGGACCACTCCATGCTGGCTCACACAGCGTTACAGCATGGCCCAAGGCAGGGCCTCACGGAGATCATGTCGTACACCGAACCGCGTCCTGCCGCGCACTACTCGGCCTACCGCCGCCATGCACGCCGAGCCATTCCAGCACTGAGATGATTCACCTCCTGACACATAGCAGTGGCTTGACTCTCGCGGACGTGAAGAGCACTGCGTGGCTGTGCCACCACTCGACGTCCCCCATGGTTGGGGTTGGGGAGTGGTCAGCGAAGTCCGACGTTGTGCGGAGTATCCTGCCCCACCCGGACATCCCCTGAACACCGAAACGCTGCATACGGCCTTGAACTCCGCCTCAGCGACCGCACGTGGCTCAGCAAGCCTGCAAATGCCGCCTTTGGGTTGACCGTCGTCGCGATCTCAGCGCCGCGTACGCAACGACAGCCCGCCCTTCGCACCGCGTCGTCCCGCTTGACCTGGTGCCTGCCATCATCACGTCCGCCCGACTACGCTGTGTCCGGCCCAAGAGTGCAATTCGCCCACTCGAAGCGTCTGCTGCCTGGAAGCTCGACACGAGCGGCGCCTCGCGGCGCGCATGTGTAAGCATCCCAGCCGCGTCTGCCTTGGCACATCAGTCACTGTTCATGCGCCTGTTCCATGGAAGATCGAGCGCCATGGCCTTGTGGAGCATGGGTGACTCAATGTAGACTGCGTCGTACTACAGCGATCCGCCACGGATAGCTTGGACTCTCCTATCGCGCGAAGGGCCGCAGCAATGGACACCGCGACATCTGCCGACAACGCGCCTTTGGCGGCCGGCATACCGTCCGTTCGTCGTAACGGCCAGGTCTCTGCCTGCGAGGTGGTGAGTTTCGTCTGTCCTGCTGTTGCCTGGAGCATCACGATGCGACTGACAGGGTCTGCCATAGTGTCGTCGAGGCAAATTGCGTTGCGACCATGCCTTTCCTACCTGTGGGAGATGCGCCAGGCGAAACAAGCCGGAACAATGCATCTACCATCCCGCTCCGTGAGTCAACAGACGTTCAGCTACCGAATTCGCAGCCAGCGGCCTGACATAACATCAGCTTGACCAAGCCCAGAAGCCCGTCCACGAACGGTGTCCAGAAGACAACCACGCACGCAAGATCTTCACTGAAAACGCCGTATACTAGTGCCAGCATTGCTCGTAGACCTTCTGGTCTCGTCAGCCCGCCGTCGAGTAACGGGCACGACTTCAGCGACTTTGCGAACTTTCGTCCCGTCAATAGCTCTACCCTGCAGCCGCCTGCAGCACCTGCGGCCGCGCCGATGACGGCCGAAGAAAGACATTCTACTTCCTCTCAAGCTTGCACGAGGTAAGCTTCTCCGGCGGTACGGCGTGCTTCAAACCAACTAATTCGCGCCGCATAGTCCAGAAGGCAGTATGTCCTTTCGGGAAGGCAAGGTCGGCTTTCTGGGAGCCACGAGCTACTCCGCCATCTTGAAGGAACATAGCGTCGGCGCAGGCATGTGTGACCCAGACGAAGTAGAAGACACGCCCGATTTACCGCCCGTCTCGGCCGAGCGCATCCAGCAGGGTGCTGAGCTTCTTGCGCTACTCCGAGACATCCCACTGTTCGAGAAGTTCACCCTGCGCTGGTACTCTCTCTATGAGGGCATCTTGGTGATGCGGCCGGCCTGGTCCATCTGGATAAAGGAGCTGTGGTCGGAGTACGGCCGGCTGTTGATCGAGGGAAAGCCGGATCAGCTGCGGAACCTCTCGGAACTGGTCTGGCGCAACACACGGAAGCCCATGAGCATCCATGGGCAGATGACGGCACAAGAATGGGCCATGGCAGCTTCTGGCCGGAACCTTCGCTGGGAGGTTGTCGGGATCATCCTCACGCTAGTCGGTCTGGTCGCGGCGAACGTGAGCGACTGGAACAGCATCTTCAAAGACATCCCTCAATACATCGACCGCGCTACGTTCGCTGAGCGAATGCGGAAGGCGTCTGAGTTCTGCCTTTGCTTTTGCTACGAAGCAGAAGTCCTGAACGACTTGTACGTGACATTCATGTACGAGGATCTTGTGCTGGTTGAGTGCATGAAAGGAGATGCACATTACGCCGCTTGGCAGCGCACCGGCGAAGTGTGCGATGCGGTAGTCGCCATGGGTCTACATCAGGGCAACAAGGTCGATGCTAAAACCCCGTTCTTCTTGAGCGAATTGCGAAAGAAGATTTTCATCTCGGCTTACGGTCGCGACAAGCAGATTGCCACCTTTCTTGGACGGCCACCACGACTGTCATACCGGTATTGCAAGATGGAAATGCCGCTCGATTTAACGGACGAGGTGTTCTTCCTGCACGGAGCTGAGCTAGAAGCGCGATTGGCGTCCGTTGACGAGAGAGGTTGGAGCCACAGCGGTGAACTGTGCCGCAATACCTGGTGCAGGGTATGGTTCCAGCACTCCCGACTCCGCGAAGACATCTTGGAGATCGCGCTGGGCTCGGATGAGGAGGACATTTCCTTGAAAAGCCAGCATATCAAGCAGAATCTGGAGCGAGACCATGCCTCCTATCCGGCCATCATGCGTGTGCCACCAGAAGAACTGTTCCAGGGAAACGACGGCAAAACGTATGGCATTGCCCACCAGGACGCGAGCTTAAGGGGAATCAACGCGATCTTTATCCTGTGCATCCATGCTGGCATCCTTCATACCGAATTTCTGCTGCAGCGCGCCATCATCAGCCGGAAGAATGCGGATTACAAGGAGCTGATACCGATCTCTCGCAAGATCTTGAATCTTGTGCTGCTTGCGCAGTCACATAGGGAGGTCTTCAGGGACTTTCATTCTGATCTGACATACGTGGTGAGTAGCAGCATCTCCGTCTTTGCTCCGCAATCATCGACTAACAAGCTCGCCAGTGGACCGTCTACGGGCTCCCGACGGCCGGCGTCTTGGCGATCGAGCTCCTGAAACAAAATCAGTCTGGCCAGTATACTCCTGATCTCCTTCCGAGATCCGAAACGATACAAGATCTAAGCGTCTTCGTGTCGGCTTTGTCGACGGTCGGACCCGGAGAAGGCAACTACTACGTTTGTAACCAAGGTCGGAAAGCGCTCAAACGAGTGCTCGATCAAATCTTGAGCCCGCCACCGCCACCGCCAGCACCAGACGCTGGGCAGCCAGCGTTTGACGAGATGAGTCTGTTCTTCCCGACGGCGAATGATGCGGATTTCCTTTCCTGGCTAGAAACAGTGGAGTGGCCAGGCGCTGGTCAAGGGAGCGGACAGGCGCCGCAATGACTGTGACGGAAGCGTGCTCCAGGCGAGCCGCCCAGTATTACGATTATCGTACACATTTCCAGGATCTGCGCAGGTCGGATATCCAAGACTGTTCTGCTCAGCATGTTGGTGTCGAAGTCACGCTTCATGCCAACGCGGGCTACACTCACGCTTCATCCCAACCAACCTTACCCCGGCTACTGCGCCTCTTGCCCGAGGTCGAAGTTACACGAAAGTCTCGCGCTTCTGGCCGTCCACTCATCTCGTAACTCCATGCAGATTCCGTAATTCGGCACTGCCAGGTCCGTCTGCCGGAGACCATGACACAACGTCTCGGAAAATACCGTGACCTGGCAACCCTGTGAGAGATGATCCCGAGTACTGTTCTCTGTCTGCGGCCACCATATGAATGTTTCGAAGGCGCGGTCGTCCCTCCACGTCTCGCACGACCCATCCCTCAAGACTGCATCCCGCCCTATGACGTAGTCTCGGGTGACGCAGTCGCCGCCGCTTTCGTTGCTGAATCGTCGGAAGTCGAGGCTCAGTCGCTGACCTGATTTGTCTTCGCGGGAGGGGTGCGCCCAGGACCAGTAATATTGTCCAGCAGTGAGGCCTCCCATGATGATGACGAAGACAATGATGCTGACCTTCAGTCGCCAGAGCGTGGTGGCGAGATGGCTGAAGCATCCGTGTTGCCCAAGTGGGCTCGGGGTGTCGTGCGAAGACAAGGTAGAGGCAGAGGTCGTGGACGTCGAGGTCGAAGTTCCCGAAGCCCGCGAGAGATTGCCGCTTGGTTGAGCGGGTGGCTGGGACATAGGTCCATGGACTTGTACGTTCGGCTGTAGGCGCATAGGTCGCCTTCGATCGCTCATGAGGCCGCTGTGAGAGATGGTCATCCTGCGCGTGATGAAGGTTGAAGCCAAGCAGCCGAGAATGTCCACATGGCTAGACAGACTGGAAGGTGTTCACGACTGATGGCCTACATCGTCCCTTATGTGCAAGAGCGCTCTCCATTATCCTGTGGCGTTGCTGCACTTTCTCGGACAGCTTGCGGCGCAGAGAAGGCGCGACTTGGATAGCAGGATGAACTGTTTCCGTCGGCATGCTTGTTGGTCGTGAGGTCGTACCAACTTTGCTCCTCAGTAGGACGAAAACTGGCTTGTTACGGACTTGTGGAAAGGTTCTTAAGGCCTGTGTGTAAGGGTCAGTGAAACATTGCCGAAGTCGAATCAGTGCGTGTGGCGGTCTCAGCCTTGCCTGTCAGATCCGTGGGATCATACGTATATAAGCACTTGTAACAATCAATTTCGATGGTCAATTGATTAATGTCTTTGACCCTTGGGCTTGAATGGCTTCTACGGCGGACAACGCCTCGGCAAGGGGACGATGACGGCGAAGCTGACTCGGCTTTCCGGCAATTGCGAAACGGTCGGATTTGGTCAACCACGTTTCACATTACCCAGACTCTCTTGCAACTTGACATCGACATCAAGATGGCAGCCCTTCCGTCACCTCCATTCGTTGAGATTCCAGGCGTTGCTAATTTCCGTGGTATCGGGGGCGGGCATATTGGCCCTGGTCTGATATACCGGGCTGCCGATCCGACCAGAGCCACCAAATCAGGCCTGGAGAAGATGAGCAAGGATCTAGGTAAGGTTAGTGGGCTGGCCAGATTTTCAGGCATTGAGTGGCACACTGATGGCTGCGAAAAGGTATAAGGACCATTTTTGATCTACGTTCCGCACCGGAAATCAAGCGTCAGGGCAAGGAATGGGTTGGTATGACTGTCGATGACCCGGAGATCTTCGGCGCATATGGTATTACTCGTCAATGGGTGCCGGTCTTCGCGGAAAAAGACTACGGACCGGAGCAAATTGGCCTGCGTTACAGGGAGTATACTCGTGCCGGTTCCGAAGGGTTTGTGAAGGCCTACTATGACATCCTCACTTCTGGCACCGGAGCCTACTCCACCATCTTCAAATACTTGGCACAAGGCAAGCCGAGTCCCTGTCTTATCCACTGCACTGCCGGCAAAGACAGGACAGGAGTCATCATTGCGCTGCTCTTTCTCCTGGTCGATGCTCCCGCGGAGGACATCGCGAACGAGTATGCGTTGACGGAACTCGGGTTGGCAGAGAAGAAGCCGGAGTTCATCGAGCGGCTCCTGATGAATCCGCAGCTCCAGGGCAACCGGGAGGGAGTCGAGAACATGGTCAGCAGCAAGAAGGAGAATATGCTCGCGACGATCGAGATGATACATCAGCGCTTCGGCGGCGCAGAGAACTACATGAGCACTCACTGCCAACTCAGCGACGCCGAGATCAAGCGGATACGAAAGAACGTGGCAGAAGGTGCGTTGAATAGCATGAGCAATGGTACAGCATAGATTTGGTCTGCCTGGCGGATCCCGCGGAAGGTCGCAGACATCTGATATGCGGCGCGCAGCAAGGGCGAATACGGTGCCTGGCCGCATCTGTACTGACGCCGCCATTCGGGAAGATGGCCGCGATAAGAGCCATGCAGCAATGGCACGACGGTCGGCCAGAACACGTGCATTGCTCATGCGACCATCGCGCCCCTCTCCGGCCTGCATCGTCATCGCCCACCAGCACACATCCGTTTTGGTGTTGTCGTCGGTCGGCTCTCACACCGGTCATCACGACGGCAACCTCAGATAGTATACGGCTGTCACGGCTATGCACTTTTCAATATTACGATCGGCACATCTCAGGCTATGCGGCCACTCGGTCCTTGGCATAGGGAACTATCGATTCCTCTTTGCCGTTTTAGTCAGCCGATACGGTGCGCTAGGAGATTTTAATGGCGATCACAGTGGAGGGCGGGGCTTAGCGGATGCATTAGTCGCCGCTTCGCGAAGCCCCAATTTCGTCCTGGCAGATTCGCATCTGTCCGAGTTTGGCCGATTCTACCAAGGTGCAGTCCACTGTTGCCGCAGCGCTCGCCGGTTGAAGCAAAGAAAGGCAGTCAGAAATCAGCAAGCGCCAGCGCATATTGTGGTGCTATTTTCTGACGCAGGGTGTCGTATCGTATTGTCATGCTACCACGCTCACGCCGCAGCTAAGAGATCCCAATTACAGCCGCGCTAGTGGAGCGGATCTCCCCCAAAGCCGACCGAAGGATGCCGCAGAACTCTGTCGTCACTTGGCTTCCGCCTCGGATCACGCCTGATTGCGAAGGATACAGCATGGAAGCTCGTTAGTGCACAGCATATGCGACATGAGGCGATCACCACTCGTGACGCTCGACCCGGCAGATCAACAGCCGCCCGCGCTGCTGTGTACCCGCGCACGCCGCTGCTCGTGCAGCGATATCACTGCTCTCCGATTTCCCGAAGCATCAGGCTACCAAGGTACCAAAGACCAATCTTGAAGTCAGCCGAAGCTTCAACGGTCCGGTCTGGGCGCTACCCTGCCTTCGTAGGAAGCTTGGCTCATTGAAAATAGCTGCGCTACGGATGCATGATGACCTATTCGCCATTGTCTTGACATGGTCGCCTGTCATCATGGCACACTGCCGATGGGCTGATGACAGGTCGACGTAAAGTATACAGCCTGACCCTCATCTCCCTTCCCCACAAGCATGACCACATCCCTGTACGCCCATCGTCCCCGTGTGGCCCGTAACGACGACGCTTAAGCAGCTGGTCTGCCTCAAGACTCAATCCCTTCTGGTCCCGTCAGCATGGCACAATATAATTCGGATCCTCTTTCTTGTCCACGCCCTTCGTATATAGGCAACGATGGATCAACAGCGACAGCAACCCCGATATCACCAATCAGTCGCACAGCCTCCATAGCTTCCGTACCGCATTCGGCCTGGACACCGTCAGAGACAGGATCGATTCGTCATGGTTTAGCTACCCAATGCAACCTCCAACGAGGCCGGAGTTATCAGTACAGGCCGCGGTCATCTAATGGAACACAACTCACAGCTCTTAACACTTTGTCGGCCAACCGCGGCGCCAACAGCCCGCCAAGCTCTGGCGGGTCATCTACGCCTGAGATTGCGCGACACGTATGGACTGGAACAGAGGCGACGAGGAGACACACTGTGGAGGGTGAAGTCTGGGGCGCTCACATCCCAGGCTTCAGTCACGAGGATCTCAGAGGTCAACAGATAGAGGAGACGCCGCAGCTGGGACCAGAAGAATCGCCGACCGGACTGAAATGCTACCAATTGACCGACGAACCGTCCACTTCTGAGCCGAAAGTCCTCATTCGACCACCGCAGAAGCCCAAGCTTGCATTGTCAAAGTCTCGATCGAGTTCGCTGCGAGCGACCAGCTCGCCGTTGTCACCTCGTGAACGCTTGACTCCCACAGAGCGGCCCTTGTCTCTGAACCACGCTAGGCGAAGTATGCCCTTGTTCGAAGCTGCCGGCCCTCGCTTCTCCGGACCCAACGGAGCAGCCTTCACGGCCAACTGCATACCAGAGTCGGCGTCATCTGAGGATCTCCCTGCCCTGCTGAAACCGATATCACAACAGTCAAGCTCACTGCACACATCCTCAGACAGCAACTTTTGCGATGATTCGAAGGTTGAGCAGCAATCCAACGCCAAGGTCAGTCGATGGTCGTCGTTCATGCAGCCGAAGCCTCTCGATCTGTCAGATCCGGAGAAGCGCGCCGCGGCAGGTCCTGGAAAGACTGACCACAAGCGACGGTGGTTGGTTGCACTGTTGATCCTGTTGGTCATTGCTGCTATTGCTGGCATTGCGGTGGGGGACACGTTTGCCTCTAGAGCGAGACATCCGGGTTGAGGATGGAATGGGGAGCGAATTAATGCAATCACCACACTGGGCAGCTTGAAATAAGCTTATGCCTGGTGAAGAAAGCTCTGGCCCATCGATGCCGACGACTTAGGCCTTACGGTGCGTCGAAGCACAGCCTCGTTTCACATCGGGCGCATGCAGCACTTTGAGCGGAGGACATCAAAGGGGCACAACTGCATGGCGAGGACGCTCGCAATAGTGCCGAATCAGCTAGGCGGCCCTGCCCTACCGCGACGGCTGGCTAAGAATGACGACCTTGACGGCCAATGAATTGCTCGGCTTGGAAGCGCGGACGAGTCCAAGGTGCGCGAAGTAATCGACATGTCTTCTTGAGGCGATGAGGTTGGCTAGCATATCGCCCATTTTTCTGTAGTGCAGTTCTCCCTGAGTAGATCAATGTAATGCCTAATGACAATCGAACCGTGTTACTCCGGTCAACGAGATCGTCAGGCTACGTGTACCGAAGTTCTCAACATGACCGGTGATCACCGGCTTTTGACCGCAACAGCAGTACTACGATTTCGAATGAATAGAAACATTGAGATCAATTGCTAGTAGCATGATAGCTTGAAGATATGGCGCAGACTTCATACCAGGTCTAAGGGGAACCATAGCATCGCTATTGTCGCTGTCGCTGGCGATGAATCACGTGAAGTCTTGGCATAGTCGCGGACCGTCAAACCCCGCATCGCTTTTTGCTCCTAGCAACCCGCGATTACGCATCGGCAATGTCGGCGAGCTCGCCAGATCCGCAGCAAATGGGCGCCGACGACGGTCAAGACAGCAAGCCGGAGCCGTCTGGGCCTGTCGACGATGTCAGCGAGGAGAAGCGCGAGAAGCGGACGAGTCGTGCATGCTTGACCTGCAGGAAGCGCAAGTCGGCCTGCCACCTGCCCACCGTCGATGGCGTGGTCACGACCCCTTGCGCCCGCTGCAAGGCTACGGGCCAAGAGTGTGTTATAGGGTCGAGTAACCGCGGCGGAAGGCGAGAGCGCAAACGACCGCGAGAGGAGCCGTCGAGCAGCGCAGATTTGCCACCTTCCCAGACGCCCAAGCTGGACTTCAGCCAACTGGAGCCCACTTTCTCGCGAGACCTGGAGCGGACCTCCTCTGCGGCCATGCCAAGCGCCGAACCGTCGCATGGTTTTGGTATGATGGCCCCCATGGCCCCTTCTCCGAGTCCGGGGATGTTCCTCGATCCGGCATTGCATATGGAGCAAGCTGGATACAGCAGGGCTGGAGCCACTCGCGAATCTTCAACAGGCAGCGGCAACATGGCGTTCAACGATCTTCAAAATCCAAGTGATGCGCTTGGCATTCTCGCGCAAATTGCAAGCAATGGCAATCCGCACCTGGGCAATGATATGAACAGCGCGCAAGTTGCGACCCAGCTGAACATGTTGGACTATCCTTTGGTCAAGGAGGGCCGGCTCAGCATGTCAAAGGTGATCAACCTGCTACACCGATACAAGGCGCACTACCATCCTTACTTCCCGCTGGTTCCGGCAGGAACGTTGGATATATCGAACCTGTCCAGAACTGTTCGAGACGAGAAGCATCTGCTCACAGCAGTCTTGGTCATCTCGTCCAGGGACTTGATCGACGAACCGCACGTCTTCGCGGCTTGCTCCGAATACATGCGGTCTCTGGTCTCTGCGCTCGCCGCCGGTGGGCCTGGCAACGTTGAAGCTGTCGAGGCTCTGCTACTGCTCGCCGAGTGGACGCCGTATGCTTCTAGGAGCGACATTGGCAACGTTGGCCGTGGCGAGGAAGATCGTGAAGCCTGGATGCACGTCGGTACCGCTCTACGCATTGGCTACTATCTAGGTCTTGATCGCTACTCCTTTGCCGTTCGTGGTGACGATGTCAAGGATCCGCAATGGCAGCGCAAACGGCTCGTTTGGACAGCATGCTACATTAGCGACCGCCAAATCTCGATCCGTCTTGGGAGGGCTTTCTGGTCACGCGGACCTGGACCGCTGACCACGTTGCGGAAAGAGGACTTCCCGATGCTGGCACCGTCCAATGAGGCTGAAGAAGACTTTGCGAGCATCTTCCAAGCAACGCTGGAGCTCACGCTGCTGTTCTCGAACGTACATGATGTCCTCTACTCGAATCCGGGGAACAGCATGCGAAGTCATCTCAGCGGTGGCTACATCAAGTACATCGATGACTTTCGCTCCGCCATCTACGGCTGGAAGTCAGTCTGGGGCACGCTGACATGCTCGCCGAACCTCAAGGCAACCTTGTCCATGAGCTACGACTATCTGCGACTGTACACTAATGCCTTTGCGTTCCACGCCACGGTCAAGCGCGCCTCGGCTCAAGAGCAGAGTAATGAAAACCCAAACAAAGCGGCAGCGAGAGGGCCAGGCGTCCAGCGCGTCTTCTACAACAATGTTGGGGCTGTAGGAGACGTCCGGTTCATCTACGAAGGTCTGGACGCGGCGAAGAGCTTACTTAGTATGTGCAACACTTTCGTCGATCCAGAAAAGGCGCTTCGGTATATGCCCTTGCGCTTCCACTTGTACTGCGTTTATAGCGCGGTCTTTCTCTACCGCGCGCGGAGTGCAGGCGTGCTGTCGTCTGATGAGGAGCGGTCAGTTCGACAAATGGTAAACGAGACCATCAGTCGTCTTGAGCGCTCCGGCCTTGGCCCACAGCATCCTGGTAGCCGGTATTCGCAATTGCTGCGCCTGCTTTGGGATAAAGTGGAACGTAAGGAACACAGAAGAACGCAGAGTATGGCGACTCTGGCGAACCCATACCGTCCTATGAACGGAAATGCTGGCCAGCGAACGCCGGGTTCCAGTGCTTCGGTAACGATGCAAGAGTCGCCTGCCATGACAGAAATGATGGGCGATTTCTCGTGGACGGACTTGGATGCCATTGGCAACTTTGCCGTCAATGGCAACAGCGGGCAATTAGCGAGTGACGCTGAGTGGTGGTCTGGTTTCTTGCCGACCGACAGCAGCAACTTGCTGTTCGATAATCTCCCGAGTGGTATGGATGATTGGAATATCGGTCTTGAAGGTGTCTGAGCGGCTAAGATTTAATATAATTTGCCGCGCGGAACATTTCTACACCTGGACGGAGTCGGCATCTGAAGGGGCTCGGCAGCTGCTTCACCGGATGCACGATGCCGGTCAGTGCAACTCCGAGCCGATTGCGGGCACTTTACGATACCACTCGCCCATCCTGCTGCCTTTTGGTAACCTGCATCCACACACAGATACACACAATGGCACCTTCAAGAGCAGCATTATTGATCGGGCCACTGCGACATGCGCGCAAAGAATGGGAATCGCTGGGCTCGACGTTCCGCTTGAAGGTAAACCCAACAACGCATCGACCCTCAACCCATTGTCTGACGGAAGGTAGGAATATGCCAGTGGTAGTCGCGAAGACTTCCTTGCCAAGCTCACGTCCGGCGAATATGACGATGTCATCGGCATCTATCGCTCCAACGACTCCACTAAGGAGACCGGTCCCTTCAATCGCGAACTAGTCCACGCTCTACCCCAGAGCCTGAAGTACATCACCCACAACGGCGCCGGCTACGACAACATCGACGTCGCCGCCTGCAGCGAACGCGGCATCGAAGTCAGCAGCACACCCATTGCGGTGAACGACGCCACAGCCGACACAGCCATCTTCCTCATGCTCGGCGCGCTGCGCCAGTTTTCCGCGCCGTTTATCAGCGTCCGGCAAGGCGACTGGCGCGGGCCAGATTACCGTCTCGGACACGATCCCAGGGGTAAGAAACTGGGTATTCTTGGCATGGGCGGGATCGGCAGGGCCATGGCGGCAAGAGCAAGGCCGTTCGGAATGGAGGTGCAGTATCACAACCGCCGGCAACTGCCTGCTGAGCAGGAGGAGGGAGCAAAGTATGTCAGTTTCGAAGAGCTGTTGAAAACCTCAGATGTGTTGAGCACGAACTTGGCGTTGAATGCAGATACGAGGCATATCATCTCGAAGCCGCAATTTGACATGATGAAGGATAATGTGGTCATTGTGAATACGGCTAGGGGACCGGTGATAGATGAGGCGGCCTTGGTGGAGGCGCTGGAGAGCGGAAAGGTTCTCTCGGCGGGGTTGGATGTCTTTGAGGAGGAGCCTGAGTAAGTCGATTTCATGGGCATTGGGTTTGATCTCGTCCTGATTGACGATTCTAGAATCCACCCAGGCTTGTTGAAGAACCCGAGGACATTCTTGTTGCCACATATGGGCACATCGACGTACGAGACACAAAAAGCAATGGAGGTGCTTGTGCTCGACAATCTGAAGAGTGCCTTGGCCGGCAAGGGACTGCTGACGCAGGTGCCGGAGCAGGTGAAAAGCAAACTATAAAGGTCACGCGGCCCATGAAACGCAGTGGTGTTACCACGAGCCAGCTTCAGCAGCAAAAATCCCTCGCCATCTAGTGTCGGAGTTGTGATTTGCACGCTTCCTTGACATGGACGTGGAAGTTTGGGCATTCCCAGCAGCCTGCTGAACAAGATGCTCTTGCTGGGTCTGGTCGCATGAGTACCCTCCTGCCCAGTCGACAAGTCACACCGTTTCATCGCATTGTACGGTTTCGCCTTGTCGTGCATGGTGCACGGGAATATCACGTGGAGCTCGTGCTAACGCTCCACCCTGCTTTTACTGTAACACACACTCCAGAACGGCCACAGATAATGACACCCGCAGGGCTGACCCCTACGTCATATTTCCACAAGGCGGGGAGAGTGTTCCCACCTTGAAGACGTCCGCAGCATGAGTAAGGCTGCATTAGCATTCCATGTCGTGCTGGCGACGGTGATCCGTCCGTTTCGCCGTCAAATATAGAAGAGTAGAGCAGAATAGACCAGGCCCACCATTGCCAAACGGTTTCATGCTGCAGAACGGCCTTCCAGAACATATAGGAATACGAACATTGACGCCCAAAGCGTTGACGTAAGTCGCAGGGATCTCGCACCTGACCAAGCGCACTCATCAGGCCAGCGCTGCAGGGCGCTGAACCTTACCATCTCGACTACTTGCCGTCGTTGCTCGTACATTCGCTCTTCTTACTACTCTCGCAAGTAATTTCTACGGACTGGACCTCCTCGCGATAACCGACGCCACCCGAACGCTGCAGCCAGCCAGCCCTGCATCGACGCTCTTCGCTACCGCCGCTGTGCATGCCCGACGCTCGGCCATGAGCAGGGAAAGCCCGGTCACGCTCGGGCATCAAGCCGGTTAGGAGCATTTAGCAGGTAAGCATCGCCTCGACGGAATAGGGATTGGGCCATTGCAGGCAGATCCTGTGCGGTTCGAAGCGAAGAGGGAGGAGGGAGACGTCTGCCGCTCGCTTTTCGCCTGCTTCTGCCGCGAAGGCTTGAGGTTGTGTATGTTTCGCTGAGGAAGAAGCAGCCATATCTGCAGCTGGTCAGCGGACGAACTGGTTCGAAGCAGTAGCAGCAGCAGATCATTAGCATTCCTTGACTGACACAGAATGGTGCAGGCGGCACCCAGGCCGAGGGAGAGGGCTCGCACGCTATCCCTACAAGTCCAGACGACACCGCCGCCTTGCTACTGCACCAAGAATCACAGCAGTCTCAATAACTTCGACTTCTCGTATGCGACGAACCCCTCCGCCGCCACCGCAAGCATGGCGTACCACCACCGCCCCTTGTCGCCAGGTGGACGGCGCATACAGAATCCGGCGCGGCTGTCGGACAGCTTCACCGATCCATATTATACCCAGACCCGACACAACTCATACGTCTCGCCCCGCACGAGTCAGGGCGTCATCCCGCTGAGCACAGAAACGTACCTCAACCCGCCGACGCCACGGGATGTGCCACCAGGTGGCCTCTACTCCGGTGGACACACAGGCAGCAGGCCCCGGCGTTCGTCGCTGGTAGATACGTCACGAGGGTCTGCTCCGTCGGTCTCGACACTGTCCAGCCGCAGCAGGCCGACGGTTGTACATGATAGCACTCGGCCTCGCAGCCCGCTGAAGGCTACTCGCGACGATAAGTACTACGTCGCGCCTGCAATCACGAAAGAGCCGCGTAGAATAGAGCACAAGAAGATCTACACCGTGACGCAGGACGGGGAGTCGAAGTTATTGGCGGACATTGATGCGCCAGCCAGCGCTGGGGTGGAGAGAAGCCACAGGCGGAAGGAGAGTCTAGACCGGAACCCCGGCGGATATGCTGCGAGCCGAGAGCGCGATAAGACTCGGAGGGATCACCATCCCACTGGGAGAATCAGCACTCGAAGAGACGCATCGATAGAGGACAAGGATGCGTACTCCTATACCGACCCGGCGTCCATGTACGCCACCACTGAGCCGAGGTGGCGGGAGCAAGCGAGACCGCGGCGGGCCAGCGTTGACCGGAACGGAAGTCGCGACCGGCCGATGTCAATCATGGATCCTGCGTATGACCCCCGCACTCCAGCCAACTTCACTACAACGCCGAAAGAAGCAGGTCCGCCGGTCAGCATGCGTGGGTGGGATAAAGTCGGCCGCACGCAGAGTGTGCGCGAGGGACCTCAGCAGCGGGTCGGCCATTCACCGATCAGAGGCCGCTTCCAGGAGTCAGCGGGTTATGGTGATCAACAGTACTACATCCCGCCTCGCACGAGCTCGCGTGAAGGTCGTGCTGGCGGGTATGACTTCGAGCGGGAGCGGGAGACGAGGCGCGAGCGGCGCAATAGCGTCACTCGCCGACCCGACACAAGCGTCACCCGGCGAGGCTTCGGCATAAGAAGCGACAGCCAAGACCGCTATGGTAGAGATGGACGTGGAAGCGACGAGAATATTCGGGATCGTCCTTATCGCGACTCCGAGCTTGGCTACAGTGAACCCCATCGGCGCGAGACTGCGCCGGCCGAAGCTGTGTATCATGATGAGCGCCGATATGAGCCAGAGCGGAGAGAGCGTGAGGTGCCTCGTGTGCAGGCAGATGAGCGACCGTACCATGAGCGCGAGCGAAGACGTGACGATGATCGCGGGTATGACAGAGATTACGAGCGCGAGAGGAAGGAGCGAGATCGCGACTTCGACCGGGGCGAGACTGAGCGCGAACGGGAGCGGCAGCGCATGATTGATCGGGAACCGGAGAGGGAGCGCCATCGGCATCATCATCGCCGCGACACAGACGACCGAGATTATAGGGGCGACGGAGAAAGCACTGGCCTTGGTTCGGTGGCGACCACTGGACTCGCTGCTGGTGCTGCCGCGCTTGGGCTGAAGGGGCTCGTCGGTCGCGATAAAGATAAGGCTGACGACCGCGACAAGGACCGGGACTCTGATCGTGAGCGCGACCGTGAGCGTGAACGGGAGCGAGAAAGGGAGCGCGAGCGAGCCAAAGAAGCCGAGCGCAAGCGCTACGACGAACCGCCTCGCAAGGATGACCGCGATAGAAGACAACGCGGACCGAATGGCTCACACAGCAATGAGAGCGCATACGACCGTGAGCAACCGCGAAGCGCAGGCTATCGCGACGCCGACCCGGGCTTGGGTTTCGCATTCGAGCAGCCTCAGGAGCCACCGAGGACTGCGCCGCCCGTTGAACGAACACGCGAACGACCTGGGTCTGAAGCGCAGCCACCGCCGCCACCGCCAGCAGCTACTCGAGACGTCGAATATCAACACGATGACGGCGAGCTTGAGAGCTCTAAGCCAGCCCTGGATCCTGATGAAGACTATCGACGCCGCATGGAACAGGTACAGCGCGAGATGGGTCGCACTACCCTCAATGACGACCGTGGTTCTGATTCCGACCCGGACCGTGAGCGCCGTAGGCGAGAGCGAGAACAGCAGGACCGTGAGCGCGACCGCGGCGACTTCAGTGAACCGAAGCTCAATGCCGGTGTCGGCATGATGAACAACGACCAAGGCCCGCCACCGGCACTCAGGAAAAGCCCCGACGGGAGCTCCGATGGAGCTGCGCTGCGCCGCAAGCCGAGCATCCTCGATGAACCGATGATGGATGAGCCGGCTCAGATCATCGACAACAGTCTCAGCGACAAGCGTGAGCAGCGCGTGAGAATAGTTGATCCACCAACGGAGGAAGACGCGAGGAAGCCGAAGGGCATCCTGAAGCAGCCGACGCAAAAGTTCCCGGAATATCCTGATACCGAACGTGAAGGTGTTGCGCCGCTCAAAGATGTAAGTGCAAGTGACTGCTGTACGTCGAGAAGAGTAAATGCTGATGTGCACGTGGAGGCCACCTCGAAGGGCATTCCGCCGGGCGCACGCTGGACCAAGATCGATCGACGTCTAGTCAACCCGCAAGCTCTTGAAGACGCCAAAGAGCGATTCGAAGAGCGTCTCGACTGTGTTATCGTGCTCAGAGTGCTCACGAAGGAGGAGATTCAAAAACTTGCAGACCGGACGCGCAAGATTAGAGGTAGGCGACTCGCTTCTGTTTACAACGGGGATGAAGAGAAAGATGCGTCCGCCACGCCCGCCGACCATGACTACCGACGGCTTGTTGGTGATCGTCCGAGACTCGAAGCCGAATAGTTCTCGGCCGAAGACCTCGCCGCTCCACCAAGCCCGATCAGTCGGCGAGATCACGCAGACTGGCGTCGCGCAAGACTTGAGAAGAAAAAGGGTCTGCGCTGGACTCTACACGGCGCGCGCGATTTCCTCCGTCTCTTCAGCGCACTCCATTCTCCGCCTCCCAATGCATCGTCGCTGCGAAAGAAAACAATGTCACTAACCCCTTATTCCCACCCAACAGATGAACGCTACGAAGAAGAGCGCGGTGAACGCAAGGCCGCTAAACGCCGCTCCGAGCGAAGCGGCAGAGACGAGTACGAAGACGATGGCTTGGAGGACTGGGAGAGGACGGAGCCGAGGCAGAGACTGATGCTCGAGGGGCCTGGTAGTAGTGCTGGAACTTCGACTTTGAGCGGGAGTGCGGAGGGCCAGACAGACTTTATCCGAGACAGCAGGGAGCGCAGACGTGAGAGAGAGCGGGACAGGGAGGGTGATGGGTACAGTATGAGTGGTGGTTTGGGGAGGAGAGAGGAGAGAAGGGAGTATGACTGAGGGGTGTAGCTGGGCGCTCGTTCGCAGCCTCTCGATAAGGACGTTCTTCTCGTGCCTTCCCGATTTGGGCAGATGGGGCTGCTGGGCCAACGGTGCCGTCTATTCTCTCAAGCTTGGCTCTCGTCCAGCCTTTCTCGAAGTGCTGCCCCGCTCTGACTGGGCGCGGTACTGCGTAAGCTGGCGTCGCAGTCAGCGGGCCGCACGTAGGAAGGCCGTCAACTTCACCGTCCACAGCAAGTCTATTCGCTTCGTTATGTCCGAGCATGTCAACAATGGACCCCTTTGCCGTCTCTTCCGGCGCACACCCCTATCGTGCTGTCTCCCGAAGTATTCGCATTTACTCCGGCGTGCAGGCGTGTGTGACAACCGGCATCCCGCATCCACAATTGGTGCGCTTACCGCCGACCTGCGTCGAGGCTGGACACGCTCGACCAATCATGGCGGACATCACAGCCGAGCGGCGCGACTGCGCTTCTTCCAAATGGTTGGCCTCACCCTCGCATTCTGACCTATGTATGCGTGCTGCGTTGTCAGACGCTGAAGGCCCCTGTGCGGCCTGCTATATGGAGGGCCGAGTCGCCGTAGAGGTAGGGGGGCTGTATTCTTCCTCTTTGCTCGCCGTCGCTGTTGCTGCCTGTGTGCGACATCGCTGATTGTCGACGCCACGATGCTCGCCCTCCACGTCGTCGCCCTCGCGGCTGCAATGGCCAGCGCGCACACCGTCATCACGTACCCAGGCTGGCGAGGGAACAATCTGCATACGAATGGAACGAATCCCACGGATTGTCCGGACTGTCTGGGCATCGACTACTACGACAACGGGACGTCGTACTTTCCGTATGGCATGCAGTGGATGTACCCTTGTAAGCAGAGTCGCACACCAAAGCAAAAACTTCTCCGACACGTTTGCCTAACACAATGTTCGCAGGCGGCGGCCTCCCCCAAGCCTCCAATCGCACCTACTGGCCCGTCTCAGGCGGCGCGCTCGCCCTCCAACCGGGCTGGTTCCCCGGGCACTCCAAAGCCTTCATATACATCAACATCGGGATCCAAGAAGAGGGCCAGCTCGCGCCGCTAAACTACTCACACATTGTCGTCCCAGGCTTCGAGATCACGGGCCCGTCGGACGAAGAGTACGGCGGACAGTTCTGTTTGCCGCAGATCAGTATGCCGGCGAATGTGAGCCTGCAGGTCGGACAGAACATTACGATCCAGGTGGTTGAGCAGGCGCAGCATGGGGCGGCGCTCTACAGTGTAAGTGCTCCTTGGTGAAGCGGAAAGGATCTGTGCTGAGTGGTGATAGTGCGTCGATGTTACATTGGCAGAAGACGGGAGCGATCAGGTCGAAATTGTGAATCAGGACAACTGCTACAATACCTCGGATATCGGATTCGGGCTCATCTATACTACGCCCGCGATTCGAGCGAATTCCGCTCGTGCTTTGAAGAGCCCGTCTGGCTTGCTGGTGCTCGGGTCCATGTTGGCGGTTTCAGCGCTCGCGACTGTGATGTGAGCAGAGCGAATGGGGGGGGGACGCATTGAAAGATACTCCTGGACACGAGAGTGTGCCACGAGGCGCGCTCGACTGAAGCAGCGCTACGAGACACATACTGCCTCGTGCTGATGGCGACTGACGACCAGGAGTACCACAAGACTGCGGTGGCCCGAGCTGCAGAAGAGGAAGAGCCAACGGTCGCTGGTATCGGCTCCTCCGATCACAACCCACGAGACTCACAGGACCCAAGAACTGGGACTCGATCAGGTGGTTGGTGGAGGGCATCGCCCGATCGGAGAGTCGCGGAGCAGCGCAGGCATAGCATGTGGGTTGGGGGGGGGGGGGGGGGGGGGGCGGGGCGGCTGTGATGGTGGAGTGGAGGTTATTTCGCTGAAGGTCAACTGGCAGCGGGATCGCGGCATGGGTGGCGGGAAGCTATCAAGCATGCGACCCGAACGGCGCAGGGTGTCAAAGCGCATAGCATCGACGTCCGAAGATGATTGCTCGATATTAAATTGAAGAAGTCATGGTTGTGCCATGAATCTGCCCAAACTTTAACACTGTACCTAGCAAGCGAGCTGTATGTTGGACTCGCGGCCCGGTCTGTTGGAAGTCGAGGGAACTCACTAATGCATATTATCGCTCCTCATAACAGAGCTTACAAGCCCTTGATAGCGCTGAGGTAGGTCTGACCCGACTCCGTCAAGGCGCCGTTGCTGTCAGTAAGCGGCCAGACGTTGCCTAGGCCAGCGCCGTTCGATGGACCGTAGGCGACGACATCTGGGTTGCTTTCGAAGTAGGTGACACACTCGGTGATATAGCTATTGATCTGGGTCTGGTCGGTGCAAGGCTGGAGGAGGTCGTCAGCATCAAATCCTTACCAAAGCCAACCCCGACTACTTCACTTACGTTCCAGCTCGGTTGGTCGTTCACGCAAGCAAACTCGCTGACCCATACCGGCTTGCCGTACTTCTCCTTGTAGTACTCAACCACCTTCTGTGCCTCGGAAACATTCGGCTTGTTGATGTGCACGCTTGTGACGTCCCAGGTACCGCTGATGGCCTGACCAAACGGCGCCAAGAAGGTCTCATCAAGCTGCTTGCAGAGAGGCGGAGAGCCAAGAACCGTGCCCTTGGCCGCGAGGGGAGCAAGAAGCGAGTCCCAAGAAGACGCCGCTGAAGATACGGACATCTCCGAGCTCATATCGCAGGAGCAGTCCGGCTCGTAGAAACCGAACATGATAGATGGGGTGCTGGTGAGGCTGGTGAAGGTGTCCAGGCGATCGGTCTCTAAGCTGCCGCAGGCAGAGCCTGGACCAGCCCAGAGCATGCCGATGCCCTGCACGCCTTGCGCGTCAGTGGTGTTGGCGGTGTAGTCGGAGTACCAGCTGATGTAGGGGGCGAGGTCGGTGAAGGCGGAGGTGTCCTGGCAGCCGATGTAGCCGGAGAGACCGGCTTTCTTGCCGCCCGGGGTGAGGTTGCTGGGAGAGACGCCACTCGAGGCCGACACGGAGGCTGAGGAGGCAGCAGAAGCGCTGCTCGTGTAGCTGGAGGAAGCGGCGTAGCTTGTTGGAGCAGCCGCAGCAGATGTAGTCCAGGTGGTGTCGGCTACCGGGGCAGCAGCCGCGGAGCTGGAGGCAGGAGCGACATGGCTGCTCGCAGCGGGCGCAGATGTCGAAGAAGCAGCGCTCTCATCGGACGAGCCCCAGCCGCCATGAGACGGGGAGTGAGCCCACTGCTCCTGAGCAGCAGGCAAGGTAGTCGGCTCGGCGCCGACAGTGACGGTCGTGTAGACGGTCACGTAGTCGATTTCGTAGTCCGTGACGATGGCACGCTTGTGGAAGCGCTCGTGAGCGTGGCGAAGAGCAGTGGCGGAGGAGAGATGCGCGAGCGCTGCTGCGCCGAAGACGATGGCGTACTGCATGCTTCTGTGCTTTCTGCGAGGACTGCTGGAGTTGAAGGAAAGGCCGTGTCGAGCACAAGATTGTTGGAAAAGGAGGGTTGCGAGAGACTGGCTCCTCACGTGCCGGGGTTGATCAAACGAATGACAGAGAACGAGTGGCAGAAGGCTATGCTTCTTTGCAGGTGCTGCGGATGCTGCTGATGTCCTGGGGAAAGAGGAGGAGAGCATACAGACCGAGAAATGTAGTGAGGATGCAGTCAGGCTGAGCAATCTGCCGCCGGCGGGGCCAGCGCCATGTCCGTTGAATCCACCGTCACCCAAGGACTGCGATTTCCGCCATGCGTGAGATTAAATATGCGCATGGCAGCATGAGCGCGCCAGGCAGCGCATGGGACAATGTAGGCCATTGGCTGCGCTCGAGCGTATGTGCTGCGGCGGATCATCCGGAGGGGGAAAGAAGCGCGAGTCGCCGGGTGTCGTTTCACGTGCTGTTTCAAGTTGATTGCGGGGGACCGGGTGGAGCCCGCGCCACTTTCTTTGATTTCGGTGAGATCCGTCCTTGATGATCTTTGTCGTGATTACAGCTGCAATAGATTCTGACTTCAGCTGCGAGATGGCCCTGATGATGGTGGATGGGTTGGAGTTGGAGCCTCAAAGCCCAGCGCCAAGACCCGCGACCGCGCTGAACCGACCTCGAGATGCGCGCGCTTCACGGGCAGAGTCAGAAAGAGACATCTCAGGCGGAGCGCAGGAGTTGTGCTTCATCTCCCCATTGCAGCATCCCCGTTCCAGCGCGCGGCCCCGGGATCTGTCGGAGCGTGGACGGTGATGATCGTCTCTTGGAGCTGCGCTTCATCTCAGACTGCAAGCGAGTCTAGATCTCTGCTCTAGCAGGGCAGAGGTGCCTGGCAGAGATCACTTGCTCGGGCGGCGCCTCGGACCTTTGTGGTCACTCATACTGGGAAAATGGGGACTGCTTCAGCCCTTCATGCCTTTAGGAGATGGTCATACATGTCTCTACGCTCTGACAACGCTGGTGCTCGGTGATCGAAATACCCTGGCTTTGGCGTCGGTGATTGGAACGCACTCTGGCCTCTCGTATCAGCGGCCGAGGACTTTTCTAGTGCGCCCGCTACTGAGCAAAGACCTCTCCCAGCGACCTCCTGTCAAGGTCCGCGAAGTCTGCCACTCCCTTGTGGCGGTCTTTGATAATGGCCCTGTATGGAGGCGTGTGTACCCAAGCGGCTTCGCTATGAACGGGCGGGTAAGACCAACATTGAGTCATGCCTTCTTGGTTGAAGCGTTGGGCCCCACTGTTCTGCGACCGCGAGAACTATCGTTATACGCCTTATGTCTGGTCGATGTTATCGTACAGATTCTGGCGCTCATGGAACGCGGTGAGGTGACGTTTCGGTCCGCGCGCGGGGCCGCTTTGTCCACCTCTCCGCACTTCATATCCTTTGCGGCACCGCACTTGACAATGCACCGGTGATCTACGGCTTCGCGGTTCCCTGTCACAGCATGACTAGCCCTAATCAGCAAAGTCCGAATGTCAGCCCATCGGCACTTGGCCTCAATGGCCACTCACGCTCCCAGTCCGCGTCACAGGACAGCCTGGCTGACCTCTCCTGCATCAGTTGCCGCAAGCTGAAGCGGAAGTGCTCCAAGGGAGTGCCAACTTGCTCGCTATGTGCCAGAGTGGGCAGAGTCTGCGAGTATCCAACTCCGCCCACGAGAGCGGAACGTGCGTCCGTAAACGGCAAGCGAACATGGGACCAGGCGAATGGCTTCGACGCATCACCAGAAAAGGACTACAGCTCTGGGTTGGCAAGAGCCGCTGAGGCTGGTAGGTTCTCTCGTGCGAGACCACTACATGTTGCCGGTGGACCCTCGCCAGTTGCGGCAGAGCAGCATGACGGTCCACGATTCAACAGAGCTTGGTATGTCGATTCGGTGGCCGCGAGGGCTATGAACGTGTCAGCTACGACTGACCTGCAGTGGAACGATATCGAAGGTGTCGACGTCAGCATCAGCCTCGACGACGCAAAACAGATCGCTGCCGACTACTTTCAAAGAACGCACGAGTGGTTTCCAGTGGTCTCATACATGCGCATAACTCGATATCTTAAGGCCGACTCGCCACTCACAGCAGCGGACACTGTGGCTTTGTTCGTCGCCATGCATCTGATCTCGCAAGGCCACGAGCGGGCATACCAGGCTGAGACGCAGGGGATCATGTATCGCTCGCTGAAAGCGGTGCTCATAGCTTGCGAGCAGCACGGCCAATTCACAACCAACTACATCGCAGCTATGATGTTGACCGGCATGTACGAAATCGCACAGGTCATCTATCCTGCAGCATATTTCACCGTCGGCGCAGCCGCACGCGCATGCTTTACCATAGGCCTTCATGACAAGTACGCCACGCAGCTGGCTGACTGGGGCGATACCTGGACGGCGAAAGAAGAGCGTCGGCGGCTCTATTGGGGCATGCTCGTGTTGGATCGATACATCAATCTTGGCTTCGGCCTCCGCCCTCTCGCAATGCCGGTGATACCACAGGCCGAGATCCTGCCTGCCGATGACGATGCGTGGGACCAGGGTGAAGCAGCGGTCAATCTCTTGCTCGTAATGAGTATCGAGACTCGCGCTAAGGTCTCGCCCTTTGCCCGATCCTGTCAAGCGGCTCATCTGGTTGGACGGATATCGCAGCACACGACCGAGCATCCCAATCCCTGTGATCCCGACTACCACTTCCAGGAGGCTCAACAGATCCAGCGAGCAGCTACTGCTCTGCTATCTTGCACCCAAAAAGAGTATGACGAGACATTGCCGGAAAGACGGCACAAGCTGTTCAGCGCCTTGGCGTTGTGCTGCGGTGGTCTGCTGGCTCTATACGACGTGCACGCTTGTATTGACACCGCCAATTATGATTCCGGTGGCCGCAACAAGGGTATGCGGATGGACCTGCAAGAGATGGCGCTCTCCGGGTTCCGGCACGTCGCTCGAGTCGTGCTGGAGATGGCGCAAGGTATGAAACAGTCAATCACCACGGTTGGTGTTGATTGTGTCAGCCCTTTGGCTTTGCAGGCGATTTATGCCGCTGCTGCAACGTACGCCTGGTATGCGAGGGAGAACGGTAGCGAGACTTATCTAAGTGCATTGAACCAGCTGAGGGAGGTTCTGACTTCGCTTAGCGGGCGGTGGCGACTTGCTGGTAAGTATAACTTGTTCTCTCGCCTGAGGCTAGGGTAACAATCTCTGCCAGGCGAATACGTTGATCTGCTTCGCGATACTGAGACGGAGTACGCTGGCGGCTGCGCGATCTAAGTCGTATGCCAAAGTATCATCCAACGACTTTCGAGAAAGATGGCGATGGAATATTGGCCATGTGAAGCAACGTGGAGAAGCGGACAAACAATGAGTACCGACTCTCTTTTCGCGGAGATTGACGGCCCCTTAGACACGCCACAGCATAGACTCTGGACGATCATGATTTCTCTACGAAGAGCCGGACAACGTTCCAGACGTCACAACATGTTCCCTGCCTCACATCCACTGCCAGCGCTGCTGTAGATGCCCGTGGATCGTGTAGGAATTCACCACACTCCTTTCGGGAGAAACAAAGAGGCGCACCGACGTGGAGGGTACATTCGAAGAAAGGTACGCGGGAAGGGTGCCCTTCGAGAGGAGTATTTCGAGGGGACGACGTTCGACGGTAGCGCTACCTTCTAGAGGCGCCGATTCCGGGTGAAGCCGAGAGTTGGAGAGATTCGAAGGGGTAAGCTTCAAACGAAGTGCGCCCGAGAGAAGCAGGGAAGGAGCCCGGGTTGATCGATCGCTCGACTGACGGAGATCCCAGATTCGCCGTGAATATTCTGCGGCGACAGTGTGCCAATACCGCGAGGGCGTCGCACGGCGTGCCTCTTACCGAATGCAGTTTTGGTGCTTGGGATTAGATCTTCCGGTCGAGGAGCTCGGCCTGGGGATTGTAGCGGAGCCGAGCGCTGAGCGATGGACCTCGTTGTGCGCCAAGTCAGATCTTTTCAGACTGCTGCGACTCGGGATAGCGTTACAGCAAAAGATTTGCAGGCCGGACCAGGGTAGACAAGCAGGAAATCTGCTAGGGTGGCTCGGCCGTTCGCATGATGACTACTCATAATTTCACAGGCTTGCGTGTCTCGTCGGCAGAGCGGACATTGCATGGAGATCCTCACTTGTTGATCACCTGTAAACAGCCTGTTATTTCACCTGCTGCGATGACTGTCCATTGCGTAAAGCAAGCACAGCGGGGCCGTAGGGCTCCTCGCAGTTTACCGTCCGCCACTGATTCACCGACCAGGACTGATGGCGCAACGGCGAGATCCACCGAAGCTAGCTGAAAGCTTGTTCGTCCTCCTTGCTTGGCAACCCGTCTGCCCGCCTCTACGGCCAGCACTTGGAACGTTTCATCGGGGTGCTCCGAAGCCGTTCAACAAATAGTGATCCCTCGTCGTTGGCCGTCTTGCGATCAGCACACAGCAGCTTCGCCGTCGTCACACCATCTCGATGGCGGTGTAACGCATGCGAGGACGCGTTGCCGTGGGGTAAAAGACTCGAGATCTTCGTACGACAGAGGCGGGTGTTGCATCTGCATTGCGACGACTTTTCCTAGCGAGCTGCAGCAACGTCCAGCTTCTCTGCAGTGCGATTGGAGGACGGAGTCTCGCGACCAGCCACGGTCGTCGTTTCACGTCTGGTATGGAGAAGTCCCGCCGCGGTGCCTCCACTTCGGATGCGAGAGCGGCATCATCAGCTCGTCGTCTGGCAGGAGAGGCTGAGAGACGACCAGGCAAGCTGGGATTGACCCGCGGCGTGATTGTGATCGTAGCGGCTGGGATTAGCTGACGCTGCATGCATTGTGGCTTGCCGGCGATCAACATTGGTGGAAACGGAGTCCGATCGGGCGTGAATGCACGTGCCCGAGCAGCTGGGTGGACTGTATACGATGATGCTGACTACCTAAGCAGACACTTTACCGTAGTTATGCCTCTCAACGGAATTCGTGTCGTGCAGACTGGGCGTCGATCCGGAAAAACAGCCTGATCGTCGCCCGGCAACAATCCGTGAGAAACGTGCTGCTCTGTTTCATGTTCATCCTAAAGGACCCATTCTTGCCGCGCCGTCGCACGAGTCGCAGGACAATCGTTCCTCTTGCCCCTGTGTGCTTGCGTTCCTCGTATTCCGGCAGGTGTTCAACACTTTACGGGAACGGTGTTCGTGTTGGCGCAGCTGAAAGCCATCTGCACCACTCTTAGCGGATTGGCGCAGCTGAAAGCCATCTTTATCACTCTAGCGTGTCGGCCCTCTCGGGACGGATTTACGTGCACAAGGCACGAGGGTACGTCAAGGGTACGCGCAACTCCTCTCTGCTCACACAGCCTGCCTTTTCGGCTCCATCACTGCTTCCCTTGCATGCTCTTACGCTACGTCGTTAAAATCTTCCTCCCTCCCTCACCACACCTCCAACATGCAGGACCTGACACCTTAAACAGTGCCACGACATCGGGAAGGAGGAGCCCGGTCGCCGTGACGCAGCGCCGTCATTAGATTGACTTCGGCAACGGCGCCTCTGGACATTTTTGGACGAGCCACGCGGGCCTCTGCAAGCCTACAAGACACCCTTTCCGCACCCCGCGTCTCGCACACATCCTCACCCCCAGTCACTCCTTTCGAGCCTCCAGAGACCGCGATGCTGACGTTCAAGCGAGCGATCGCTGTAGCGGCCGTCATCCTCACTTGCTTCTTGTTCCTCCGAAGCTCACATTCGTCCGTGGAGCCCTTGAGTGTACACAACTCGCCGAAGCCGACCGGGAGCTATTCAGACAACAAGAAGCTGCAGGATGCGCCGCCAGAGGAGGTCAAGCCGGCGGTGACGGAGACTGCGGCCACGGTCAAGCCAGCCTCGACCGGGCCAGCATGGAATGGAGAGGATGGCGGGAGGGTGGCTTTGACGAAGAAGCCGTTGACGCAAATACCGCTGGAGGATCTCAAGGCTCTGCCATTGCGGAAACAGCTGCATTACTCGTTTCCATATGATGTGGAGGGCAAATTCCCAGCATACGTGTGGCAGACGTGGAAGTATACGCCTGCCATGGGCGACTTTGACGAGTCTTTCCGGCCGGCAGAGGCATCATGGACAGAGCTGCACCCTAGCTTTGTGCACGAGGTCATTACGGACGAGGTTGCCGGCCATTTGATCAAGCACTTCTACGCCAGCGTGCCGGAGGTTGTGGAGGCATACCACTCGCTACCCCTGCCCGTCATGAAGGCCGACTTCTTCCGCTATCTCATCCTCCTAGCACGAGGAGGTATCTATACCGACATCGACACCACTGCACTCAAGTCTGCGGTCGAATGGGTCCCGCCTGAGGTCCCACGCAGCAGCTACGGCATGGTGATCGGCATCGAGGCGGACCCAGACAGGGAAGACTGGCACGACTGGTACTCTCGCAGAATACAATTCTGCCAGTGGACCATCCAGAGCAAGCCCGGCCATCCGGTGCTCGTCGACGTTGTCGCAACGATCACGGAGGAAACGCTGCGACGTAAGAAGGCGGGCGAGCTGGACGCTAAGCACATGAAGAGCGTGATGGAGTTCACTGGCCCGGCGGTGTGGACGGATGCTGTATTCAAGTTCTTCAACAATGCGGAGTACTTCGACATGACGACGAGCAAGGGCAATATTACGTGGAGGGAATTCACGGGCATCAAGCAGGCGAAGAAGGTCGGCGACGTGGTGGTGCTGCCGATCACGAGCTTCTCGCCGGGCGTCGGACAGATGGGCGCGGGTGAGGACGACGATCCGATGGCATTCGTCAAGCACGCGTTTGAGGGTGAGTTTTGACTTTGTCTCAGCACTACGTGGTGCATTTGCTGACGGCACACTAGGCTCATGGAAACCTGAGAACGAGCGTCATCTTGGCGGCTGAGTTGCCTGACGCGTCCTGCTTCGCATCCGCACACAGCCTCTGTGGCAACAGCAGGATGCACCCGAGTTGCTCGCGGACACGCACACGCACACGCATCGCACCTGCTGCTGCACATCATGAGTCGCGCGCAAGCTGCCATGGCTGGTTTCACGGCTTTGCGCGCCGGCCACTACTTGACTTCCCTTGGCTTGGTACCCATTCTCGCTGCACACTGGCTGCTGCGAGGCATTATCGGCAAGATCTTCGTTTTCCTTTACCACTCACTGGACCGGATACGCGGGCATAGAACACGTCGAAGAGACTGCCCCTGGCCGGATCAACACATCGCCATTCAAGTGCTGAATGGCGCGCGAAAAACGCACTTCGTACTCTGTAACGCATTTCTACGGGGCGCTTGGGCAAACCAACATTCTGTTAGAATATGATTTGAGCGTGCGAGCGAGCGAGATGATGTGGATTGCTGCTGAATCACGCGGCATTGGCGAGGCGTTCTGCGGAGGAATGGCTATTATACAGTCGTGATAGAGCAGTGTAGGACATTGTATGATCTTGATGAACGTCGACATTGATGAAATGACTACACGAAGTTGACGGTATAGTTGCTATGATTCGAGATCTAGATCGCCTTCACCAGGAGCACGCGTGGCTGCCGCTTGTGGCTGAGTTGTGTGGCTGACCTCAAACTCCGAAGCTCGCGGCAGGCAACCACTTTCCTAAGACCCTGACTTGCGCCGTCGTACTCCACCTTGCAATGTCCAATCTAGGCGCCTGGAACTTCAACTCGAACTGCGTCTCCATGGCTTGCTGCGGATCAGGCAGATGGCCAGCGACAACGGCCTGACCGAACCGCGACCTCATGGCCTGGCGACGACCTTCTGAACATCAGCATCCCCGGTGGCGACAAAGATAAGCACGCCGCAACCATGGACGCCTACCACCTGAGTGCGCCGCACCTGGAGCCCATCCGGCAGAAGCAGCTCACGAAACTCTACTCCGACACCAAGAAGAGTGCGCTTACCAGTATCAACTTGTACTCGACCGCTGGCGCGCAGTTTCCGGATCTTCAGCGTAGATATCGAATCCAGAAGGACCGCTTGATCACGTGGGGTCTGGCTTGGAGCGATGATGAGAAAGGGGACGATGGCAACATCGACGATGCTGTCGCTCGCGCTGGCATGACCGAGACGGTCGACAGTGTATTGAGGAACATCAAGAGTGTTACGGAGGAGGCTGAGAGGATTCAGCAAGCGAGTTTGCCGAGGGGATTTGCGCTGGGAGGCGATAAGTCGCCGAAGCCTGCGACCTTCGATCAGGGGAGGTATGAGAGTTTGCTGGAGGATCTAACAACGTCGATTGATACGTTGTACGATCTTTCGCGGTCGAGGAGAGCGCTTGCTCGTGGTGAGCATCCGAGCTTCAAGTCGACTTCGACCGAGGCATCTGCTGGTGGGGAGAAGGCTGGCTCGATACGGAAGGAGCTGAGCAGGCGGCCGAGCTTCGCTGCCTCCGAGATCACTCTCGTCAACCCGCCGTCGTTCGTACGACCTTCACTATCACCCTATGCTGGCCTGCCACCATGTATCGAGCTGTCGGCCCTGCGACTGCCCGAAGAGGGCCCGCCACCGTACGAGAGCATCGGCGTGCCATCCACGACTCGGCTCGTCGGCCGTCTCATCCGCTCAAAGACATCCGACAGCGTGCGGAACCGCATCGCTAGTCCCGCGCCGGAAGTGCCTGTCCTTGTAGAATATGCGAACTTCGATTCCGCTTACCAACAAACCCACGTCCCGCCACCTCTCCAACGACTCGAAGCACTTGCTGCCTACATTCAGCCTATGCGAGCCGAATCACAGCACAACCTAAGCTTGCTTGGCTACTTCGAAGACCCAACACAGCCGCGAATGGGACTGGTGTACGACCTCCCGTATGCTGTGCAGAACCGGATGTACGCTGCCGGCGACAGGAAAGCACCATCACTTTCGCCGGTCAGCCTGCTCAAGCTTGTCCAGCGCGCTAGCAAGACGCAAACCGTCGGCGACACTGTCTCTCCTACGCTCGAAGACCGCTTCCATCTGGCTTTGCGCCTTGTCGAACAATTGCACACCCTTCACAGCTATGGCTTGCCTCATGGCAATGTCAACAGCGGCGCCGTTGCCTTCACAACCATGTCCGACGAGCCGCCTTTACGGCAAATTCGGTCGCCTCTCTGGGCATCGTTCGACCTTTTCTCGAAATGCAATGTGGAGGGTGTCAGACGTACAGTGAACCTCAACATATATCGCCACCCAGCAGATGCACCCCAGCGCCCAGGCAGGACATTCGACGACGACTTGCAATTTGATATGTACAGCCTAGCCCTTGTATTGCTGGAGATCGGGCTGTGGACGCCTCTAGGCGATCTGTACAAGGCGAAGTACAGTCTCGGTGACTTCAAGCTACGACTGGAGAAGCTGTGGATACCGAAGCTGGCACACAAGTGTGGCACCGCATACATGAATGCCGTACAGGCCTGCTTTAATGTCGTCGACACACCTGGCGGGCAGAGGCTAACAACAGAAGGCGTCTACGGGCCTGTCATAGCAAAGCTGAGGCGTTGCTGCCTCCTGGACGACACCGACTTCGCCGCCGACCTGACTCCAGGAGCCGAGTCTTTCGCTGCCTCCGCTAGCAGCTTATATGGTAGCAAAGTTGCGCGAAAGCCGCTGCCTACGTCACACTCATTCAGCGGTGCTGCACTGTCGAAGCAACACTCGGAACCCAGCCGGCCTCCCACAACACCCTCGGTCATGGCCGCTTCACCAAACATCGCGCCGCCTCGGCAGGGCTCAATGCCCAACCTGGTGAACGCTGCTGCGCGTTCCCCGCGTACGCCAGAGCTGTCTCGAATGTCATCGATGCGAAGTACTTCGCGACGGTCAAGCATCTCACGCGTCTCCGAGCGGCGCACCTCAAGCAAGCCTTCGTTCAAGGAGTACAAACGGAAGGTCACCCTCATCCAGCAGACATGGCGACAGTGGCGAGCAAACAGGCAACAACGCTCACCGAAGATCGAAGCATTACCCGTCCATGGGCTCGGTTCGATTGATGAGCACGGTGTCACCAAGGCAACTCGCTCCGGTCGTTGCAGCTTCCCACTCATGCCCGTGCCACAAGCTGTCATCGACTATTGGGAGAAGGACGCTGCTATACGTCTAGCCAAACTCTGCGACCGTGCTCTGCGAGGCTCCAAGGAGTCAAGCAGTGTAGAACTGACTATGTATGGCGAGACACCGGAGACTGCGAAGCCTACATGCCTGATTACCTGCAAGTCGACTGCAAAGATGAAGCAGATGTTGAAGAGCCACTTCAAGCATGATCCTTCGTTCTGCTGCGTCAGAGTGAAGAAGACTGTCGAGGAGATCAGGCTGTGTCGGAGGTCCCGACGGCATGGCGATTCCGCGGCGAGGCGAACGATGGCATTGACGGATGACGTGGACAAGGCTGCCAATCCAGACTATCAAGAACGGCCGCTATGTGGCGCGTCCATTGGCGCCTTCAGAGATGACGAACATCTGCCGCCTGTGTCTTTCGGCGGCGTTGTGCTGGTTGATGATAACGCTTACGGCATGTCAGTCCATCACATGCTCGAGCCACCGGATGATGATGAGGAAGAGGATGCCGAGGCTGGCGCTGACGACGACGGCTCAGACACTTCCAGCATCGGCAGCGCCTCCGACGCTGTTTCGCTGTACTCGCACTCCGATGACGAAAGCACCGTACGACCAGTCTCGCGCGCCTCGTCCGAAGGTGACGGGGCACCGAAAGAGCATGACGGAGACCTGCCGGGGATTACTCCAGATGACTACGAAGAGATTGACATTACACAGCCTGCGCTTGACGATGCCATCGACTGCGACCTTCACGTGGACGTCGAGGAAGAGACGGACGATGAATCCGGCATCGACGAAGACCATCTCATGTCCTACAAACTTGGTCAGATCTTCGCGTCTTCAGGCTTGAAACGGACAGCGGCATCTGGCCAGGACGGTTTCCGCAGCATCAGCCAGTCGCTTCCCCAAGAGATCGACTGGGCTCTCTTTGAGCTTGTACCACCTCGCGTCCACCCCTTCAACATCGTCAGAGGAGGTACAAAGTACTGCGCCGTCACTGCCACGCCAAGTGGAGACACGCTTCCCGTGGCGATCCGCACCAGCTCACAGCTCGCCTGCGCTCAGGTACATTGCCTTGGCCGTACAAGCGGACTCGGCGCTGGCGTCGTATCAAGTACAATGGAGCTCGTCAAGATCCACGGTC
Source organism: Acidiella bohemica (assembly GCA_019670975.1). Lineage (NCBI taxonomy): Eukaryota > Fungi > Ascomycota > Dothideomycetes > Mycosphaerellales > Teratosphaeriaceae > Acidiella > Acidiella bohemica. Next base: position 97,745 of record JAGUCJ010000021.1, read on the forward strand.
GAACGACCTTCTCTGCAAGCTGGACAGTTGACGGTACCTTTGGCGCTGGAGGCGATTCAGGGGCCTGGGTCGTTAGCAATGACGACGGCAAGGTCTGCGGGCACGTCCTGGCGTCCAAGACAGGCAGGACGTATATCTGTCCCATGGATATCTTGCTCGAAGATATGAGGAGGACGCTGAAGGCTCGGTCGGTTGCGCTGCCGACGGCGGAGAAAGGCGTTAAGAAAAGCGGCAGTGGCAGGGACACGCCGGCTTCGACCAGGGCGATCAACGATGCTGTCTCTCAGCTGAGGTTGGATGAGCCTGGTGGGGTGCCCTTGGCCAAGCGCCCGCCCAGGAGGTCGGCGGGAAGGCACACCGGCCCCTTTGGCAGGAGTGCGGGGGCTGAGGCTGTGGAGACGGCTGGTTGAGGGGAAGGGAAAGTATGGAGTATGGTTGCTTAATGGGCAGATACCCAGGCTCTATGGCCTTGTATGCAGAGGAGCGAACATTAACGTCGGTCATTGCTTTCCTGCGAGCGCCTCCCACATCGAAGCCAATCGAAAGGTTGCTGTGGGCCGTGCCGTCAATGGAGTGAATGCTGCGCTAACGGGTAGCCGTGCCTGGTTGCTGTCAGGTACAATCTGGCGGCTCGGTGATAGCGACAGTGATCTCTCCAAGCATTGTCGGGTTTCGATGCATCGGGCGTCAATTGCGGCGCGCGATCAAAAGTGTTGTCGTCTATTGTGGACCTCAAGTCGGCATCCGTGCGCGTACCTGCCTGCTTGCCTTGCAAAACGAGGTATGACGTCGCCGGGACATGTGACGTTGGGGAGCACGCGACTGAAGCTATTTAGTAGCAACCCAAGTGAGCCTCAATGTGACACCACTCATACCAAGCTCACAGCAGTCCATTGAATCGCCCACACGACAACATCACCCAAGAAATTCCATCAGCGACTCCCGGGTAGCCACACAGCATGCATCAAAAAGCTTCCCTCGTCAAGGTCCACTACAAGGGCAAGGGCGGAGTCAAGTCCTCCGACCACCCCGAAGACTTCATCGTCTTTGCCGAGAGCGCCGATGCGGTGAAGAAATGGAAGAGTGACAAGTCCACGCCGCTGGTGGACGTCTGCAATAGCTTCGAGGTGTTTGTCACGGGGAAGTGAGTGGTGCCTCGAACGCAAACCCCGACCGTCATTCACTGTGCTGACTGGACATTGCGATAGGCACGGCAACCAGGGCGAGCTTAACCGCGCTTCCAAGGGCCAGCTAGAGGGCGAGTTCGGTACGAGCAGAGACGATGACGTGGTGCAGCAGATCTTGGAGCATGGAGAGGTCGTCGAGACGATGAGCAAGGAGGCGAAGGGCAACCGGAATGTTGCGCAGTCGGGTGGTGCTATCCGGGACTAGACGGAGAGCAGGAGCTCTGTCTGTCGAGAGGACACGATATGGGTGTCACGAGCTGCCTCGCCATGGCTGTATCAAATGCCAGCATCATCGAGGCAGCGGGAGGGCGGCATTGGCCGGAAGGTCAGTTGTGAAAAGGGCTGAGAAGCTGGAGATACTCCCTCGAAGATAGCACGAAATCTATGATGAGCATGTCAACCATCGACCATATATTGGTCATCCATCGAGCCTTAGACTGCGAATCAAGCACCAGCCTCCCCATCCGCCACCTTCGGCTTCCTACCACCAAACAACGCTCTACAATCCGCCCACAGTCCCTTCGAGATGTCCTTGAGAGCTCCCGTACTCTCAACTATGGGGTAAATCACACAGATCGTCATCGAAGCCCACACCCAAATGAAGCTCACCACCACCCAGCCGTAGAAGAATGACCGGCCGAAGATGTATTTCGTACCGAACAGGGTGAACGGCACCAAGAACACCGCGATACTGAGAAAGAGAGCATTGGCTCCAATGGCCAGCCGCTCGCTCTTCTTCACCGCAACAGGATCCATAGGCTCCATTTGCTTGGCTTCAAGGAAGTCGACAATTTGGTTGCCGGTCGGGACCAGGGCTTCGGGGTGGGATGCCGATCTCGGCTCGCTCTCCGCCGGCAAGGGAGCCTTTTCTGCGTCTGCTCCAGCTGCTTTCTCGGGTCCTTCAGGCTCTGGTGGCGTCTCCGCCACAGAGTCAGTGGCAGAGATCCCCTGGATCTTGTTGCTGCGCTCAATATGCTTCGGATCCCTGGAGGCGTACTTCGCCGGGAAAGCCAAGGTAAGAACGACGGCCATGATCCAGCCAACACCCCAGGACGTGATATTGCCGGCCACCGCGTTGATGGTATTGCCACTCGTCTCCACAGTAATCTCTCCCGACCTCTTCCACGTCGTGACGAACCATGCGATCAACCCGCAAAGGAGTCCGATCCATGGAGCGCCGATGGCAGCAGCCGTCGACATGCGCTTCCATAGCAGGATCAGTCCGACGGGGATCGAGGCTCCTCCGACCATGATGGCGAGGATGGTCAGAAGCCATGTAAGGTTAAGGCCGACGGCATTGAGGATGCTGCAGAAAGCCGCCAAGACGAGGGCGTAGAGCACGATACCCCAGTGGGAGATCTGGACGAGTTTGCTGGAAGGGCAGTCGGGCTTGATGTAAGTTTTGTAGACGTCGAAGGTGAGGAGGGAGGAGACTGCGATGAGCTTCACAGCGTCAGCATGAATGATGGCCTTGCTGGATTGTTTGGCGTACTTCTGCAGACGTTGAAGAAGTGACAGCCATGAAGAGCAGGATAAGCATCAACACAGCTCCGCCTTGACCCAATAAGGCGATCGCTGTCGCTGGCGATGACAGGCCCGCACCATTCTGCGCGGCGGAAAGTGGGTTTGGATATGTCGGAAACTTTGGGCTGCTGGTCAAGGCAGCGCAGCCAAGACCCATCGCTGTCGCGAAGCCAAAAGGAATGCCATACCAGGCGAGACCACCCAAGATGTACGCTCTGACACTCGTCTCCGGCTTCGAAGCAATAGCACGCTGCCAGTATGCTTGATCAAGCCTGGGAATGATGGTCAGCGAGGAGCGTGTGACTGTGGCGGAGTTTGGTCCATACCAGACAGTACTGAAGCCAGCAGCGAAGAGATCGATTGCAAACACTAGGCCATCAACCGAATAGAAGGACAAGTAGGACTCGTTGCGATTTGTTGGAATCGGCATCTTCTTGGAAGCCTCCTGCAGCAAATCGTAGAACTTGCTGAGACTGCCGATCTCCGGGCTTGTAGCATAGACGAGGAAGCCGAAGACAAAGATGGCGATGAAGAGAATGACAGTATGAACGTAGTCCTGTGAGCCGTCAGCGACCTCGGAGAGAGTTTGGGTGCATCGTCCTTACGGCAATGAACGTCGATCGCAGACCGCCCGCAATAACGTATGCCGCGACGACCAGAGGGATCAGGAAGCAGGCTCCGTAGACATTCATGCCTGACAGCGCCGACACAACTTGTGCCCCGCCCAGTACTAGGCAAGCTCCAACCAGCATGTTCGTTGCCAGGCCGTTGAAGAGGTAGGTCAGATGAGCAATCTTGCCATGCCGCGCAAGTACAATCTCCGGAAACGTATCTGGTGCTCGTCAGTACCAGCCGCCGTTCATTGTACGGGCAGACTCACGGGCGCCCGGCGCGTTCGCCTTGATCTTGATAGCAATCAGAGCAAAAAGCAGAATCTGAAAGGTGCCCATTGCACCATACCACATCGGCCCGCAGACCCCGTAGGAGTATGCGAATGTCGAGCTGGTGAGAAGTGTTGCGCTCCATGTCCAAGCTACTCAGTATTAGCTGATATTTGGGCCTCATAAAGCAAGGACGCAGCGTACAGGAGACAATGCCAGCAGCGATCAGGCCTGGCTTGACTGAGCGGGATGCCGTATTGAACTCTTCTGCTTGTTTCTGCAAAGCATTATCTTCGAATGTCTCTGAACCACGGTGTGGAGGCCGGCTATCTTACGGTGGAGAAGCGAGTCTTCAAAACGTCAGCGGCCTATTCACGCAACTGTTCCCATCGCATACGTACATAACGGTTCTGAAGCCAAGTAACACCCAGCATGAAAAGCGCAAAAACACCGCCGATGCCAATGACGATGCCATACCCGGCGCCACTGGGCAAGACTTGGATACTGTCGTTGCGGGCCATTCTGTGATCAATATATTAGCACTGCCTCAGTACTGCAAAGAAGAGAGGAAAGAAATGAAGTTGGAGTATCGCCAGTGATATAGAATACTACCTCGCCATCAACACTCCCACCAGCAAACCATGCAAAGTTCGCCGACATGAAACATCAAAGCATTAGCGCTGGCCGACATGCTCAGCCGCCAATGGCAGCCCGATGTTTTCATCTCCAGGGTTCCGTGAAGCAGTTGGGGTACGTAGATAAGGCTGCGGATGTGTCAAGCATACGAAACAGGAAGGAGCCGCTTGCGGCGGCTTGATCGGCTACGCCAACGGCGGAGGTGCAGATCTCTGTTCGGCATTCGAGTACAGGTATGCCGGATCGACTGCGACTGTGACACCGTTGATCAACGCGGTTTATGCAGGCTCGTTACGGCCTGACAACAGCTGAGTAGCTCGCGTTCCGCATGGAGAAATCCCGGTGAGCTGGCTACGAGTATGATGGAGGCGTTCCAACGAGCACGGACCATGGACTGCTACCCGTCGTATCGAAGTCTGATATGCCAAGAGGGGCTGTGCGATGACATCGATGGTCTCTGATATAGTCACGCAATATTGTTGGTGTTGTAGATCAGAGGATTGTGAGGTTGCAGAACAGAAGGCTTAAAAGGTTAGGTGCTCGGGCGTAATTTCATACTCACCCGAATGTCGGACCTTGGCGACCCGAAACATCAAGGCGGCCGTCAATCATACACCGCAGCCTAGCCACCTTGGCCTGACTTCAGACGACATAACGCAAGCGAAGAAACCATGAACCTTCCTCTGTATCAGCGAAACGGTACCAATTCCATTAAAGAATCTGGTCTCAAGCATCAGTCACCGACAGCAAGCCTCAAGGTTGACAAACTGTACAACGTCAGCCCCCCATGTCCTCATATCCGGCTTCAACATCGCAGGCAGGGTCTTCGCCTTCTGGCTCCTCCGCGCCTGGCCCCGTGCCTCAATCACAATTATTGAACAGGCTCCCGCTCCCCGACTAACCAGCGCGAGCGTCGATATCCGCGGCGGCGCTGTCGACACCATCAAATGGATCGGCGTCGAAGAAGAGATCCGAAAGAATGGAACAAATGAGGCCGGATCATCTTTCTTGCGTGGAGATGGCAGTTTCATCGGCACCTTTGGCGCGACAGGCCGGACGGATGTGCAGACTTTGACTTGGGAGTATGAGGGTTCTCGTGGAGCGTTGGCCAAGAATCTCATGGATCCCACCCGGGACCGCATGAAGGTGGTGTTCGATGAGACGGCGGAGTCGTACTCACACAACAGGACGGAATCGACGGCACATTCAACCAGTCCAAGCGGGCCGAGAAGTTTGACGTGCTAGTTGCGGCGGACGGTATAGGCTGTAAGATCCGCGGGATGATGCTTGAGACGTCTTCGCGGGAGCAGTTCTCCGACGAAGGTGTGCGCGTTTGCTTCCTCACCATCAAGAAGCCGCTGGTCACCGATAAGCTGGCCAAATGGTACAACGCCACTCCCGGCCGGGTCATCTTTCTCCGTCGCGACATGAAGCAGAGCGTAACGAGGGGCGCTTTGATGGAGTAAGGCGGCCAAGTAATCTTGCGGCCAAGGAGCGCTTTGACAATGCCATGGCGGGAATGAACGAGGCGTACATGCAGCTCGTGGAGGAGGAGTTCCGGGATGCCTGATCGCTGGCCAAGGAGATCCTGGAAGGTATGCGGGAGAGCGACGATTCCTCAACTCGATCTTCGGCCAGACGCGGTGTCCTAGACTTCAGGATGGCAGAGTCGTGCTGATCGGAGATTCTGCGCACGCAATACCGAGCTTCGGTACATTTCCCGCCGTCATAAGTGCTTATACGCTAGCTGGAGAGCTGCTGAAGCTCGACGGGATGTCCCGGCGGCCGCGAAGGCTTGTGAGGATCTGATGCTGCCGTATGTCAAACCGCAGCAGGGCTAACGACGTTGCTATGCAGCTGATGAATCCGGAGACATCTTGGGGATTGCGCACCCGGAATGCCATTACCATTACGAGTACGATTCTGAGGCTGGATCTGCTCGTCATGTCAATATCGGCCAGGCTGGGCTTGGCAGAGTCGAAGCTGAAGCTGCCCGAGTATCCGTGGCCGGCGCAGGCAGAATAGTGAGGTGTGACATGATAGTGGAGAGGGAGCTGGAGGATCTCTGCCAACGCTTGTACGATACCTGAAGCATTGTGGTGTTTTCTGCACCTTTGTCTTGTCTCTTTTAGACTGCTTGCTCCCATCGCAGCTGCAAACACAAATCCCGGCAGTCGTTTTCGAACAACGTCTTGTGCTGTTTCTCGAACAAAGTCCAATTCGGGTCTGGAGACAGTGCTCAGATACGCGGCACAGAAGACACAGCGGGGGATGCAACCTGGAAGGAGGGAGGTGATCGACACGGGGTCAGACGCAGCTTGCCGCAGCCGAGCGACTCTTTCTCTCTTTTGGGCGACGCGGTGCGCGGTTGTCCTGCACTCACCCGCCAACCTCTGTCGTCGACTCTCAGCTTAGATCCTCCGGTCGCAGCTTCCAGAGTTGGAGAGGAGGAGCAAAAGCTCGCGAACAAGCTCGCGTGCCAACTAGAATAGGAAGAGAGTTATCCCCGCGCCAAGCCCATGGCTCGCCACGGGCGGCGCTTTCGGCGAGGCTCCGGCTCGCGCGGACCCTGACAAGGCTGCGCGTTACGTCACCCTGGGAAAACACGTTGAGCCATTGACTGAGACCATGGGAAAGCATGCTTGAAAGGATTCGCGAGGATCCAACTCTTGTTTCTCTACTTAATAACGAAATTATTCTGGCAATTACATCGATAAGCAGCGAAGAAAAGCTTAATACAAAGATCACGGGAAAATACTCCAGCACAGAGTGAAGCGGTAAGTGAAAACTCGAGCCCGAGCAGAGTACAGCCTCGAGCATCACCTCATGCGCAAAAGGAGCTCTTGAGCGATTCATTCTTTCCAGTCGGTACGCTCTGACAAACCTTCTTCCAGCCAACAAGATGTTCAAATCTACCCTGCTCCGGCAGGTGTCAAGAGCCTCTGCGACCGCTACCCGCCCACCCACGCTCAAACCAGCCGTCACGCCCCTCACGATCCGCACCTTCATATCATCCCCCTCCCGCTTCGACAAGCCCTCGTCCGATGATCCAGAAGGAATACATGACGAGTACACTACCGCAGGGAAACTCGGAGCCCTGGAGCACGAAGGCCAGCATTCCCGCACGGACAACCGTATAAGAGTCGAGTATCCGGAGGAAGAGGATCTGCCTTCGTCGAAGCCTGTGCAAGGGCGCGGTGGGTTCCATTTCAAGAGGACACTGGCGACTTTCAGCTTGGAAGATCGGGTAGGTGTCGTCACGGGAGGAGCCAGAGGGTTGGGGCTGGTGATGAGCCAGGCGCTGGTGGTGAGCGGGGCGGATGTTGCGATTGTGGATCTGAACAGTACGTTTACTAACTGCACCTGGCGACCAGAGGGCAAGACGACGAGTGATGCTGACAATGCTGCGCAGAGGATGAAGCCCAAAAACAAGCCGACCTGCTCATGGAATCCTTCCGCGCCGAGAACCCCGGCGCAACAAAAGTCCCCTCCGTCACCGCTCACTACGCCGACGTCGCCTCCCAGGACTCCGTCAACGAAGCCCTTTCCGAAATTCTCTCCTCCCACGGCAAAATCGACCACCTGGTCACTTCTGCTGGTTTCACGGAGAACTTTGACGCAATCCAATATCCCATCGACCGCATGCGGAAACTTTGGGGAGTCAACGTCGATGGCACGTATATGTTCGCAACGGGCGTGGCGAAGCACTTGATGGAGAGGAAGAGTCCGGGGAGTATTGTCATGATTGGGAGTATGAGTGGCGCGATTGTCAATGTGCCGCAACCGCAGGCGCCGTATAATGCGGCGAAGGCGGCGGTGAGGCACTTGGCGAGTAGTTTGGCGGTGGAGTGGGCGCATGCCGGGATTCGTGTGAATTGCATCTCGCCTGGATACATGCTCACGGCGCTGTGAGTACAGCCTGGCTCAGATGAGATGCGGAGGGAGGCTAACGATGGTTACAGGACGAAGAAGATCCTCGACGATAACCCAGAATTGGCGCAGAAGTGGACGAGCTTGATCCCGCAGGGCAAGATGGGCAGGCCTGAGGACCTGATGGGTGCGGTCACGTTCTTGCTCAGCGATGCCGCGGGCTATGTCACGGGGGCGGATCTGCGTGTGGATGGTGGCTACACCGTCACCTAAGGGCGGAATGCGGGCTACATCGCGGAATGAGACGTGGAAATGAGTGGGGCTGTCCGGGTCAGCCATGCCATTGAGGCAGTGTAGAGGCGGTAGAGGCAGGGAGCGTTATTGGTACGATACGTAGACGGCGCATATGGCGTTGTCCTGCTTGCTGCATCCACATACCTGCTCGTTATCGATCGCAGGTCTCCGCCATCTGGTATTGCACAGTCAGCAGTCAGCAGCACATGTCAAATGCAGTGACTGTGTCGCTTAGAAGTCGGTGACATGCTCAAGGCCTGGCTCTGGACGTCTCGATCATGTGCTTCGTGCCGCTGGCCGTCACACCTTATCACTACCATCATCCCTCGTCGTCGTCAGCTTCATCAGGGGCCCCAGCGCGCCGTTACGCTCTCCAAATTTGTTTTTCCCTGCAATGATAACAACACCCCCGGCAGGGAGAGCAGGCACGTTGCCGTCCCATCCCGACGGGGTTCGCACTATGAGCTCGCTTTTGCCAGGTGTTCCTTCCACATAGCGAGCGCGACGCAGACAGGGTGTGGTGCTGTGCGGCGCTGTGCTGTGCTTCGGCCAGTGCTCTAGTCGTTGATCCCGCGAAGCTTGTTTCAGAATACGGCTCGCTAGAATTAAATAAGCAGTGGGAAAGCGTCTGCCTGGCACAGTACGATTCGGGAAACCGCGCAAGCCGTGGCGGGGTCTCACGAGTGTCGCGTGCCGAGCCCGTTCGCGTGAACAAAGACAGCACACGACGACGAGCAGCCGCCGAGGAACAGTCCACAAAGAACAGCAACAGGGCGACATCAGATCAGCAAAGACAGCCGCATACTGATGCAACCACTATAAGCCTCTCTGCCTCTCTGCACACCACCGGCACCATCCGCTCCAGTCAGCTCAGCCACTCAGGGTCCCTAGTCCGTCTGGAACACAGTCCCTGCTCCTCATTCGTCTGAGCGCTCGGTGCGCGATTCAGTCGGCTTGCGCGGCCTGCCTACACTTTCCAGGCACGCAACCACCCTCGCCACTTCACGCCGTTACCTCTGTGTCTGCTGCTTCCCATACTCCGATACTGTTGCCGCGAGAAAATCGACCTTCGGACACTCCTTTGGGGGACATTTCTTGGGGACGACACTACGACTTCGATCTTGCGTGGGTCGGTGGACGGCTTGTGATAACGGACCCCACCGACGTTACACGCTTTTGCTGAGCGACGTTGGAACGGCGGCCCACCATGAGGGGCAGCATCGCTGCTGCGGCGTGCTGCGCTGCGGTCGGGGCGCAGGCGTTCTTGCTTCCACCCAATGTTCCGGATACTCTCGATCTGAAAATCGACTCGGCACCGGTTGCGCGATGGGTGGTAGCCACACCCTGCCCAGCGTGCGCTTTTGGGCGGTCGACGGAGAGGACGGATGATGCCGAAGAGGAACCTCAGTTCTGGATCCAGGGAGGCGCGAACGACGTTCTTTACGAGGTAGAGGTCGCGGAGGATGAGCGGTCCATCACCCTCGGGGACGAGGTGATTTACTCCGTAAAGGACGGTGTAAAGGCCGAGGCACCCTTTCATGTCACACAGGTGCCTGTTGTCCAGGGACCTCCCGTCTTCAGCGAAAGGGATGTGCGGGTTGCCGTGACAGATTTCACTGCAAAGGTGCAGGAAGATGCTCTCATGCCAGAGGGTGACAAGCTGGTCACTGTCACGCTCAAGGTTTTGGCGCTTGAGGGTCAACCTATGGAGCTCGGAGAGGTGTCGATGGCGCTCCTGCACACGAGCGAGGGCAAGTTGGTGCTTCTCGGCGTTGGCTCGGCGGTGGACGAGGAGGATCTCATGGAGGACGAGATGTCACCGCCGACAAAACATGCCCATTCCGGTCCACCACCACCACCAGAGTTCGAGGACGGTCCGGACGTCGACATGGGCATTCCCTTCCCGCCTCCACCTCCTCCTCATCCACCACACTTCCATGGCGGGCCACCGAAATTCGCTCCCTTCGGCCCTCACCACGGCACGCCGCATATGAACAAAGACTGCATGGTCCTACCCGGCCCTCTCTGTCGCCTCAAGAACCTTCTGCAACCCAAGATCGACGCAGCCATGTCCGGCTCTCCTCGCTTCCGTGGCGGACATCCAGCCTGCCGCAAAGGCCCCTTCGGCGGCCACGGTCCTATGATGCGCCCGGAGGGAGACGACAGATTCCCTCGTCTGGGCTCACCGCACCACGGCCCTCCGGGTCATGGTCCACTGGGACACCCGCACCACATGCGTCCGCATGTTCCGCATGGTCCTGGTCACCACGGGCATCATTTGTGGCGGTATCAGTTCCTCCGCGCTTTCGCTAAGGGGTTGGTCGCGGTCTTGATCCCTATCATGGCTGGTGTGACTGTCGGTATGGGTGTCAGCCTACTGGGCCTGGTGATTGGCAGAATCATTGGCTTTCTCTGGGTCAGGCTTGTCAGGGGTGGCAGGCGCGGGTACGCCAGTGTGGCGATCGAGGAGGCGGGGGAGGAGGAGAGACACGCCGAGGACCTGCCTCGGTATGAAGATGCACCGGCGTACGAGAAGGTGGTTGTGGAGGAGAAGGTCGATGGAAAGGACTCAGAGCGGCCATGAGCTGCGTTTCTATCTGTTCCGGTTTATGAATTCTTTATAAGTGGGTGGGATGGCGTTTTGTGCTATACGCCGACGCGGATATCTGTGCTTATGACTGTCAATCAGACCCTTTCAACCTCTCACCTGACTGTCTGTGCTTCTCCCATACACCATGGGACTGCAAGCCGTTCGATCGTCTTCACAGCACTGTGCCTGTCCTTCGCACAATGTTCGCGTACGGACGACAGGGTTCGCACAAAAAACGTGCAGAGTCTTGTCCGTTTTTCGACGCGTGCGCATTAGTGTGACCCTCTGGCCCGGAGTGCTGCTGGCGGTGACGTGCATGCGTGATGCCATTGACGTGAGGGGTACATGCACAATCCACGGCAGAGGCAATTCTTCCGAACACATCTTGTCTGCTTGCCACAGGAAATCCGCCATCGCGCCGCCTGGGACGGAAAGCGACAGTGCCGGTGAAGTCAAACATGCAGCGAGCCAGCGCGATGCTTTCTGCCCGCATACACCTGCCTATAGCAGCCGCGCAGGCAAGAGAGGGAGTTGGGCACCTCGGCCGACACAGCTTTGGGCACCGCGGCACTCAGCGTTCATGAGCGTCGCTGGAGCCGCCGGGACGTTCTGGTAGAGGCATAGCGAGAGTTTCGATTTCAGCCTCACCCCACGATCGATGGCGAGCCAAGTTTGCCGAAGTATTCAGGTACAGCAGCGTTCCGGCACCGAGCGGATCTGCATCTATGAGGCTCTGGACCGTGGAAAGTGCATACACCCTCGGCCTTCATTGCCGCGCTGTGTCCACCAGCAATGACTGGGCCGGCTTGAGGAAGGTGTTGGAATGCTGAGACGAACGAGGTCTATTTTCCGGGCTATTCTCTAGGGCAGTGTCGAAAGAGGCGAAGCACTACCCGCTCCTAGTCGTAGCCGCCAAGATGATCCCCGCAAGCCCACTATTCCATTCTCCAGATCGCCGGCAAGGCTGTGAATCGCCCAACTTCACCTCGAGTCTTCCCAAAGCAGGATTCTGCCCCGGCGGTCACGCTGGCGCAACCTCACTCGCTAGGACAAGAGTGACATCCGTCCGCTTCTCTTAGCCTCTCTATGACCGCAGCAAGTCCTTCTTTTCCGCTCGCCTGACACCTCCGCCCACCCCCGCCCGCTGCAGGGCCATTGGGACCCAGCGGCCCCGATACACAGCGCGTTCGAGCGGGTAGACGCGTAGATCGACTGCATACCGTCGTCATCTCTGCTTTCCTATCGCTCATACCAAAGTATGCTCCGTTCCCTTCCAGTCTAGCAAAAGCCAGTTGTGCGTTGCTCCTGCCCTTTGCGGGCCGCTTGGAACGAGCGGCGCCGCCTCGTGCGGTGCATTTGGCATCTGCTGCGAAGTGGCATATTTATCCGACCCGCGTGGCAGTCATGAGCTATGCGTGATGATTGGGTTGGACTTTTGGGAAGGGCTGCGCGTACGCGGCCGCTTGGGTGATGCATGGCGGCTTGATTAAGGTATGTGCGTCTTGGAAAGTGGGAAGCGAAGGAGATATATGTCCTCTTTACCCTGCCGATGACATACGATTGCTTTTTTGGAATGCGTGAAAGTGAAGCTGGAAATCTATTCTTGTAGGCCGTGCTAAAGTCTGTATCGAACGAGTGCTACCTCGTCTTGGTTATCATTGCTGTCTATCTGGACCTTGGGGACAAGTACCCAGAGCCTGGATCTCGATGGTGGCACCGGGACATCGAACTTCGTGATATACTCACACCACCGGCCCAGACAAGAATTCTGACCACGGCCGGCAAAGCAACATCATCTTTTTGGAGAACCAAAGGGTCTAGCGATCAACTCAATCACTCACAAAATGAGCGTCGCCATCACATCTTCGCCTGTACGTCGCGCACTCGTCACACCACTACCGAGTCTGCCAGAAGCAGACCCAGGCCTAGGGATTTGCGCTTGCAGCGCTGATAACGCTGGCTACTGCCACAACTGCCTCGACCGCCGACGCACGCCACTGCACCACCAAGCTCCTCGTCGATCTTCGGAGCTCTCTGCACCGCCCAGCCGTCTCGAAACACCACGCAGCTCGCTCGATCGAGGCCGGCCAACATTCTCCGAGTTGAAAGACGAAGTCAGCTCTGGCTTGTCCTCCCCAGCATCCGCAGCGGTGAACAGCGCCTTCGGCTCTGTCAGCCGTCGACCCGACCACCACGATGTGTTCCCTCCGCACTTCTGCCACCAACCAAACCGCCGCGGATCATCGAAGAGCAGCGGCACTACGTCATCCCCGTCTCAGTCGCCCGCTCGCAACCCTTCCATCAAGCATGGTGATGATGCCTTGAGCCTGATGATGGGACGTTTGGGCGTCTCAGACCTTGTGCCCTTGCCAGCGACGGGTGTGAGTCCAGCGAAGGATTATTCGCCGATGGCTGCTGGGTTTGCGAGTATTCGGAGGAGCCGTTCGAAGTCGCAAAGGGATGCCGTAATGGAGGAGAAGCGGTTGAGCCAGCGCGGCAGCTTGGAGCTGGCCGCGAGGATGTTCGAAGGGGCTGCGTGAGGGTGATGCTGGTGGACGTTTGGGTTGTTGCGGGGGTGGTGTGACTGTTTTTGAATTGGTGACTGCGGAATTGAGCGAGCGCGCGATTGTTGGATTGTACGACCGAACGAATAGATCGGCGTCACATTCGAGACCCCGGCAAAGGCCATATGCACGACAGATGACTGCGAAATCCCGGCTACTTCGTCTCTTTCTTCTCATCCTTCCCCCTCTTCGCGTACAGTTCTCCAGCTTTACTTCCCATTCCACTGGCGCCCATTTTCTGTCCCTCGATGCGCTCAAGCGACTCCTCGATCAGGCCAATGTGTCCTCGAAGCGTTCCTTCGAGCTCGTCCATGCGCGCTTCGTGCTCTTGGAGATTGTAGTCGTGGTGGCCTTTGAAGTAGTAGGTCATCCCGCCGAGAGCGCCGAGGTTCAGGAGTTGGAGCATGTTTGTTGGGTTGCGGAGGGCCATGGTGGATGAACAGTGTTGGGCGAAGGGAGAGCAGGGCACTTGGTGGAGGAGAAGCAGAGAGGAGGTGGTACATTACCTGGAAAGCAGCGTGGGTATAGGACATGGGGACATGATGCACGGTTTGTTGACTGCCATTGAACCGCACATGCTTAAGCTTTGCCTGTTCCTGAGGGTGATGACGATGGATATCGAGGCGGTTGCCGATCGTCACCAAACATCACCATTGGCGCTCGGGCCACTATGGCTTGTTTTCGTTTTGATGGAGTGGTGATCGTGGTATCGACGCATTCACTGCAGACTCTCATCGACTTTCTTGAGGCATGATGAAGACTCTCGCGTTGGCAGTAGCCCAGCCAAGGCACATGTATCAACTGAACGGTCCCACTTCCAACGCACTCTTTCGCTTGCCGGAGATCTTGCCAGAGCCGCGTTTAGGTCCTACTCTATACAGAATATCAAAACCTGCGTCTCTCTGACCACAACGTCTCGCAGCAAGCGCCGACTGACTGAAGCGATGGCTGCAGTTGCTACAACTATCCGGAAAGGTAGGCAACGACTCGAGGCGAAGCTCCTCCCGCAGTGGTGGCGCAGCAGGGACTCTCGCTGCTGCGGTCTCTGAGGGGCGCAGATTATGCCAATGGCGCAGACAATGAACTCCAGCAGCCTCAAAGCAAGCTCAGTCTTGATCTTTCAGGTTTCGCTCTCTCCACTTTGCTGGATCCAGACACCGCGGCAGCACGATGTCGTGAGTCATAAAACAACACCCCAAGGATATACCCGGCCTTACAAGGTAAATCCAAGCATACATGGGGACCGCTTCAATCTCGTCTGTGCAGGACACTCGATAACACGGCAACTCACGCCCTTGCTAGCCGACAGGCTATTACACTGAATAATCAAACACCGACTTCGGCCCAATCCCTATGACCATGGCGGGACCCACCGTAGAACTCGACGGCCGCACCCTCGAGGGCGGTGGTCAACTTCTTCGCATCGCCCTCTGCCTCTCAGCTTTGACTTTCACGCCCATTCACATTACGCACATCCGTGGCAACCGTTCCGGAGGAGGCGGCCTGAAAGCTCAGCATCTCACGTGCGTCAAGTGGTTAGCTCGAGCATGCAATGCCACGGTTACCGGTGCAGAGAAGGGGAGCTCCGAGCTAGGGTTCCGACCTGGTGAAGGAGATCCAGGCGGGAGTCTAGGGGTATGGAGGAAAGTGACCATGGCCGATGGACGGAAAGTGTGGGAGGCAAGGTGCGAAGTGGGATCGGCCGGGAGTACCGGCCTTGTCTGCCAGGCTGTCCTGCCATTCGTCTTATTCACGCAAGACCTGCCATGGCTGAAGGATGGCCAAGAAGAGGCGCCAGTTTTGCTGCGCTTCAGCGGCGGCACAAATGTCTCGGCCTCCCCAAGCTTCGACTACATACAGCATGTTCTGCTCCGCACCCTTAGGTTCATCGGCTGCGGCGAACTTACCGCCACACTCGGCAAGCGAGGCTGGAGTCAAGGTGGAAGCATGATCGGCCACTGGTCTCTGCTCATCGAGCGTCGTCCTCGCTTGCCACTTCCTGCGTTCAAACTATGCAAAGAAGATTACGGTCCAGGAGTGGCGGGCGCAATCGAAAAGCTTACCGCAGTGCTCGTCGCGCCTCGACAATGTCACAATACTGCCCGCAACAAGCTTGAGGAAGCCCTTGCCGCCATATTCCCGAATGAAAAGATCGACCCGGATATCCTTGTCGAGGACTCAGGTCATCCCAAACGACTATATCTGCTTGTCGCTATCGAAGGCCTTGATTGGCTCGATCAAAGCTTCATCGGTAGAGACTGGCTCTACGACCGCAAGATTCATGACTCGGACGCAGCATTGTCGGAGATGATTGAGAAAGTCGTTTCGGATTTACGTGCCGATTACGAATCTGCTACTTGGGTCGACGAGCACCTGCGCGATCAAATCGTCATTTTCCAAGCCTTGGCGAAGGGTCGCACTGAAGCCTTCCCGGGCTTCATGTCAGCAGAACGTAACGTGCGGAGAGAGGAAAGTCTACATGCACGGACAGCAGAGTGGGTGTGCCGCCAAGTACTTGGGCCAGCGGTCAGATTTGACGGCGATGGTACATGTGAAGGAATGGGGTTTGGTGAGCCTGCAGAAGAAGAGACTCTCGAGACTAAGACGAACAAGCTGGATCTTTCGAGAGATCGGGACGGTGCGAGAGCTGACGATTCCGAACGGGTGATCATGTAAAGGCTACCATCCTTTCTGGCGAAGTTTACGAGGTACACGATGGTACACATTCCGCCTCAGCCCTTCGAGATCCTCAACAGAACTGAAAGTAAGAATATCAAACGGGAGATGTAAGATGGCAGGGCCAGGCGAATCCTCGATAATAGAAGGGATGCTGACTACTACCGCGCGCTTCTACTCCAATAAATCAAGACGCTAACCCGAGCTCGCGTTGGCAGCGCCGCGCTAACCCCAGTTCGCATCTTTGCGAGCTAGGCTGAGCCAGCGTGCAGCTAATATCTACGGTGACGATACGATTGCAGTCTCTCGGTGTCTGGCCTCAGACTATCGCCGCAAACACCGACGTATCCGCTGCTAACACCGTCACTGGGAGCGCTGTAAAGAAAGTTGACTCTTCGACATACATCGCTTGGCTGATCGTACTCTCCACTCGGGACAGCATCTTCGGCAAGCCCGTTTCAATTGACTCGGCCTCTCGAGCTCCTCACATCAAAGGATCGCAAGTCGACATCATTGAACATCAACGGCCTCGAAGGTCTCGCACAAGCGATGCCGCCCCTCAACGCCATCCATGCTTCCAATGTTCGCATTGCCACCGATCTACCTGAGCGTCTCGTCGGCGTCTTCGCAGGGGGTACCAGCGGCATTGGCGAGAACACGGTCAAGGCTTTCGCACGCTATGTCAAGAAACCACAAATATACTTCTTCGGCCGATCGACAGAGGCCGGAGAGCGGATCAAATCCGAATGTGAAGCGATTAACTCAGCAGGTTGCTATTACTTCGAGAGCGCGGACCTCGCTGTGCTGGAGAACGTCGATCGAGTCTGTCGGATGGTCGCCGAGAAAGAAGGCGAGAACGGAGTGAACTTGGTTTGTGTGAGCCAGGCTGTAGTCTACAACCCAGAACGTGTGTTGCTCATGTAGGCGTATCTTGGAGGGGTCGAGGCTAACAATCAATTGCACAGTGACCGCCGAGGGCCTTCGAACCGATTTTGCTTGCCTGTTCTGGTCCCGCATCCGCTTCATTACGAACCTCCTTCCTCTCGTCAAGAGAGCACCCGCGCTCCGCCGCGTCATTGTTGTCGGGGCGGGTGGGGCCGAAGGACCGATCGTCATGGACGATCTTTCCATGACAAATATGGGATTCTCGAAGCCTCTGGTCCTCCGCGGGCACCTCACAAGTATGACGACTTTCATCTTGGAGCATCTGGCCAACACGACAGCTCCAGAGATTGGCTTCGTGCACACCTTTCCCGCGGCCACAGCTGGAGGCATCTTCAGAGGTTCGAACTTCTTCGTCAGGATCATGGCATTTTTGCTTTGGTTCAGCCTCTTGATCGATCCGACGGGGCCTGAGGAGAGCGGGGAACGGCATCTGTGGATGGGAACCAGCGACTTCTTCCCAGGAAGAAGGAGGGACGGAGCAGATGGGATCGAGTGGGGTGGAGAGGTGTCTGAGGGGACGGAAGGTGCCAAAGGGACGGGTGTCTATACTCCAGGAGCTAGGCAATCAGACATTGCGGCTCTGCCCGCGCAGCAGCCTGCGCTAAGAAAAATGAGGGCCGAGGGTGTGAGGGAGAAGGTGTGGGAATTCGTGCAGACTGAGTATATGAGGATAGTGGGAAGCGTCGGATTGTGAACGGGCTACATACTGCGGCTGGGTCGCTCAGTGCTGACTTCCCTTCTACCTACCAATGCAGTGGGTCGCAATGTCAGCTTGCCAACCAGCGCTGACGCCCAGCGTGACCGCCACTCGCGACAGCTTGAAGCGATACAGCGGGAGCAGCCGGTCGCTGTACGTACCGCAAAGTCTCCTGTCTAGTCTGCGTTGCCGTAGTTATGGAACATTTCTCTGTACCCAAGATGGCAGGTGGATCTCAGGCACTGGCGAGAAAGCTCCGCATTTCTCTTCGTTCGGACAGACCTGCATGCCTTATAGTCTTGCATCCACATGCCGATGGACCGCCTATCACGGCATGTCCCTCCGATGGCAGGCATACATGGTGTCTAATCAAAAACCCAGGCAAAGAAGGGGAGTGCCGCGATATCAACGTGGCATAGCTTTCGTCTGCTGGCCTATCAACCGCTGGCTCTTGGCCGAGTTCGGGTGTGATGGACGACTACATATGATCCCTACCATCGATGTGCTTTCACCTTGACTGTGGTATCGACTCTGCAATCATTACGCTGAAGTCAATATGGGCATTATCAGTGCCTCTGACAATAATGGAGACGATGGCGTGCCAGTCCCAGGTACAGTCCATTTGGTGGATTTGGAAGGCACGATGATGGCCAAGCATGCCAAGGGAGCCCAGCGAGACATCGTACTTGTGCCTGCGCCTTCGTCTGATCCAGATGATCCCGTACGTATACGCAAGATCGTCGAGTATTGTCACGAGTTAACGTCACTCTCAGCTCAACTGGTCTCCTTCCCGGAAAGCTCTCTCAACAGCTTGTATGTGCATCTATACCCTTATGGTCGGCATCGCCTCTGCTGCCATCTACTCAGTCCTGGAACCAATCTCCGAGGCCACCGGCTTGACTCTCGCCGACCTCAACTCCGGCACGGGCTACATGTTCTTGGCCTTTGGTTGGGGCTGTTTGTGCTCGCAACCGCTCGCTCTTCGGTTTGGTAAGCGTCCAGTCTACTTGGTCAGCATTCTGGCAACGCTGGTGATCCAAGTCTGGGCACCATACACCACGAGCAATGGGCAGTGGATCGCAAACAAAGTCCTGCAAGGTTTCTTCGGTGCACCGATCGAGAGCCTGTGCGAGATCTCCGTCACGGACATCTACTTCCAGCATGAGCGAGGCTTCTACATAGCCCTTTATGGCCTGTTGCTCGCCGGCTCGAACTTCTTCGCACCCATCATCGCTGGCTTCATCACCGATGGGCAGGGTTGGGAGTGGGTGTTGTATTGGTGTGCAATCTTCTGCGCTATTGGCTTTGTGTTCCTCTTCTTCTTCTTGGAAGAAACCAACTTCAGCCGCGCCGTCATCATGGGACATGAGAACGACCAGCCGAAGTCTGGAACACCAGCCACACCAAGCTCTCCGGAGAACGAAAAGGAAGCCGTTTCTTCGGACGTTGAGCCAGCTGAGACCTCCTCAGTGCCGCAATTCCGGAAGAAGACGTACTTCGACAAGCTGAAGCTTATCCGCGCCGCAGACTTGAGGCAGCCAAATCATCTTGCTGGCATGGCCAAACGCCCATTGATCTTCCTAACATTCCCGGTGGTTGCCTACGCCGGCTTCTGCTACGGCAGCAGTCTTGTCTGGTTCAACGTTTTGAACGGTACAACATCCCTGATTCTCGGCGGCGCACCGTATAACTTCCAGGCCTGGGCTGTTGGCGTAAGTTACGTCTCCCCCGTCATTGGCACAGCCGTTGGGGCCGTTTACACCGGATGGTTTGGCGATCGTTTCGTGGTGAAAATGGCCAGACGCAACAACGGAGTCTTAGAGCCGGAGCACCGCTTATGGTTATTTCTTCCGTCGATCCTGCTTATACCTTTCGGCTTGATCCTCTGGGGTGTGGGCGCCGCGCACCATATTCACTGGTTTGGTTGCGTGTTCAGTATGGGTGTGATTGCTTGCGCGAACACGATCGGGTTGCAGTTGTCCGTCGCTTACTGCATTGACAGCTACAAGGATTTGTCAGGCGAGGCGATTGTAACAGTCATCCTGATCCGCAACACCATGTCGTTTGCCATCAACTATGGTCTGACGCCTTGGGTCACCAACATGGGCCTGCAGAACGCTTTCTTGGTTGCGGCGTTCGTCGCCTCGGCACAGGTGGCAACGTTCCTTATCTTCGTGCGGTATGGGAAGACGCTTCGAAAGCAGAGCGTGCCGAGGTATGCGAAGTATGTGCAGCAGATGGCGAGCAGTGGCATGGTGCACTGATGATATGAGCCGGTCGATGAAATTCGAAGACTGCGGTCTTGAGATCGAACCGTTGGAACAGAGACCGCTTTCAAAATTTGTCGCCAGATAGGCCGTCAATAGTAAGCATTCCTCGCCCGCGGGTCAGGGTTCCACTCCTCGTTCTCCACACTCACTGTCCACGCCTCCATCAAGGGTGCAATCTGCTCCATGTATGTCGCCTCGTCCTCAAAGGCCTTCGGCGGCGCAGACTCAAGACAAAAGCTCTGAGACAAGTCATCGTCGCTCCACGTCCACCAAGTCTGCTCCAAGCGGGGCGGATCCTTCAGATAGCGCTCCTGATGATCGACTTTCATCATCAAGCCAATAAGGCGATTGTACCAGGTCTTGAAGCTGCCCTTGACCAACGCCTGGTTGCGAACGAAGATCAGGCGCCTGACGCCCTTCAGTCTTCGGAGAAGACGAGTGATGTCTGAGGTATAGTCGAAGAGATAGTGCCAGAAGCTCGACCGATGCAGGACGATAGAAATGCTGTCCAAATTGAGTCTTTGCAACCCCCACGGATATTCGCCCCATTCGTTAAGTTTGCGGAAATGGACTGCATCTGCTACGAAGGCAATATTCCGTAGCGCTGACAGTTGCTTGGGGTGCAGGACGGCCAGTCTGTCCGGGATGTTGTTGGAGATATACAGACTATTGACAGCGAAAGCGGTACGACGAAGGGCGATCAAGGCTGCATCGTGATACAGTTGACGACATATCAGGAGAACCCTCAAGACGTCGCTGGCCTTGTACTTTTCGTCCAGCGTGATGCCGCCGGCAACGTTGCGATTGCTGAAACCGTCCACGTGAATCTGGTCAGCGAACACATGTTCCAGTATTTCAGTTCTGATCTCGGCTGGCAGCGAAAGCAGCGTACTGGGTTCCATTGTCGTCGTCTGGCTCACTCCTACTTCTGATGAACGTCGATGTGCGTTCAATTGTTTGTCTCCTGCATCGACATTCCCACTATCCCACTTCTCCGCTGGATCGAAGCTCTGACCACAAGGTAGCACCTCCTTTAACATCGCGCTAGGCCTGTTTCAAGCCATTGCGAACAAAACATTTGATGACGAAGACATCTTCCTCCTCGAACCCACTCCTCGTTGCCAGATCTCAAAAGAGTCTACAATCTACTCTCGCGTCAATACTGAACCACACAGACTTGAGACGATCTTGCCGCAACAATGGCATCCCAAGCCTTCCACAGATTCACATACCACCTGCCCCCACCAGCCGAAACCCTTGCTATCCTCGTCGGCTGCCTCGAAGTTACCATCTTCGGTCTTGGTGGTCTAGCCAACATCCCGGAATTTGCCAAGGCCTACGGCCTACCTCTCGTAGCGACCACATCCCAAGCCCGCGCCAATGTCGGCCCCTCTGAGATGAGCCAAGCGGATGCGAAAGAAACGGCCAAAGAGGACAAACGGCAGGAGGCATGGATCATGTCGACCGTGGCGAGGAACATTCAGAATGGCTGTGTGATCCTGGCGTTGGGGTTGTATGTTAGGGATCGGAGAGCTCTTGGCATTGCGATGGTTGCCAATTTGATTACCACGACGAGCGATGCGTTGATTGTAAGCAAGTACGGAGTCGAAGAGACGTTCTGGGGACATGTCTTTGGCATGGCTAACAGTGTCCTGATTGGCGGATCGTTGCTGTACTGGAAGAGAGGGGACCCATGGTGGTGAACTCGAACGCACCTTGAGACGACAGTCAGCATACACAGCAGAGAGTCACAATGTGATTGGGTATCGAAAATGGTCGCCCATGCGGCGTATTGATAGATCTGTAAGATAAACTGTCTGCATGGTATCTTGACCTCCGGACTACCTCATACGCTCAAGTCGGCATCAGCAATGTTGCCAATCTCTGCCTGGTACTTCTCCAGCGCTGGCTTGACGTCGTATTCGATGACCTCGTCCACGATCTCTGGCGACCGTCCAATGAAGGTAGTAGGGTCTGTGATTGACTCTAGCTGGTCCAGGATGGGCTCAAAGAATTTGTTGGCGCGGATGCGGTCGAGTAAATCGTTAGGCTTGCCTTCCTGCTTGACAACTTTGCCGGCTTCGTGGGAGAGTACACTGACTCCGCATTAGCAAGCGCCTCTCGAACAATCGACATGTCGACGTGACACGTACCGGATGTGCTCGTGGGCATCTTGTCTCGAGTAGCCCTTGTCAACCATTGCCATAATGATGTTCTCGGTAGCCATGAAGGGCAGCTCGAGGTCTATCCGTTGACGGATGACGGCAGAGTTGACGACCAGACCCGACGATACGTTGTTGAGCTGTAGCATGGTAAGCATTTGCGCTTTCAGGAGGAATCATGTGTCACATACCAGGATCAAACAAGCATCGGCGCACAGGAACGACTCGGGCAAGACGATGCGTCGGATAGCCGAATCATCCAAGCTCCGTTCCAGCCATTGCGACTTGTACGTCTGCTCAGCACTTGCACTGAAGTTTGATAGAATGCGTCCAAGCGAGCAAAGTCTCTCTGACCGCATAGGGTTACGCTTGTACGCCATGGCACTTGAGCCAATCTGGTCTTGCTCGAACGGCTCCTCGAGCTCCTTGAACATGGCAAGATGACGGATGTCGCCACCGATACGCTCGGCGGTGGACCCAAACGATGACAGGCAGTGGATGATGTCAACATCGATCTTGCGGGAGTACGTTTGCGTCGTGCTGCGTGCTGACTGGGTGAAGCCGGCTTTCTTCGTGACCAGCTCGTCGAGCTTCTTGACTTTCTCGTGGTCGCCTTTGAAAATGGCCAGGAACGAAGCTTGAGTGCCAGTAGTCCCCTTCGCGCCTCGGAACTTGCCCAATAACCTGTCGCGGGCGTGCTCGAGATTGTGTAGATCGTCCAGTAAATCCTCGATCCAGATGCTCGCCCGCTTGCCTACCGTCACCATCTGCGCAGCTTGACCATGGGTGTAGCCGAGACAAGGCAGATCGCGGTACTGCTTCGCGAATTTGCTCAATCGCTGGATCACCGCTGCCAACTTCGGCAGTAGGAGCTCCATTGCGTCCCGTAAGAAGATCTGATCCGCATTATCGGTCACATAGCAAGACGTAGCACCCCAATGGATGATGCCCGCGGCAGCTGGCGCAGCCAGGCCATACGTGTGGACGTGGGCCATGACATCGTGCCTTCTACGCTTCTCCTCGGTGGCGGCTGTTTCAAACTCGTGGTCCTGGATCCGGGCATGGTCCTTCATCTGCTCAATGGCATCTTGAGTGATTCCTTCGAGGCCGAGCTCGCGCTCAGACTCGGCAAGCCAGATCCAGAGGTCGCGCCAGGTGCTGAAGCGGTTGCGGGGCGAGAAGATGTATTTCATCTCTGCTGAGCAATACCGTGAGTTGAGTGGGCTGTATGTCGATCAGTACTCTTGGCTCCCCGTAGACTGAAGGTGGTCACGTGCTCACTTTTGGTAAGTGTCATATTTCGCCTCAAGCGCCGACTTGGTCGGCGTGAGCTGGGGGAGATCCATGAGTGTTGCGAGCCTGACGTCTGGTGTCGAGACCATGTGTTCTGGCATACTGGGTCGAGACGCCATGGCTCTCGCTTAAATTTGTGCGAAGGGTCGCTTTCGGAATGGCTTGATCGAAGGAGGCTCTGCGAGAATATTGAAAAGGATTGCCCTGGCGTCAGTAATGACCAAAAGACTGACAAGAAGAGGTCAAGAAATTGTGTCGACCGCAGCGATATCGCAACTGATGTCTACAGACGCTATGATCACGCCGTGGTCGGTTTCAACAAAAATTTGTAGCATCTGCAAGTGAAGTGACGGATTTTGGCAAACGTGGCCCAAGCGCCATGTTTGTCCACATTCTGCTTTCCGTCAAGTTCCACCTCCACAACACCCACTTCCCTCACCCCACTACCCACACAGCCATTATCGGGTCATGGCACATTGGTGGTCCCCATTGATCGTCCTGTCCAACCATCTCCGTCTCGGCATACCGTGGCTGGCGGGCCGACACTTGGCATACGACCCTTTTCTTCTGCCGACCCCACGGCTCGTTTGCCATCCTGCATTCGAAACCGCGTCTACTGAGGCCTTGGCTCTACTTTCTTGCCGGGATAGTGACGAGATCCTGGGCGCTTTCATTGATGAGCGTCTCAATTCGCGGACTTCTCAAGGCTCATTTCTCTGAGCCACAGCCTCCAAAGAAGCTCTTTACAGTGTCCTTGACCTGAATTTTGGTCAGCAAGATCGCCATGTCTCGTGGTGGGCATACTTACGCTGATGTTGCCAAACAACCACTCATTGCTATGCCTTCCGCACTGCGTGAACGTTCCAGTCGTTCCAGGGTGAGTATGCCTCTTGACGACAGGCACGGACTTGTGGCCTTTTTGTTTCTCCGGAAACGTCTCATTGATGTACGGCCTTGAGCTGGCGGAGCGAGCAGTGGTTGCTCGCTGCAGACGCGGGGGTTGAGCAGCTGGCGAGCGTGAGCGGCGCTCATCGTCGACCTCACGGTGGAAGCCGCTAGTGGCCTTCTCGAACAGGCCGTGGCGGATGGAGCCATTGCCTGAACATGTCATTGTTGGTGCAGCCAGTGTTCAGCTGGTTGATCAAGACCTTGTCGGCGAGGTCGGGGACGTGGTATTCATGCGATAGGTAAGGTGCTCGAGAGCCTGTTGACGCCCGATGCTGTTGCTCCGAAGTCGTGTGACTCAAGCCATGTGGTATTGCTAAGGGGAGCTGGAGAGTGAATGATTCTCACCTGTGTTGGAGGGCGAGCGCACCCTTATGACTCCTACGCATGTCTCTCACAAGCCATGCACAAGAAATCGCGCTGCCGTGACCCGGCTACTATCCACGAGCTCTCTAGGCACCTCAAAATCGCGTCCACATCAGCCCGTCTGCCACGTTAACCATTGGTGTTGCGCGCAAAAGAGCCCCCGGAATTCGGCTTGCACTGCCAATACTGAATCTGCACTCCATCTTTTTGATTGGCTGGGTGGTACACAGGGCTGACGAAGGGCTCCATAAATGTCGCAAGGACTTCACACCGGCTCAGTCCTGCTGACTGCGTAGTACCGGTGCATGCCGGCCAAGGCTGCCTCAGCTTCACTTCTCGTGGTGGTGCTTGCGCTGGGCCTTGACGTAAGCTGCGGGCTACGTGGACACTCCCTCCAACTTGTGAGTGGCGACTTGCATATGTGAAACGCTGGGCGAACATACCGGCAACTGAGTATCCACGTGTACGAAGAATGGACAGACGACCGTGGCGACATTGACGCTATACCATTGCTACCTCTGTCTGTCTTCAGAGCAGCAGCGACGCTCCGCTGGATCCTCCGACGACGCAGTGTGTGTATCACGAGCGAAATGGACACCTTGAATGCCAACAACATTACCTCCCATCACCACAAGTCCCAAGCAGTAACAGGCTCGCAGGCCAAAAAAATGGATTCCCGCTCGAACCATGCCATCCATAGATGCGGTGGCTTGTCATGGGAGAACAATGCCAGCCGCGACTTTGAGGCATGGGCCTGGTTGACATAGCATGTCAAGCACTCAGTGCCAGCGGCGTGAGACATGCGTCTCCTTATTTAGCGATGTCTGCAAAGGGTTCTGCTTCCATGCGAGTATGTCTCACTTCTCGCCTTTGCTATATCCTGTCCACGTCCAGCAAACACCGGATGTCTTCCTATTGGGGCTGTAGTCGTCCAAAGCCGAGCACATATTAGCTCACTCCAGGACGATGGCGGGAGTTCACGTAGTGAGGTGATCGACCGGTAAGGCGCACCATGTCAAAGTCCAAGCACGCGACCGGCCGGCCCAAAACCCGAATGATGTCCTTCTTCGCCCTTCCCAGTAAGCCCTCAACCAAGCCCACAACCGGTCCCGGCAGAAAAGCCCACCCTGCAGCACAGGCGGAAGCAGCCACATCAACCATCTCCCTGCACCCCGGCTACCCTTTCCCCTCACTCACACCCCAGACCTCCACCCTTCTGGAGCATACCGCCGAAACCGCCAGGCTCCATCGTCCGTCCACCCTCGCAGCCATGCTTGCAGACCGCAACGAGCAAATCGAAGCCCACGAAACCAACGTCCTCTACACTTCCGCGCTGGAGTCACAGCGCGAAGATCTACAAGCCCAGATCGAGAAATTGAAGGCCGGCCATGAAGCGCTGGGAATCAGGGTCGAGCAGCTGCTCGCCCAAAATTCGGCATGGCGGGGACTGGAGTTTGAGCTGAAAGTCGCGCTAGCTTCGCAGACTCATCGCTTGCGGTGCAAGGAAGAAAGGATCGCAGCTCTGGAGCGGAAGCTGCGGATGGCTGAGCACCATGCCCGTGCTGCCCAGAGCGAGATTCAGTCCGGGACGTCCCAGCATGTGGTCGGAGAAGCGAGGATGAGGACTCTGGAGGCGCGAGTGAAGAGGCAGGCGGAGATTCTGCGGCCCGTCAGCGACAAGCGAGGCTGGTGGAAGTGGGGATCGCAGGGGACGATCAAGGTGAAGATTGCGGCGTTGGGGTCGAGGCTCGAGGAGATGGTGCTGGAGAGCGATGTGCTGGTGAAGGAGTGTGAGGAGTCCCCGAAGAGACTCGATGTCACTGAGGAGAAGGCTCTGGTTGCTGAGGACAAGCTTAGACGTGGGTGGTAGCTCGTGGAGCGGCGCGCGACTGTCCAGGCTCGAAATGGTATTTGTCTTCGGTAGGCCTGAAAGAAGCAGTGGTACGCATGTGCGGTCGTAAGAATCGTCGCCATTGACGTGTGATATGCGATACCTGATATACAGCGTCCCTGCTCCGCTGAGCGCTTGGAGCAAATCAGCAGAATACGATGCAATCAAAATACACCCCGCACGCCCCATGCATGGCCCAAATCCGCTCAATGCGCAACAATAAAGAATGTGTTGATCACCAAACACACGACCATAACGCCCAGGCCATAGATCGCCAAGGCCAGACTTGCTTTGCGCAACATCTCTCGCCTCCACGTCCGGCCTTTCATCTTCGAACTCCAGGCGTCTCGCCAACCCGCGCGAGACTCGATGGGACTACTGTCGTCTTCGCTCCCGCCTGAGCCGTCGTATTCTTCGTCGTCTTCGTCTTTGAGTAAGCGCTGGTGATGGGGGGAATCGGGGGAGGAGATCTTGTAGTAGAATAAACCGGGCAGAATGAAGGATATGCTGGTGCTTCCGGTGGATCCGACATACGCAAGGACTTTGTCGAGCGAGGAGACGGTCATGGCTACGATGTAGCTGAGGATAATGATGCAAGTCGTTATGATTGCGAAGCGGAGTTCGGTCATTTCTTCCTTTTCCCTGCCCCTGACGGGGACTTTTGCAGGTGCGCCTAGCAGGGCGCTTCGGGTGGGACTACCACCGGCAGGCGTGAACTCCTCGCTTCGCGTCGAGGAGGCTGGGCGCCACTTGCTCACTGCATCGACGCTTGCGCGGCAGGGGTGGACTTGCAGCGGGTAAGAGAACATGACCAGCACCACAATTGCTGCACGACCAACAGTCGAAGCGACGGAAGGTGTGTACTGTGCCACGATGTTGCCGAGGACGTTGGAGCCGAAGGATAGGTAGCCGGTTATGGCGACGAGTATGTAGATCGATGCCGCGCTGCCGATTGAGGCGGTCACCACGGTGGTGGTCCGGAAGGGTGTTGAATTGGAGATTTCGTTGAGGATGGAGAACATCTGCAGAACGTGTTAGTAGATAGGTTGCGAGGAAGAAATGGTGATAAGTACGTTTTGATGGCATGTATATGCGAACACGATGACGGGAAAGCTGCCGAGGGTGGCGATTGCGCCTTGCCACCGGATGATGTTGATCTCGCCGCGCTGAGGCAGGGTGTCGCCGCTGGCGAAGTGGTAGACAACTAGAACGACCAGGTAGGCGATTGAGATCAAAGCGATGACGGAGGTGTATTTCAGCGAGTCCAGTTTCCGGAGAAACGACAGAGGGATCACGATTAGCCTGCCAGAATGGCATCGTCAGCATATGCCGTTCAACTTCGTCCAAGCGCCAACGATGTTATACTCACATGAAAGCCGTGACCCAAAACTGCCTGTCGAGCAAATACACCGCCCCGCCCACCTCTCCAAAGCCCCTCACAACCCCCGGCATGAGATCACCAATGATGATCAAATAACTCACGCCCACCCCGAAACACTTGATGGCAATCGCCGCATCAAACACCACCGCGGCATTCGGGTATGTGATCTGGCTCAGGGCAAAGAAGGAACTCTGGCCCCGGTCCAAATACCTCGCGCATCGAGTCTGGAGATACAGCCCGAAGCCGGACGTGAGGCCTGCCCAGAGAATGACGAATATGCCGAGCAGGATGCCCATGTTGGACATGGCGTGCGGCATGGCGAGGACGCCGGCGCCGATGATGGTGTTGACAAGGTTGATGACGGACGAGGCCCACGAGGCGGTGCCGCCCACGCCATGGGGTTTGGTGTGGCGGGATCGGCGGGAGGAGTGCGAGGAGGTCTGTGACGAGGGGCGTGGGATCGAGGCATACGAGGCGGCCATGGTGGGTGATGGCGGCCGGGTGCCTGTTAGGCTTGGTGCAGGTGGCCGAACGGGCGGAGCGGAGGGATGTTATTGCGACAGCATTGGGCTGTGGTGTGTGGAGCAGCGACTGGAACCCTCCAAGCGACTGTGGGCGACCACGACGAGAGGCGCTGGGGCAAGGATGCGCAATGCAGCTGTCTGGAGTCGATGCGCGATCTGAGACAGAGAACTAGTTCCAAGTTTCCGCCGTGACATCGCTTCAACGGCCGTCGGGAACGGCGGCTCGGCGCTGGTGGGCAACGCTTGTACCTTCGTACTCCTGCCTATTTCATCGCAAGAACAGCCAGAGCATCATGTGACAGTAGATAGCATGTCGACGGCAAAGCAGACAGCAGACCAGACCCTGGCTCTGCTGGAAGATCGCCTCCGCCGCGTTGACTATGCCTTGCACGGGAGCACCCCAGGCCATCCGGCGGATGCCGCGTCACAAGATATCAAACCCGGTGACTCAGCCATCACCCGCCTTCGCAGCCTTGAGCGCGCATCATCACATTTGACAGCCCGCTCGTCGACTGTAGCGGAAGTCCTAGCCCTTCAGAAGCTGCACCCGGAAATCTTCAACCCTTCCTCGGCGTCCGCCGCCACCTGGCCTCAGGAGCACGTCTTGGCCATCGTACTCGCGCATGCGGCCCTCTACACCACCATCTCGCATTACCTGACCAATCTCCAAGAAACCTACTCTCCCAACTCAGCTTCTTTGAAAGACGCTGTTCCGGATCCCGCGCAGCTGGCTACACTGATCGAGCTCCTCCCGAGGATCGAGAAGGCTGCTGAGAAGCAAGCTCAGCTGAGCCGGCAAATTGCTGAGCTGCGCGCCAGAAGCGCGGCTGTGGTCGAGAATTGGGTGGAAGGGGGTGTGCTGGGTATGGGTGGCCGCTGGGCGGAGTGGGAGGGGAGGTTGGCGGGGTGTGAGAGGGTGGTTAGGAGGAAGGAGGCTGCTTTGAGGCGGGAAAGGGAGGTCATTTGAACATGGCTTGACTCGGAAGTTGGTGTCGAACATGTGGAAGATCGTGTCGCGATGTCGAAACGAATCGCCAGCTGCATTGCCATCCTAGACAGGATCCGGCGAACTTGATGCCACGCAGGTCTGTCGCTGTGTGGCGATGGCGTCCCATTCGACGCGCCCAAGCGCTACGGTCGATTCGACGGCTTCACACTGTGCGAAGACTTCTCATGGAGGCTGTCGATCGCGGCCACGCTAAAAGCCAACTCACGCTATTCGAGGACAAAAGGAGCGTTCCGTTGAGATCAGGAACCGGACCCGCAACTCCGCAGCGAGGACTCTATATGTGAAGAGTCTCGGGTCTGCCACCTCGCCTCGTACTGAGCTCTTCACCAGATTTCCCGCAAGCATGCTCATGGCACCTCCGCCGAGACCTCCTTTGCCGGCTGGCATGAGTGCGTCGGTGTCGGTATGCGGTATATAAATCCTAGTTCACGCTCGCAGCATTGGCCTGAGCTGTTTCGGCCTCCTTCGTTCAGCAGTTCATTTTATAGCGCTTCCAAGCACCGCCTCCGAGCCTCGGCCCGGACTGATGTCAAAGAGGCCTCTTGCACTTTCCAGACCTCTTTTTTGTCGTCACGCAGTGAACTCCCTGAACGGACCAACGAGATTAGCCTCATCGTCTAGATCAAAACAGCAATCGAGCTATATGCCGAATTCGT
Organism: Acidiella bohemica; assembly: GCA_019670975.1. NCBI lineage: Eukaryota > Fungi > Ascomycota > Dothideomycetes > Mycosphaerellales > Teratosphaeriaceae > Acidiella > Acidiella bohemica. Next base: position 128,106 of record JAGUCJ010000021.1, read on the forward strand.
TACAACGCAGGGCTTCTTCGAAGACCATGGCCAGGGTGGGGATCGAATTGCTTCTGAATGCCCATGGGCGTCTATAATAATCTACAGGTAAAGAGTGACGAGCCACGACAGGTCCGAATCCCACAATGCCGGTGACCCTAACATCAAGATTTCACGCAGTCACCTCACAGCATGCCTCCTCGCCATGCTCGGTTGGCCAATCGCTCGATCTCGGTAATCTCCACGGGGCCTTTGACAGTGTCGTCCGCCAAGCCTTCGACGACCGCTTGAGCGACCAAGTCCGCTTTCAAAGGCTTGGCACCACCCGCTCCCATCAGACCAGAGAGATAGCCGCCAGTGAGACTGTTGGCGAGGAAGCCTCCGTATGTCACCGCAGCCATTGGGATCGTGAAGCCTCGACTGCTGTCGTACAGGAATCCTGGTCGAATGAATAGACTTCGCATCCGAGGGAAGGTCGTTGCAATGATCGACTCGGCTTCCCGCTTCGTCTTTATGTACCGTCCGGGCAGAATCGGTGCGCCTCCTGCCGCCGAAATATAGGCGAAAGAAGGAACCTTCGCAGCATCTGCCTCCTTGGCCAAGATGATCGCAGAGTCCCGGTTCATGAGCTCGTATGTGATTTGTCCGTCCTTCTCGCCAGATCTGAGCTCTTCGCCTGACTTTCTCTCCAAAGGATTCGAGTTGCTACCAGCTTTTGTGGGCGAGAACGCTCGCCGTAGTCCCGCAAGGGGAGACTCCTTCCCCGTCAGCACGCCCTTGTAGTCCGCCTCCAGCAAGATGCCCATGCTGTGTACCACTGCGTCTGCACCACTTAAGTCATCTTTATACGAGTCGGGCTGGAGTATGTTCGCTGATCGCCAGGTCACCGATTTCGACCAATCTGGCGCGGTCTGATGTGAAGAGACAGCTGGCCAGTTTGGCTCTCCTGAACGGCTGAGCAACCTGTCAGTGACCAATGCCACCACCGTGTCATTTGTGAACGATCAACTTACCTGATCGATATAACATCCCATTCTCTGGCGACTGCGGCCTTGCATATTCGACTGCCCAGGAATCCATTTCCGCCACACACCACCAATTTCTTCTTTGCCAGGTTTGCCGCTGCCATTACAGGCTTGTTGCGATGCTCGTCATGGACTGGGGTGTGGGCAGTGGAATAGTTCTATGTATCAATCACAGAAATGATTACACGCAGTAGCTCTCCCCAGATCTCGCGGCCGGATCTAGAGAGCTTCGGATCTCGATGACATCGTTACCGGCTCGGCCAACAGACGTTCGGGACAGTAGCGGGCCGCCGGCCAGCCGGCGAACGACCGAGCGCGTGACAGGGCAACGGCGTAGGGCAGGTCCGCAGCTCCGAAGAACATCACAACATCAACAACAGCTTCCTCTCAGCATCGGCATCCTGGACGCGCTCGCCGGCGGCTGGCTGCCATGGCGGCGGACTCCCCGCACAATGGACGCAGCTCGAAAGTGTCCATGGCCACGGCCAAGGGTGTCCCGGTCTTCCTCATCCTGATCGTGGCCTATGTATCATATATACTTGTCGGCCCGCTCGCGATCAGCTACCTTATCAACAATGCCGACCATAGTCGCCAGAACATCGCCGCCGGCATTGCCTTTCCCATTGTCTGGTTCTTCTTGCTCATTCCGGTGGCGGTCACCTACATCCGCCTTCTACTGGTCGTCAACTTCGATGCTGGCTACGTACCGCTCGGACATGATGGTCTGGAGAAGGAACCCCCGCCAGCATTTTGGATGCGCGAGGTCTTCGTTTGCGATCCGAGCGGATGGCCGATATGGTGCGCGTATTGCAAGAACTGGAAGCCGGACCGGACGCACCACAATCGCGACACTGGATGCTGCATCCTGAAAATGGATCACTTCTGTCCGTGGGTTGGCGGAGTCGTCGGCGAGCGGTCCATCAAGTTTTTTCTACAATTCTTAGCGTATGCCCTGATCCTCACGACGTACGCGACAATACTCTTCGGCTACTACGTTGCCCATTGGAAGCATGATGTTCAGTGGATGGTCGCTTTGGGCATAGCCGGATTCTTCACCTTCTTCTTGCTTGGCATGGTGATCAACAGCTTCCATTTGGCTGCTATGGGCTACACGACAGTCGAGCATGCCGGTCGCAGCTGTACGGTGTTTCTAGCGGTCCTTCTACCTCCAGAGATGCAAGCAGCTGTGCACGGGAGGAGTCCAGCGATCCAGCGACCAGCAAGGACGTACCATTCGGATTCAATCTACGACGAAGATAGCGACAGACCATTGACATCGGAGATCGATGATCCATCACACAGCAGCTACTTCAGCAGTCATCTCAACCATGGACAGAACTGGCCTCTGCGAAGAGCCTCACGCTCAGAGTATTGGCGAGGCACTATCACTTATCCGTTTGCGCCACAGGAGACCCAGCAACAACAAGGTCAGATAGCAGCACAGCCTCGCACTTTCGCGATCCTGGAAGCGCCGCCGGGTCTTAACCCATGGGACCTGGGCTCGCCTTGGCGTAACCTCGGATCCATCTTTGGCAGCAAGCTTCACCATTGGATCCTTCCGATCAGGCACGCGCCTGCGTCAGAGCATGTGGCAGCCGTCTCATTCTACCCGCTCGGGCCTGACTTTGAGTGGCTGCTCGAGGAGTCAGCCCTACGGCAAACGTCGCCAGACGAGTTTCCTGAGCATAGCACGGTTGGCTCGCGGCGACGGAGGAGGCGAACATTGCCGGCAGGGTGGCAGAATGGCGAAAGACCGGACGGCTGGTGGCCGGAAAAGGAAGCGAGGAGGGTGCGGCATGAGGGACGAAGACGGCGGCGAGAGAGCCAGAGAGATGTCATCCTGTAATAGCAGAACAATGTTCAGCACTATGATATGTACATACGTCCCGATGATGTGTTCGTCCATCTTCAACGCAACGCATCGAAGCCGATGACAGGTTGCAGTGACGGGCAACATCAAGCTCTGAAGTAGTAGGCCTCGAGCTATTCCGTGGTTCTCGCGCCAATTGTCGAAAGACAGGTACGCTAGCATGTCAGAGATATTGAACGCGGCTGACAGTGATCAAAGAAATCGGTATAGACTGTGACCAAGCCGTTCGGTTGCGCCAGCCCAAGGACATGATGAAGTTACCATTGTGATGCTCGATTTCCTTCCACAACTTACCATCTTCTCCAAACTGGTCGGACCTGCATTGATGTCAACAATCTGATGATCCATGATATCAAGACGTATAGTGAAGCTTACAGTTGACCAAGTAACAGAGCGAGGTTCTTCTCTGCAGCCGGGATTCAACAAATGCAATTCCGAGACGGGCCTCTCAGAACATGGCCGTGACAGCTCCAAACCTACCAGCTTGCGGGAAAGCATCTCTGAAAGTCCGGTAGAGCTCATCTACTCCAGGCTTCTTCTTGGCATACGCAATCTTTCCTGAGAATAAGTCGAGGTACTTTCTGCTGTGCTCGAGATCTTTCCTCCCATCGATTATCTAGCCGTTCTCGATGTGGTCTGGCACCGCTTTCTGTGGCCTGGCACCACTTCCGAGAACTCAGAGCTTCGATGGGGTCCAAGATTCGATACCAGGCGTCTAGCAGCTGCGGCACCTCGAGCTGTTCGACCCAAAGGTTGGCGCTGCGACCGTAGACAACATCGCCGCAGGTGATGGTGCGCTCGAACAGGAGCTAGAAGAGGTTGTGATCAACCGAGCCGCCTTGGACTGGGCCCAACAGGAGCACAGGCGATTAATCATTCTCCTCGTGGATGAAGGCGTTGTGGTGGAACGGAGTTGGTTTGGTTAAGTTGGCAGATACATTCTTTTCGCCGAATGCGGACGGCCACTATTTGACCTGTCGAATGGCGTCAAACACGAAGCTTACTCCGAACGAGAGCAGCTCACGTTTCCATCATAGTTGCGGTCGATACGCAGACTGCATCAAAATGGTGAGCCTCTTGATCCTGGGTGCCGTCTCTCAAGCTTCCTACCATGAGGAGCAGCGAAAAGCTGTGAGCTGGGAGACACATCGAGAATTGGACTCGCTGAGAAGCAGTGGTCCGTAGGCTTGGGTGAACGCATCCGTCAGCGATCCTCACGTGACCAATGCCAGGCACACATCCATGATGCGTCACGGAAACAACCTTGATGGGTTGTCTTCGTGAACCAATCAATGACGGCGTTGGCGCCAGGGATCAAGAATGGAGGATCGACGACTGCAGATGATAAGGACGGGGCAAAGACCGAGGACGTCAAAGTTTCTGGCCTGCAGCTGCTTTCGATCCCGTGATCAGGTTCATGACGCTCGAGAAGCCTTCTTCGGCCGAAGACAAGATGTGCGTTTGGAGACCTGTAGCGGTTGCCTTCGGCGAGGGCCGTCTGCTATTCCTGCGGTCGGTTGACAGCTATACTACAATATTTCACATCTGCCCCGACTGTCATGCTCTCCTCCTGGAGAGAAGTCCTCCTGGAGAGGAGAGCTCGTCATCGTGCTTCCTAGAGTCCCGCTCCTTAAGTCGCCGTTCGCTGAAATGCTCCACCTCCGACGCAGCGGCTGCCTCACGTAGCGGGCGAGCGGGCAAGCGCTTTCTACGCGTGCACGATGCTTGGCGACAGCTCCGGGAGAGCGATGAGGGGCTCTGCGCGGCGGTGCTTATGGGGAGTCAACAAATTGCAGCCGCAGGCGACCAACTCGATCTCGTGTCTCGGTGCATGCTGGGCCGAGGATGTTGGCCTGGCGCACGAGTCATGAATGCGCGCTCCAAGTCCGGTAGGCTCGCTCTGCTGAATCGCGGCAGCACCACTTCAGACTTTCAACGGTCCACAACCCGTTTGATGGCAGTGCGTCCTCAGCAGGCTTTTGTCGCACGTTTATGCCGCTTCAAGTATGCCGACCTTTCATGCTCGATCCGTTGAAAGTCTTGTCGTCTATGACCCGACCCAGCCTGCTCTGCGACCCACCCAGAGAAAGCGCAAGCGCCGTTCTGCGCCGGCTGGCAGGCTTGCTTTTGAGAGCCACGGTTCAAAATGAGACCATCACTTGCTTCGAATAGACGCGACGATCTGCTCATCAATGGGGCTCAGCCATCCATGCACCTGATATGCTTCGAAGCCGCAGAACTCTCTCGCGTAATGTTTCTTGGAGACTGTCACCGGGTCCGCAGATCTAGGCGATCAGGATCTGCTGGTGCCTGACTCCTCCGCGGCCAAGCACGAACATAAGCTAGCAACGAATCGATTGAAAGGGATGTCGCTGACAAATGAACAGAATCTACCGCGCGAGGCGCGACCGACAGCCACGCTGTCCTATTCCAGGCTCATGGAGCGGCGTCATGTGGTGCGTCGGCCACAATGAGCTCTGCATCTCCTCTGGCCAAGACCTGTGGTTGAGGCGACAATTGACATATGCAAGTTCGCGAGGTTGCCGTGCTGCGCCCCTTGTCTGTTCTGCTTCGAGCAACTCAGCGCCGAGCAATGTACGCCACACCTTCCTCGTGCGGAGAAGTCGCGTGGGTGCTTGTCACCAAGGGATACAAGGTTCAGGTCCGAAATGCTGGCCAAATCTTAAATTGTGGCCTCAGCCCGTGACCAACATGGTCCAGAAGTACGCGGCATGAGTGCAAGCCGCAAGCGTTTCCGTCATCTGGTCCTGCGGTATTACTGCGGCGGGGCCGTGGCCTCGGTAGCGTTGTCCCTCGTCTCGTGGGCTGGAAGGGCATCAAGGGATATCATTGCCAGGCTCGTAGTCCCAAGAATCGAGAGACGCGTTGACTTTCGCTCCAATGCAGCCACGGAAACCCGTTGTGCATGCGTCCGCTAATCGTCCCCACACCCAGAACGTTCACAACAGTGTCATTCATACTGGTCACACGAGCTGCGACAACGTCGCTGCCAACCTCTTCACTTCTGCCAACGGTGCCCGTCGACCGACGCCGGCTAGAGTGTTCTCAGCAACCGGGCGTGTCGTGAAGCTGAAGACAGGTTGCGAGTCCACGGCGCCGAAGTGTGTCCGCCCGCCATATGTCCATCATCTCGATGTGGTTGGTGTAGGGCCACGGCCTCCCGTCAACGTGCAGTAGCTTCGCATGCCCTGCACTTGAGGAGCAAGTGGCTATCGCAAGTATTGCACAACCATTTCATGCCGTGACTTGGGAAGCATGCGGGTCGTCGATCTCGAACAGTCGTCAACCGCCGCGGGCTGCAGAGACTACGCCATAGTCAGATTACCGGGGTTCCCGCCTTGCGGCGAGAGCGAAGAGGGCCGAGGCGCACATCTTCACTTGCACGCAGCGAGACGGCAGGGCAGACCACCGCCCACGATTGCGAGGGCCACCCCATGCTCATCGTGAGATAGAGAGGGCGCCGTCGCTCTGTCTGCGGCAGCTGGTCTGCGAACGTCAGATGCTCTCATCTCAGGCTTTCCCAGGGGATAGTAAGTTGACCTCGTCCCAATAGCCGGCGAGATGTTATCGACTCAGTCTTGCGTTTCTTTCATTACATCTATTGAACCCAAGTTCTCTGTTGTTTCGAGGCCGCTATCCACAAGGACTTTTCTCAAGCCTCATGAGCCAGCAAATTTCTGTGCTCGATCCTGTTGCGAGCCCCAGTCCGTCGTGCAGTCATCACATACACATTACAGTAAGTCCTTGCGATAGTCGGCCGTGCGTCACACGTGCATTCACGTCCGCTGGGAAATGCTACAGCGCGTCGCCGTCTCGTGACCCGCCAACTCGATGCTTCTCTCGTCTGTCTCGTAGTTCTGGACATCGTCTTCGATGGTTTATGAACCAGTTGCTGACTTGCGTCATGCTGATACCGGTCGCCTGCAAGTCGTTAGCTACGTACCACGAAATTCTCGGGGCTTCGGCGCCTGACACGAGAGAAAATGGCTTTCTGGTCTTCGCTGGGGTATGGATTCGAAATGTTCTGCATCACGTCAGTAATCGCGGTCACACGAGACACACGGTAGGCCTCGCACCTGATCGAACCATGTCTTCATAATCTCTGTCGATTGCTTGGGCAAATTGCTCCGCTTGCGTGCCTTCCCATGCTGATATTCATATTGACTTGGCATGAAGAACGGCTGCGCATCGTAAGGCGATGGCTGATAAGCCGACGCGCCGAAAGGCATGCCGGCGTTCGCCTTGTCTGATCGCTCCTCCTCGTGCAGCGGACGAAACATCTGTGGACAAGGTGGAGACAACCGGGACGGATCGCGAACGGCGTTGCTGGGCCCATGATAAGTGGCAGTCGCAAACGGCCGCTCTGCTCTGCTCGCTGTGTCATAGCCACCTTCAGGGCCGTGGGGAATCAGTGACCGCGAGCTCGTGCTGTGGGGTCCAGGGAAACTTCCGCTGAAAGTGCTGGATGCTGAAGTCTTGGTAGGAGCGCAGTAACGTTGACCGCCTTCGCCGACAGCACCGGAGAGCACGGGTGACGTTCGGTGCTGGTGGCTTGCCATGCTAGATGGCTGGACCGACAGTCGGCGTCCACTGTACAGCGGGAGCTCGAATGCAGGCAGTGAGTCGACGCGATCGCTCGAGGCCAAGCGGTGTTGCGTCTCGGGCAGACCGGAGCGCGGGAAGGTAGATTGCCGCCTGCTCGAGTCGTCGGGCGCTGGATCTAAGAGGTCCGTCCTCTGCTTCTTGTTCGGATACAAGGGTGGCGGTTTATACGTGGTGGTGGAGTATGCGGGCTCGCGCGGTGGAGGCTGGAAGCCTGCTCGGTAGAGATTTGGAGTTTGTGGTGGGCTGGCCATTGTGTCGCCAAGGACCTGATCCGGGGTGAGCTAGATGACTTGAGGAATCGTCGGAGCAACTTACCGCCTTGAGAGGTGGTAGCGAAGGTCTGAGGACATCGAAATCTCTGTAAGGAGGAGAGCGCGGGGCCCACGGCGGTTCGAACGGTTTGGCATTCTCTGACGCGCTTGCTACCACAGACGAGGCTTGATCTCTGGTGTGGCTGCTGCAATTGACGGTGCCGGAACTCATATCGTCTCTCTCAGCGTCCCTTCGTTGCTCGCCAGACGGGCGCGATTGGGAGAAGTCTGGTGTGGGTAGCCGGATCGGGCAGTCTCGATGCTCACTTAGGCTTGATGGACGGCCATCCGAAGGACTGCCTCGCGAGGGTAGGCCTTCCATGCTGTCGCCGGGGAAACTTGTCCCTCAAGCTGACCACCGCCAGAAGGCAAGATCACTGCAACAGACGACCGATCCTCTGTCCAGATCGAAGACGGAAAAGACGCTGACGGCGACGGATGCCTGACGAGAGTCTTGGCGGTGGGGACTGGCTGTAGGTGTAGACTGAAATCTTCGCCAGGCATATGGGTGGTCGCCGATGCCAGCTCGTCCTGTTGATGATCGTGCAGTCTGGTGTTGGAGAGCTGTGGTTAGGATGCCGAGTGACGAGGGCCTGGGTGTCAAAGATGCAGCTTTCTCTCCCGACACGCTTAATCCAACGGCCGCCAGTCCCGAATGGCATGCGCCAAGTCGCTTTGTCGATGTGGATGATCGCCGAAGATTGCAGGGTCTCCCAGCTGGTTCGGGATTGAGCTTCCTCCTTAACATTAGTCAAACGTAAAGATTGCCAGCAAGCTGGGTGATTTGGGAAGGCAGCTCTAAGCACAACGGCTCTGTACCTGGGTACTACGGCTTGGGGAGGGTTCATTGGATCAGCAGTAGCGGCCCGCAGCACACAGGGCTATGCGTCGACTCCTGCCGCCGACCGGGTCTGATAGCCCGCCAAGCTCATTCTTCTTGACACATGCCCGGACACACTGCCGGTGGAGCAGCGCGCCTATGCCGTTAGCGGCTATTGCAATCCGCACACACGGATGCTCCGATCTCACACCGTCACGGAGCGTGCTAGTCGTGCCTGCGTCACAAGCTGCGGACCAACGAGCGTTGAGGTGCCGCGCACCACTGCTGCTGCTACCGCGAGCCCGTCTCTGTAGAAGCGCCAGGCGGGTCGCTGGATGGATCCACTCCAGGCCGTGGGCACCACGCGGCTGCGGGAGAGCAGAGTTTGTCTGAAGGCTGTTTCGCCTCCATCGTTACCGGCGTCGAGTGCACGCAAGGTCCACAGCAGTCTGGTCGCTCGCCAGAGCGCACAGATCTGCTGGGCGCGGCGCTCGCGGTCGGGGGGCCAGACGTGGCGCTAGGCAGCATGGATTCGAGGGCGAGGACGGTGGCAGTCCGACGTCGCCGCCGACAAGCCGAGGCTGCCAGTCAGCAGACAGGGCCAGCTAGATTGCGAGGCAAGGCGAGCCCTGCGGTGGCCCTGCTCATTGGTGGCTTGACCGCGATCGGGATTGAGGCTGCGGCGCAGCGGATCTGCCAGTCGCTCGCCTCTGCCCGCGCGCATGGACAGGCCGCCGATGACAGGACCGGGATGGCGACGCCTTGTTATCTGGACGGGGCGGGGCATGGGCCGTGGCAACGAGCTTGTCCATGACATGCCGAGCCCTGAGACGGGCGTGCAGATCCAGCAGGTCACCCATGCCGGTGGCGCAGCGCCGCAACGCCAAGAGGCCGCTTGCAGCGCACGAGGGGGATCGGCCGGGTCTGCCTGCACAGCCACCCCAAGATCCGCCCGGCACACCTCGCTCCGCTGGCGGCCGGCGAACCTCGAGGCTTATCGCGCGCGTGAGATGCGCCCTGCTGCAGATCGGGACCGTCGCGGCACTGCACCCTCCAGCGCCTCCACCGCCGTGTTGAGACTCCCGCCGCCCGGTCCGCTGGCCTGCTGCGAGCCCGCACGACGCCCGCGCCCTGCCGGCACGAGCGTTAACATTCCGCGCTATTGAAGTCTGAGCCTGGGCTCGTCGCGGACGTGCGGATGGCAGACGCACAGGCGCCGCGCCGTGACAGCGGCAGCAATGCGACCCACGGCGCCGCGTGCGTGACTGGGAGCGCTCGCCCATGTCGCACTCGCCAATTCCCGTCCTGGTTCCCGGGTCCGCTCCGTCCACCTGTCTCCGGCAGCCAAGCCATGACAGGCCTAGCTGCAGAAGCCGGCGGGACTTTTGCCTTTCGCGCGGGCGCTGGCTCGCAGCGGCGCCATGCCACAGGATCGCCGTGAACACGACTGTCAACGCATCTGTGGCGTCAAGGCTTCGCGCGTGCGCCTCCGCGGCGACCCGCATCATCTCGGCCACGGCACGGAGGATGACCGCACGTGACCCGTCCGCGCGCCGGTGGAGCGCTCTGCGACTGCCGGCCAACGATTTGCCGGCCGAGGATCTGCGACGCGTGCACAGTGATATCGATGCGTGCATGCGCGCGAACACGACTCCCGCCATCTCGGCATGCTACAACGTCGAGCCTGCGGCATCGCGTATCGCAGAGCGCTGCCCTTGGCTCCCTGCCGACAATGGCGGGCAAGGACGCTCGCATCCCACTAGGTAACGAAGGAGGGAGGGCTGCAACGACCGGCGGGCGGGCCTCATGGTTCCTCACATTGGCCTGCTCGCGCAGCTACGGGATCTGCGTCTCCTCCATCAGGCGCCGCGCATGTTGAGCTGAGCATGATAGGGTATGGGACGTTCGCGCGCGCTTCTCCATCGGCCCAGTTGCATGACTGACGTGCACAGCCGACAATGGCCTGCGTTGCGATGTACCACCGACGTGGGTCAGTCGTGCTGCGGTGCGTGACGGCGCAGCAAAAGCACGCAATCGAACGGTCTTGCGCCGCAGCGGTCAGCATATCTTGTCGGGACTGAGAGCAAGATCCCGGGTAAACCAGCATTGTACTCCCTCGCACCCTGCATCGTCGTACTGGATCACGCTGACATGCCCGGAGAGCGGTTGGCCATAGTCACACGGTGAGCGGCTCCGCAAGGGGAGCACGCCGTTCGGACGAGCTCGGGCACCTACATCAACTGCAGCACAATTGCCCAATGGCTTCTTAGTGCATCATAGCTGGTGCACGTCTCGCCTCGCGAACCATCGAAGAGAACGTATTGCGACATCCTCGAAGTCACTGTGTAACTGGCGCAGTCATGACAACCCGGAACGTCAGAAACGACATCCTCCGTCCCATGCCTGGGCGACGCCTGACGATCGCGATGTTGGTGTGAGCTCGATGGTATGCGGTTGTAAGGCTAAGCAAGGCGGAGTGAGACGCAGCAGCTGCATGGCTGGGCCTGGTGATTGGCGCGGACAGCAAATGCAGGCGTGAGCATCAAGTGACTCCCCGAAATGCATCTCACCAGCGTATGCCGGCCTTTGAAACACCACAACTGCACTGCCAAAGCGCTCTCGGTCTTCAATTCTCGAGGCCGAGAGACTTCTCCTCCGATCTTCCGACTATCTTGCACGACAGCTCGGCCAATTCGCTCGGCCGTTGAATAATAGCATGTGTCAAGAAGTGCAACTCGAGTGTCGGGTGAGCGCAGGACAATGTGCTTGGAAGGACTGAATCCTGCAACTCGGATACGATCAGAGGTCTTGGTCGACACTGCTTGCCTCATCGCGCTCTCGGCTGCAATCACTGAAACAGACCGCTTGCGGAGTGCGCAACGCTGGGCTCGGTCTAAGGGTACGCTTTGACAACGCCAGAGCGATCAAATCTGAATGGCACCTACCGCCAACATTTCAAACCCACCCAAGGCAACTGCTGGTACCATGGTCTTGTCATCCGTCCAGAAATGCTGCCCATAACCTTTTCACAGCTCCGACTGCTATCGGTCTCAGATGTTGAGCAAGACCCCAACTTCGTTGCTTTTCAGCATGGCTGGATTCGCCGTCAATGTCCACGTCAGGAAGAATAGGCATTCGAATCAAATCTCACATCCGCATTGCTCTTCCATGGCCGGAAGCTTTCAGCGCTTGACTGCTCTTGCACGCTGGGTGCGCAGAGGCTTTCAATTGTTTGTTGCATGCCGGCAGTAACGCAGATCATCCGAGAGGCGACATTCCCTACTGCAGCGGACGTTGCGGTTGCAGATGATCTGCAACGGTAAGTTTTCCGGCGTTTGCTTTCCTGGTATCGCGAAAGCATATTTTCCTTTCCAGACCGCAGTCCCCCCACACTACGGCTTCTCTACCCATTGTGAGCACCAATGTTGAAGATCTTCGTCACAGTGAGTTTCAGTCGCAGCAACCGGGCGTTCAAAAGCAAACTGCGGCTTGCTCTTGCCTGTTTGGGCAGCACTTCATCATCAAGCTCTAGCTCAAAGTCTGCGCATAGCTGAGCTCTAAAGCTGAACTTCAAAACAAGCACGCGAAGTACATGGCAGTCTCTCCAAAGCCTGCCAAGCTGCTTACCAACCACCAAATCTTGTCAGCCTGTGCGAGCTAGCCTTCGCAAGCGCAGATTCGGTCCGTTAAGGGGCTCATCGCATGCGCATCGATCTGCATGTGCTTCCTCCTGCAAGAGATGAATGTGGCGCTCTCCTCCGCGAATGCTTTTGCGCACCGGACGAGTCTTGAGTTCCATTGCGGAAGCCTCAGGGCACCTCAGCTGGTTGAAGAGCCTTGGCAGACGCTGGAGCCGGCGACAACTTCTCTCCCTAACATGTAATGTGGAAACGAGCGATCCTCCCAGCTTTGATCACCGCTTCTTGGCACCGAAATTATCTCCTATGGGTAAGCTTAGCCTAGCTGTCGGCTGTGAACGATCAGAAGATGTGTTTACCACCCGTTGGTCGCAGCGCATAGTCGAGCGTCAAGGCGTTACAGCAGGGGATGCAGCTGTCCACGAGAGCTCTTACACCCGCCCATCATGGCAGCTGTGAGACAAGACTGCTTAAGGATGCTTAGCTTCGACACAGCGGGTTACATGTCGTTGCTGACACGAACAGTGGACGGAGGATCGTCTCGTGACCGCAGAGATCAACTGCTCATTATTGGGGCGGTTCTGGACGGTCGCCGGGAATAATGCCCACCAGCCTGGAAGACTTGGCCAGGTCAGAGGCATGTCTGTCCGTGGCCATTGTCTGAGCTACGGGGATACCTTCTCTCCCCTGCTGCTCGAAAGACAGCCGGCTGTCCACCGTTGGCCAGGCGCCTGGAAATCACGTTTCTACTGCTCGCTGTATCAGCTTCTCACGCAGCATGGGCATTGTACGAGAGCCAGATGTGTTGGACTCGGTCCGCCTTCCAAATGAGCCGGAACGCTACCCGCATCTCACGGTCCGCATCGAAGAGTGCTCGCTGAGACTCCCGCTGTACCTCCCAACGTAGCTTCACCCTGATTCGATCACTCCTGACTTCCAGCACCCGGGATGGCCAGAAAGAGGCGTGATGGTACTTTGCTCGAGTAGGAGCGTCTCGACAGGCGACCAGGCTACAGGCCGCTTGCTACGTGGGACGTTGCTACCACAAGCTACAGTCTTCCCTCAGTCCGCAGAGGCTACCCGCGCCGACAGTCTCGTCAAGCGACCACGATGCCCCTCCGTAGCTTCTTCCACCTGACAACGTCGTTCATCACGATCACGTCAAAACACCCCAAACCGCCTATACGCCTCCGCAGCTCCCATACCCTTCTTGATCGCGCTCTCAACCTGCCCCTCCGTCCCCACCTTCTCCAACGCCCTCGCCACCACCTCCTCCTCTACCGCCGTAGGAATCACCACCACGCCCTCGCAGTCCGCAAAGACCAGATCACCGGGCCGCACCACGACTTCCCCGATCTTGACCTCACACCGGTAAGCCGTCACCCTCCCTCTCGCCCCTTGGTCTTGCGCATACAGGCCGCGCGAGAAAACGGTGAAGCCCAGCCTCTCGATCTCCTCGGAGTCTCGCACGTAGCCGTCGAGGACAGCGCCAGCGGCCTTCAGATGCCGCGCCCTCGTGGCCATCAAGCCGCCGAACAGCGCGTACGGCGGCGAGACTTCACCGGGGCCTGGGCCCGCGGTAGCGAGGTAGACTTCGCCTTCCTTCAAATCGTCCAGCGCCTCGAACAATAGTCCGAAGGGTTTGTCGTCCGGTCCTGGTCGGTTGGCGGGAGTAGGTCGGGTTTCTTGGTTCACGGTGAAAGCGCGGCCGACTAATTTGTTGCGGCTGGGCGACAGAGGCGAGAGACCTGGTGCGAGGAACTGGTGATGGTAGCCTAGTTTGTCCAGGCAGTCGCCTACGACTGCTGTGTTGAGGCGATCGAGAAGGGTTTGGCGGAGGTCAGGGTCAGAGGGCGCTGATCCCGCCATGGTTGTGAGCCGGTCGAGATTCCGTTAGAGCTATAAGTCGTGGGCTCCGCGTACGCTCCTCGTCGCTCACATATCAGAACGATGTTGTTTGATGATATGATTGTTGGAGTGAAATAGCCGTCGGCAGATGATCCTCCCAAGCTGCCCCGCTTCTGTGGCTCGGAGGTCATGCATTGATCGACAGTCGTTGATAGTCGGTTAGAAAAACGTAGGTCCGCCACTGAGGCGAAGGTTCATGGGTCATCTATACTCATAGCTCTATCACCAACTTCACCATTGAATGATACAGGTCCTCCTCCACCGGCCACGACGGACATCGCTTACTTCCTCGACCCACCATTCGTCGAGCTCGGACTGGCACTCTCCTCCCTCTTCTCCCTCTCCCGCGCCAACTGCTCCTCGCTCAGACACCCAATCCTATTCAAGATATCTTTATGCTCGCCCAGATTCAACCCCGAACTAATGCCTTTCGACTTCCTCTTTGCTCCATTCCCAGCCCTCTTCGGACCCGAGCCGGCATGATTGTACCCTCTCATCACTTCCTCAGTACTGGTGGCCTCGACCTCGATGTACCTCGGCTGCTCAGGCAGTAAGTGATCCGAAGGCTGCGCAGGAAAGTCCGCGGTCCCTTCGACGTCCTCGCCCTCGTCTTCGCCTTCGGAGCGAGTGTCGTCTGCACCTTCGCCGCGGAGGACACGGAGAACGACACGAACGATCATTGCGAACCAGACGAGTGTTACGCCTTGCAGGGCGAGGAGCAAGCCGAGGAAGAGCCAGCGGATGTTCGCGTTGAAGCTGACCGTTTTGGCGTCTGGGTGCAAGATCGGTTGAAGCAGGTTGTCGAGAATGTTCGTGCCTCCATCGGCAGAGAGTCGGGCGCCGTCTTGAATACTGTAGAGACCGTAGGGCATCGCGGCCGAGTTGACGTGCGCATAGATGGACCAGCAGATGGTGAGGTACGCCACATGGCGACTCGCCAGCCACGACACGACAAATGCAGCAAACGCAGCGTCGCAAGCGGTCTGCATGCCGAGATATTTCAAGATCTTCGCAAGCGGGAAAATGAAGTCCACCAGATCCATGCACACCAGCACCGCATTGCCCACCCGCCATTGCCTGTAGCTGTAGCTGCCCGCAAGCAGCAGGATCGTGATGAAGTGGTGCGTAAGCATCTGGTAGTGATCCTTGCGATGCTCCTCGATATTGAGCACAACCACCTGCTGGATCCAGAAAGCGAATTGCGACAGATAATACAACTTCATCCCAGCATCCAGCCATAGCTTCGGGTAGTCGGTCCAGAGAGAGATCAAGAGCCCCTCGACATTACGGACATCCTTCGGGGTATCCCGGATGAAGAGCAGCAGTCCAATGGTCCAGTAGATCACATAGTAGACCATCATGTAGCTCTGCTCCACAAATCGCGTCTTGGCCTTCTTCTTCGTGATACCACACCATCGCGACACGGGCGCCAGTACATAGTCTAGACAGAACGCTCGCAGTGCGGTGAAGAACACGATGAAGCTGGCCACCAGATATAGATCCCTGGACCCCGGTCCGTACATGCCTGGGTGCCGCTCAGAAGGATAGCTGAGCGAGAAGAATGCGCTCATTCTCTCCCTCAGCGCTGGGAAGAAGATGAAGGAGAGCCCAACAAACAGCATGATGTTGACGCTCAACCCGAGCTGATGGTCTACCATGCCGCGCCGGATCATGGCTGCTAGGCTGTCGGGTCGGCCGCCTGCTTTCTTCCGCCGGACGGGACTGTGCTTGACGTCGCCGGGTGACGCGCATATGGCCATGTCCTCCATGTCCAGCGGCTTTTGCGGGGGTGGTGTGAAGGCGTCTCGCACTTGGGGTGGGCGGAGGCCGTTTCCTGAGGGAGGGCGGGCGAGGTCTGTAGGCATGCTGTGGTGGAGGGATTGCAGCGGCTGTCGTACGTGGTCGTCGTGATCGTCGTGGTCGCCGATTATCTCCTTCTCAACGCCTGTCACACCGCCCTGCACTGGTGCCCTCTTTCCCCGCGCTCCACTTTTGAGGGGTGGGCAGTCGCTGGGGAGGCCTACCGAACGAGCGTGATCAGGAGGAGGAGGAGGAGGATGATAACATTGCAAAACACGAAGCCTCCGGGAAATGGTGGCAAGAGACGCAGGTTGTCTAAGGTGGAGCTTCTTTGCGTGGACATTGCACCAAAAAGTTGCAGCTCTCAGACGTCCGAAACGGAAAACGGCCAGCCCACGGGTCCCTGCAGCCCAGACGCCGCGCTAGTGCGGTCGGCCCCTGAGTCAGGTGCCGGGGTGCTTGTGTTGATTGACCCGATCGACTGCTGTTTCTCACGCGTACTCTATCGATGATGAACACGACCCTTCTGATCCCGCAAAGGGTGTTTTGATGATCCGGAGGGGGGGAGGGATCGCAAGTCCTCGCAGTTACGCGCTGCGCGAAGCCCGAGATCCCCCCCCGCTCACGGGAATCGCACTTCGCAAGATAGTACAAGCACTGGAAATTGCACCACCGCTCACTCCTGCTCGAGATCTTCGAGTCGCTGACGTCTCAAAACATGAACTCATTCTCCTAACCTCTCACCTCCTCGCTCCCCTTGCCCCCTCCGTCCCTTTGCTTCCCTCCCAATCACCACCCGCCCTTCTGCCCATCGCCCGCCGTAGGATCCACTCCTTGGCCGTCACTTCCTCTTCCTGCCCGCCGCCATCTCTCTCCCACTTCTCGTCCACAACCCTACTCACTCCCACGTCCAACTTCTTCAGCACAACCTCATCCTCTGGCCTCGCAAAATACACCAAACTCATCCGCGTCCTCCCCCTCTGCTCGCCCGGCGGATCAACAACCCGATGCAGATTCGACCTCAAGACCCCGGCTGTAAACTTCACGAGCGCATCGCCCAGATTCACCACCGCGTGGCCCTTGAGCGGCTTGACGTACTGCCAAACCGCTCCCCTTCCGCCATCGGGTGGAAGGATCTGCAGCCCACCAAGCCGATTGAACAGCACGGTCACCGACCCGAAATCAGTATGTTCGCCCAACGTCATTTCCTTCCCATCCATGGCCCTCTCCCTCGGCGGCGCGTGAACCCAGCGCACCTGATCCCCCGACACCGCGCGCAAGCGATGCGAATTCCTCAATGTCCCTTCCTGAGCTTCGAGACCCCTCTCCAGAATTTCCAAGATCAACGAGACGATGGCATGGCTACGCTCACAGAAACGTCCCAGCAATTCTCGGTTCTCCCGCCGCTGCAACACCTTCGGAGCCGGGAGAGGCGCAGAAACGGACAGAACGTCGTCTTTACTCACGTTCCAGAATTCGTTTGCATCCCTCGTGCCCTTCGCATCGACGATGCCTTGTCCGAGACCTTTGTAGCCGAAATACGATCTCTGATCATTCATATCGTATTTCTGCTTCTCTTCTACCGGTATGGAGAAGACCTTCTCGCCGAGTTCGAAGAGGTGCTCTGCATCATGAAGCAGCCCTGCGCCATCGATACCATTCGTACCTGCTGGGGAGGCGTGTACACTATCCCTCTTCCTTTCGTCTTCTGACGCGGACGGAGTGGGACGCAGGTCGAGGTAGAAGAAGCCTAGTTCTGTGCAGGCTTTCCAGAGTCTTGCCTCTTCCTCTTGGTCTTGATCGAGTAGTTTGACCAAACTCAGGCGCAGGAGCGGTGCGGTCGGGACCTCTGTGGGGAAGGGTGGGAGGTTGCGGAAGACCAGGTCCTCATCTTCCTCGTCGGATGAGTTCTGGACTGTGTGTTGGCCATTGGTGCCATTGTTGAGATGAGGTTGCGCAGGTGCTGCCGGTAAGTCTAGAATACTGGCTGGTGTTGCAGCGATGGCACTGGAGCCTGCTTGGGTTGTCAAGGTATGTGACATGGTATCTTTTTCGGATGGTGGTCGAGGGTGGTGATGGTAAGAAAGTCGGAAGAGAACAGACAAATACTTACCTTGTGCTCACCACTCCCGTTGACGATGGTAACCCGAGGCCGAATGAGTGACGGCCGAGGCGCGAATCCGCTGCCCTCAATGCCAGTGGAAGCGCAATGATCACGAGCAGTGCGTCCGTACCCCGCTCGACTGCTTCCGTAGCTCCAGACTAAGAGCAACAGCCAGCCCAGGCAGTTTGATGACGGCAGCCGGCAATGTTAGTTCGGGCTGATCGACCGCACTCATTCTTGCACACTATCCACAATCTGTTACACCTATCTCACAGTTTCAGTAACCTCATCTCCACCTCCAGCCTTGCGCCCTTTTGCCTTCCTTTACCATCTACAACCGACTACCATGCACAACCTTGTAATCAACCGCCAGCTCCCTTCCCTCATCATTAATCACCAACACCCTGACGCTCCCACGTCCGTTGTTGAAGCTCTCCGTCAGACGCGCGAGCAAACTTGACTGATCCAACACTGGCAGACCCTGTTTCACATCACCCGTCTCGGTCATAGCAACGACGCGTCCGTCATCGCGAATATCTAGCACACGATACTGCTTGAATACCGGGCCCAGCATATTCTGCACAATAACCGACGGGCTCGGGTTGCTGACGAAGCTGCTCTCCTCGTGCAATTGCTTGGTGAAGAGGTCGACACCTAGGTAGCGGTGCTGGCCCGTCTGAGCAGATGTCGTGATGCGGATGACCTGGCACGGACGGCCCTGCAGGATGAGCAGGTCGCCGATGCGGATGTGGTGGCACGGGATGGTGATGGTGTTGGGGATCATGGGGCCGCGGCCGTACTCGCGGACGCTGACGCGCTCCGAGTAGCGGGGGGCGCTCATACCGCCGGTGTTCTGCACGTTGACGTCGACGTCGACGTCGACTTCTTCGCGGTCGGTGCGGTGGTGGTGGTGCTCAGGCTTGCCGTAGAGGATGCGGTCAGCTGCGCGGTGGAGACCGTGGCGGAAGCTGTGGTAATGGCCGTCCTCGTCGTAGTATCCCATGTCAAGACGGTGCGTCTTGCCCTCACGCGGGGGGTCGACGGTGCGCTCTTCGGTGACGCGGACTTGCTCGTCGTAAGTCACGGGCTCACGCTCGGGATAGCCTGCTTGCGGGTACTCGCGCGGGTAGGTGCTCTTGTCTTGCCAAGTGCGCTCGCGGCGGTACTCTTCGGCAAACGGTACGGTGCGGCGGCGGAAGTCTTGCTCAGTGGCGTCGAGACGGGTGTCAACGTTGACCTGGGTGGCGTTCCAATTGCGGTCGTAGACGCGGTCCTCTACGTCGATCTGAGCGTCGGCGTAGCGTGTGTAGGGCTCGCGGTAGCTGTGTGCCCGTCCAGGTTAGCGAGATGTCGTGTCACCAGGACAGAGTCAAGCCGGCAAGACGCAGGATGGACGACAGGTAAGAGCTGAAAGAGATGTTGGGTAACGGTTGCTCGGTGAACAGCACATGGGACCCACATGGCGCTCATAGCGTGTTTTTGGAGATGCTTGCGGCTCATCAGGGGGTGTCCCGTGCGAGACACCACAACAAAGCCTGAGGCATCAGGCACAAGGGCGGTGATGAAGCAATGAGGGTATATGATGTGACTTTGGACTTACCGGTTCTCGCGGTCGATGTCGATTCGAGCCTCGAAGCGGTTATCGCGGCGGTCGTCCTCGTAAACGCGGACGTCCTCTCTCCGGGTCTCGGAGCGGCGGGGGCCTTGTGGGTAGTAACGGTCCTGCTCACTGACGCGAATGTCTTCACGCTGGGTATAGCGGTCGTCTCGACGGGAAGCTTGCGATTGAGGATATCGGCCTTCCCGTCCAGCGTCTTGGACAGTGATGCGCTCGTCAGTCTTGACCTCAGTGGTCGTGGCAGATGCCTGCTCGTTCTTGTAGGATGACGGGAAGACGCTGAACGGGACAGGTATGCGGGCGTCGAAATCCTGTAGGTGCCGTCTCGTCAGTATGCTGCTGCTATCGTCACGGTGAAGCTGGGGATCGTTGCATACCAGCCTGGCGAGCGGTGCTCAACTTATCGCTGACTGTCTCCAGCTCAGCGAGCAAGATGAGCAAGTGTGGGTGGTGATATATAAAAAGGCGATGCCGAGCGGCTCAACAGCCGGGGCAGAAGAGCTTTGTATGCTGCAGCGGTGGGCCAATTGTGTTTTGTGAGGGTGTGTTGGATGCAGGAGGGTGGGTGCAACTGCAAGTGAGCGAGCAAGAGGGACGCGACTTGGTCGAGGGTCAACCAGCCACGCTGGCTAGCTTGGGCGGGTCCAACGCGCATCGAGGCCAATCAAACACGCCGTTACCACGTCGCCGAAGCAACGACCAGCCATCGCGAAACATCAAACCGTCTCTCGAGCAGCGGCCCAACCATCGTACTAAACAATGCGTCCATCGTCTAATCAATTCGGCATCAATTGCTGTGATCACCGTCCATCCCCAAGTCCTTCCTGACAGCGTCCATGGCTCGTTGTCATCATCGACCATTGATCTCTGCACAACCGTGTCGTGCACCGTTGGCCCGGAGTTCGCCAAGGCGACTATGAAGTCTTCCCATGCATCTGGCGACCCGTCGATCTCACGCCTTCCCTCCCAATCCGTCTGACCGTCTATGCAGCGTGTGCAGCAGCGCCGCATCGTGCGTCTCGGACTCGCCTGAGCCTTTCGGGAGACGCGGAGCTTGACGCGTGAGACCGCAAGCTCTCCCTGGGCGGCTGCAGGTCGCATTCGCTGGAGCCGAGACGAGCCCTGCAGCTGTTCCATTGGGCATGGTCACGTGAGTGAATGCCGCGGGCGATGTAGTCCGTCGTCGTGCGGCACCTCTGGCCGTCAAGGATGCGGAAGTCTCTGGCAACGGCTTCATGATTGTGGCGAGCTCGCCATTGTGCCTCGATGGTAATGCCATTTTCGCCCGAACATATCCTCCTTATCACGAAGCGCCGAGAGCTTCGCGTCCGAATCCGAATATAGAAGCATGACCTTGTCTTAGTTTTGGCGAGTAGAAAGGTGTAGGTATGCAGCTCGTACGAAGCTAACACAACAGCGCTGCGGTGTTTCAGGCATTGATCTAAGATCCTTCGCTATTAGATGACCCGGCTTCGACATCCTTCGCATACTAGCCGTGACTCACGCCGTGACTGCAGCTTCGAGAGAACAGATATATGAAACCCAGTCACGAATTACAGGAACATTGCAAAGACAGTATGTCCATTGTGACAAGATAAGAAGCATCAAACGATCCGATCACTACATTTCCAATCATGGTCCTCGTAGCCAACGCCCAACCGGCACCAGAACAAACCAAACGCATGCTCAAAGACGGCTACAACAAAGCCGCAGACCAATACTTAGCCTTCGTCCGCAAACAACCCGAAGCTTGGAAAACTCGCCTCGCAGTCCTCGAACATCTGTACGAGTACCTGGGCGTCGACAAGGACGCCGCAGGCAAAGCTCTGACAGTCCTCGATCTCGGCTGCGGTGCCGGCGAACCCAGCACCTTAGCCCTCGCCGCCCATCCGGGAATCGGTAAGATCATAGCCAATGACCAGTCTTCCGCGCAGCTGGGTTTGCTGAAGAAATCCGCTACGGACGCTGGAAATGTGGAAAAGCTGGATTTCATCGAGAGCGATATGATGACCCTCTCCCTCCCGGATGCTAGTCTCGACGCCGTAGTGGCTTACTATAGTATCATCCACCTCCCAACCCAGGAACAGATCGAATTGATGTCGCGGATTCGGCGCTGGTTAAAACCTGGTGCATATTTCGCGGGCTGCTTTACTGCGGAGAAGAGCGAAGGCCATGTGATGAAGGGGTGGTTGGGGATGGATTCATACTGGAGTGGGCTCGGGGCAGAGGGAAGTGAGGGGATGCTCGAGGAGAGTGGGTTTAAAGTGCAGCGGAAGGAGGTTGTGAGGGAGCATGTTGATGCTAGTTTCTTGTTTGTCATTGCGGAGACTGTGGAGGAAGGGAAGGGAGGGAAAGGAGCGGGGGTAGAGGAAGGATTTGGGTATGAGCCAGGAAGATCGGCTGGGTTGCTTGCCAAGGGGACGTAGATGGAACACTAGAGGCCGTTTTCGAGCTACAGAAGCATCTCGGGGAGGCTCTGCATCAACTGCGCTCTAGTTCTGCGTGTTGTCGTAGCATGTATAGCGTATACGTTTAGAGTCGCTTCCGTCTACACAATCTAATCAGTCGACGGCGGTGGAAATCGCCGCAACTCGACGGTATATGCTGCAGTCTCCACTTCGTTTGAGATGATAAAGGCAAGTAACACAGTCCAGTAATTTCATCCTTTCTGACGTTCAGGCGAATAAGATGAGAAGATATCATGCATGTCTCAAGAAACCCTGATGCGGTCGCCGTACCTGCCTAAAGCAGCAATTTAGACTTCCAAAACCGACGTCACTACTATTTACTCGCTTGCTTCCCGCATGCTTCACTTGACAACAATCTCAATGTTCACGTCTAGAACAACAACATCTTGCCTCGGAATTCGATCAATATCCCGAGCCGGACAAGTCCGCAGCCTGGGCAGGATGGCAACCCAAGAGCCACGTATCACCCGCGTCTCAACCCTCTCTGCCGAAGAGGCAAAATGGGTACAATTACGCAAGATTGAATGGAAAGATCAAACAGGCAAAGACCGCGTCTGGGAGGCCGCCGCCCGCAAAACTCGCAAATCCACCGGCGTGGACGCCGTAGCCATCGCCCCCATCCTTCGCCACCCAAGCAAACCGCCCTCGACCCTCATCATCCTGCAATACCGTCCGCCAGTGGAGGCAGTGTGCGTGGAGTTCCCTGCGGGCCTGATCGATGAGGGCGAGAGTCCGGAGCGAGCGGCTGTGAGGGAGTTGAAGGAGGAGACGGGGTATGAGGGGAAGGTGAGTGAGGTTTCGGCGGTGATGTGTAATCAGCCGGGAATGACGAATGCGACGCATCAGGTACTCGACTGCTCGCCTACGATTGTTTCGGATCCGGGGTTGACGAATGCGAATATGCAGGTGAGCTTGCTCTCTTTTCTTCTACGTGGGAAGTAGGTGTGCATGAGTATGCTAACTCGGGCTATGCCTGGCTAAGATGGTCACGATCGAGGTCAATTTAAAGGAGGGTGATGAGGCGCCTGAGCAGCATCTGGATGATGGCGAGTTCATTGAGCGCAAGATTGTGCCGGTCTCTGAGCTATACAATACGCTGCAAGGTAAGTCATGCGGCCATTCTGTGCTTGCTGAGCAAAACTCTGAGATCGCCTCACAACAGCGCTGTCAAAGGAGAAGGGCAAGGTTGTGGACGCCAGGTAAGTCGAAGCCGACGTGGGTTTCTTTCGCATGTCCAATGCTGACACATGGACAGGCTCTACCACTGGGCTCTCGGCTTGCACTGGAGCTCGCGCATCTTCAACAAGAGCTGACTTGCTGACTCTCGTCTCTAAGACTACGCCGAGCAAGGTTTCGTGCCGGACATCTACACTGCTTTCATGGCCTATGGATGGCACGTGGGCAAGATGCTGGGCGTGTGAGCATGCAGTATAGTGGGCGGTGGGTGCGAGAGCACTGCAGCATACATGGAGTGAGCCTTCAGCGGGTGCGATGTAGGGGGAGCCAAACTACGAGATACTGCACCGTTACAAGATAGATAATCCTCAAGCGTCTCCACACTCGACCGCCGCGCATTTTAAGTCTCCATCTGCGAATTTGGCTCGCGAGGAGATAGCCTCTCACAGCTGGAACCTCAGCAAATACCTTAACCTGATCTGCTTCACATCATAACAGATGTACTCATTGTACTGCAAATAGGCATTCGGATGCTGCTTCTGATCACCAGGCCCTTTCTCCGGATCCGGAATCATGACACCTCGCAGTCCTTCGGCAATTACATCGCCAGCATCCACCCAGCCTTGTGGCGTCGTTCGTCCGACGCCAAAAGTGGCGATCGCACCAGCTTCTTTCGCCTTCTCGGCTGCTGCAGAGTCGCCGCCAAGGAGCTCGTACATCGGATTCCCAAGTTCTGCTTCGCAGAGAAGAAGGAGGCCGGTGTTGCCACTACTCGAGCTGACGCAGTAATTTGCGCTCTTCGTGCTGATGTCGGCAAGGTAGACGCCTTTTCCGAACGCGTAGCCGTTGACTGGAGCCTCGGGAGGTGCGGTGCGCAGGCCTTGGCTTAAAATGCCGCCGTAATTGGTCGTCCGCGAGCCATGCCAGAGAAGTCGGCGATTCTTGTCCTTGATCTTGGCATACTCGGATTTCTCGAACCGCTCGTTCTCACCTTCTCGCTCGATCTTGAAGATTTCTTGGAGGCGGTAACGGAGATTGTGCGTATGGCCTGCGGTGTTGATGAGATAATTCTTCAGGCCTTGATATTCCGCTGACTTCGAGTCCAGCGGCTTACATTCGCTGAGCTTCAGCTGCTCGAAACGCTGATCCAATTTCGAAATCGACTCGGCATCATTGTTTCTACCATCGGAAGTTTTCATAATAGTATTAGCCACCTCCATGTCCGTCAAAGTGTCCAACATGGCGACCTCGCGAGACAGGATGTCGTGATTGTCGATGATCGGAGGTCGTTTGCGACCGAAGACATGCGGGATAGTGCTATAGTACTGACTTGTGAAGTCCTCCAGGGCTTCCCGCTGAGAGATGTTGTACTTGTTTTGCGAAAGAGTCGGGTGACGGATCAGGCTGGAGAGCTCCTTGAGGTGCCCAAAGCCTTTCTCGATCGTGCTTTTGCCAAGCTTGCCTAAAGGCAGCTTCTCTTGGTGGTAGCCAAGCGATTCAAGAACGAGATTGAAGTGGTTTTCGTTGAAAATCAGTTCGATCAGTCGCTGTGTCTGTCTGGGTAGCCTGCTCTCGATCGCATCCTTTGGCGCGTCATCGTCTTCTTCCTTCTTGACTTCCTCATCTTCGTCGTCGTAATTTCTCTCGAGATAAGTGTATTTGCCTTTCTTCGGTTCATCGCCACGATCCTCCCAGACCAGACCAGTCTTGTCTACCTCCAATCAGCAAGGCGAACCGTGGCCTTCGTCGAGGAATCATCACCTTTGAACTTCTTATCGTACTCGTTGAGCGCCCCCTCGAAATCACTGAAGTGCGTGGTCTTCACTTGACTGCAAGACGTGTGAGTAGATGTGTTCGCACCGCAGTAGTTGGCTGCACTCACCCATGCTCTCCCACACGGCCCCAACGCGTATGAACGTACCAAGCCTTGTCATCCGACAGAAGTTGAAGGCGATAGAACTGCGGCCGCATAAGCTAGTCGTCGCCATGAATGCTGCCCATTATCCGCACCTTATTGTTGTTATTGGCCACCATACTTTGGTTCAGCGAAGCGTCGAAGATAGTGCCGTCTTGGTCATCGACATATACTTTGACGACTGTAAACGAGTTTAGCGACACTGCCATCATTCATGCAAGATGCGGTACTGATCACCGCCTTCGGTCTTGTGGCTTACGAAGCCCTCGTCGATCGGGACATTGGGCGTCTTGGACACGGAGTTTTGATAATCGTTCTTTGCTTGCTTCGAGCCAGAGGCTCCGTCTTGATCCGCAGCTTTTCGTTTGCCCTTCGGTGGCATTCTGAAACTGCAATGGAAATTCACAGCTCGATTGACAAGCGCGGTGCAGGCAAGGAAGACGTCGATACTCGCCGTACTGCCCAGGCCATGTGAGAATGCTTCATACTTATATGCACTGCTTCACCGGTTGCTGTGGGATTCGTGCTCTGCCCCCAGGCTCCTGTGCGCTGGGCGCCAGTGCATCTCGTCGCCATGCTGCACGCGAGACTGTGTCGCAGCCTCTCTAGAATGGATGAGCAGGCTGCAGCGCCAGTGGGAGAGAAGGCATGCCTGGCGGTGGCAATGGTCGACGCTCCAAGCCACTGCGGTGTTGCCTGGGGGAGACGGAGCGGCGAGGGAGCCTGAGCCAACGGTGACGACCCGGGCACGCTGGTACCCACATTCATAGTATCCCAGCGGACTCTTCTAGCCGTCGCGAAAATGGAACGAATCCTAGCGAAAGCTTGGCACGGCATCGAGAACGGCAGTTGTGGAAAGACGTAGACAGCGAATGTGGTGTAAACGCCGACTCGCCAAGACTCCCCCCATGTCAACCTCCGCAACGACATCCCTTGGTCCGTGTCTCTGTCGCCCCTTGCCCCTCAAACTCCGCACGCGCGACATCAAGCTTGCGAAGCTAAACGGGCGCCACAGGCTGGGGCCAGCGCTTTCGAAAATACAGGCGACGTCACCTGAGCCGAACGACTTATTTCGCTATGCCCGTGTGATTTCTCCCCCAGCAGCGACAATGGGCGGTAATGGCGCATCCGTGGTCTCCAGACAGTCACTTAGGCGTGATGTTGGCTCTGCTTGTCCGAGCTGCCTTTCCCTCGTGCGCCGCAGCCGTGAGTCTTCGATCCTGCGCAGCTAAAGCTGCACCTATTCCGATTTCGACGCCTTCACCTGGTGGGCCTTGCAAAGAGGAATCGGAGCGCCAGCGGGCTCGCGTCCTGTCAAGCCCGGCTCTCGAACACGCGCAGCGCAGAAGCTTGGCTTGCGTGGCTTCTGTGGCAGCCGATAGATGGCTACCGCCAGGTTCCGGCGGTCCGCTCGGCGCTTCTTTTCGGATCCTATGTCTTCGTTCCGCCGCTTCGTTCCGCCGCTCAAGGTGACCAGAACACCAGGTCGGGATGCACAGCGCCAAACAAGGCGTCAAATTAGCAGTGAGAGGCTACCGCTGCCGAGCCGAAGCCTCGTGGAAGTCCAGAGAGCTGTGTCTCGTGTGTTCTCCATGCAGCATCGGCTCCGGGCTTTCCCTTGAACAGACTTTAGATGCAAAATGCCACGTGCGACGCGTGAGCTTCCCGGGACCAGCAGAAGCCTCACAGATCGAGACCGCAAGCTTTTGGCGCCTCTTCAAGAATCTTATTGACATCCTTGGCATTGCTTGCATTCCCGGAGGCCGATATGATTCGCAGACCGAGCTATTACGTTTCGGCGACCCCCGTGCGTCAAATAGGATTCAGCACCTCAGATCAAGAGCGGTACGCCCTTGGACCAAAGGACTGCCTCCTCCGCAGATGAATTAGACGCCGGCATCCTGCAAATTGGTGAAGCCGCGGGGCCCCGTCTTTGCCTCCCCCCGGGCACCATCGGGATATGGTATGGCGCCACGCCATAGAAGCGTATGTTGACGCCTTCCCACATCTGGATCCGTGGTGACCTTCTTGTTCGAGGATGGCATGGTGCCATGGGGATCTGGTAGGCTCCAGACTTCAAATTTCATGCCGCTGAAGCTTGCCGGCTAGGGGCTCGGTGGCTTGCGATGGGTATATAAGGCAGTCTCCCATTCCACACCCATGTTCGTCCAAAACCACCGCCGACCTAATCCCCCCGTCCGCCCAACGAGCCACCTGTGCGCGCACCTTTCACTTGATCGATGTACTCCGGGACCGAGCACTCTAGCCTCGACAAGCAACCTACCCTCGAAACAATGGAGAAGATCGAGCCTCAGGTCACTCCCAATGACTACGCCGCGCACAAGGAGAATGGCGCGCCTCTGAGCCGTCAAGTCACCGTCAACCTGAGCAATGAGCAATACGAACGCCTCTTCCTGGCGCCTGGCCCGCCGGCCAAGGGGGATCTTGCCAAGCGCTTTGGTATGTTGCCCTGAGCGACGCTCATTCGATCAACCCACTGATGAGCATCTGCAGGCAACCCAACGTTGCTCGGTGTTCTTTGCTTCTTGATTCCGTTCACATCGACAATGCTTGCGCTGTGCCAGCTGGCTGGTGCCGAGCCTCCGTATACCCTCGTGGGATTTACTGGTGATTACTACATGATTGGAGGAATTGGTATGATCCTTGCGGGGCTGGCAGAGTTCATCCTGGGCAACAGTACGTGCCGGCATCACATGGTGTTTGCAGCCAAGCTGACAGAAATACAGCTTTCCCGATGACCGTGTTCATCATCTACGGCACCCACTGGGCCTCGCTAGCCTACACGCAAGACCCCATCCACAATACCCTTTCCGTCTTCGAGAAGCTGGGCGGTGCTTCTGGAGCTGCCTACAATAGCTCGCAGGCCTTCCACAACGTGACAATGTAAACACTGCTTTCGCGCCTACCATTCGACGCCCATTGCTGACCATGATCGCAGGTGCATCGTCGCCGTCGTCTTCTTCGTCGGCACCCTTCGCATCAACGTCATCTTCAACATCCTGTTCATCGGCCTGATCTTGTTCTTCGCCTTCGTCGCTGCGGCCGACTTCGCCGTCCCGAGCGCCACTACCACTGCAGAGGTCGCACATGTGCTCTACCTGCTCAAGGTCGCCGGAAGCTGTGGATTTGTATCCATGATATGCGGTTGGTACCTTGCCTTCCTCGAAGTCTGCCAGGCCGTCGGCATTCCAAACCCCATGCCAGTCTTCGATCTTTCCAGCAAGGTCTTCCCGCAGCCTGACAGAGTTGACAAGTCGGCTTAAAAAATAATTCATACAAGGCATTGTGTGCAGCGCTATAATGAGGGCTCGTAGCCACTGCCACTGTCTCAGAGATTATGTAGATACGTTCATCCAGCATATCCGCCACATTTTCAAAGCCTCATAGCAGTATCAGCGCCCTCGACGCGATACGGCCTCACGTGGACCGCCGATCGCAAGCCACATCTAATCTCGGCCGCAGCACGATGCTGCTATCAGCCCTTCCCGGACGCTCGTTGTGTGTTCTCACGCTGTTCCGAATGGGGATTAGGACATCGCCAAGGGGTGTTGCTGCCACCGCCACATGAGACGTCTTCGCCTTCGATCAGCATTTCGGTGATATCTGCATCAGGGGCGGTGATGTCCAAAGGCAGCAGCGCATGGCCATGGCATGAGGCGTGACAGGGGTGATATATCCGGCCGGAACCAAGCTTAGCGCCGGCAGAGTGTTCCGCTGCGGCAACAAGAGGTCATATAGAAGTGGTGCGGTAGTAGCCGACGCTGCTAACGCTCTGCAGATCGGCAATCGTGGGCCAAGGGAGCACAAGCTGAGAGTGTGGGTGATGCTGTATTTACGGATCCCAGCGATGTACGAATTCGATGTCGTCTCCCAGTGCTCAACGAGGAGTGTCCGATTGGTGAGGGCCTCAGCGCCGCTAGTAGCGATCTTTACAACGATTTAGCTATTCGAACTTCGGTGAGCCTCGAAGAGTCGAGGCTCAAAGTGGCTCCTTGGACGGACAGCGGAGCACCTGCATCATGGTGCCAGGGACAATGGCGGAGAGGATGCCTGTGGAGGGATTAGCGTACGGGGAGGATCGTTGCTGGAAGAACGTGACTCGGGACACCGGAAGCAGCGGTAGAGCGAGAGAGCAATGGCTCGGTTCAGGCCTCACTTCTCCGTAATATAGACATCGAGCCAGGTGTATAATCTCGCGACGGCGACTTCAAGACATCGAGCGAAAGAAGGATACAATGGCCTCGAGACAGCGAAGGATACATAGCCATATATCTAAGACCGAGCAATAGCATGCGAATGCCATCTTACTGATCTGTCAAGCAGATACGAGCTCTTAATGCACGTGTTTCGTCAGAAATGTACCGCAGCTTTCGAGCCCTTCGCGGCGCAAGGACGGGGAATAGGATAGACTGCTCGCATGGGCAGAAGGAGGCGGCGGTGCAAGTCGGCAAGTTGCTGCCTGGGGCACATCGACTGCGCGCCTCGAGGCAATTTCCCCTGCTGCCGAAGTCAATGCTTGATCAATTCTCGTCACTGGATGAATATACACGTCAACCTTTGGCTGCAAGAGAAGCACCCATCTTCCAATCGGCACTATGTACGTTTCCGTCATGGCCTCACTCGCACTTGTACGACAGGCTGTCAACGAGATTGCCATTCACGGAGGACTGCCGATGCCACGGACTAGACCGTGGCCGCCCACTTCGCAGCACGACTAATACGTGACGCGTCCGCGGCGATCACGCTCATTGCGGCGTCGCTGCGGACATTACCAATTCGCAACCCGCAAGTCACGGTCATGCGAGTCGATGATAAGCGTCTGAGATGGGTACTTGCCATAGCATCTGCCATGACTTTCCGGTGCTGACAACTCTTCCAGTCGCTCTGGACACCGCTCTGGCTCGTCTACTTCATCGCACGCTTGGCGTCAGTGACGATTGCCCCTTTCCTCGGATTTGAGTGTTGCCCTTACTTGTTGCGTTCCGGTGCCGCTCCATCGATGCAGAATTCACAGCTTGTCCACGATACGAACACTCTACTTGGCCCTCTCCAGCGTATCGATTTCACTCGAAGCAATAGCTGCCTCCGACGATGCTGGTCATGCAGGGGCAACTCGCTTGGCGAGATCCTGCTCCTCGCGCTTGAAACGAGAGGAAGAAGTGGTGATCTTCTGCCAGAGTATCGACTAGTGGGCCCGGAGACTCTGTTCAGCTTTCTGGCTATGCAGTCTCTAGCTGAGTGTCGACCCTGTTCCTGGAGAGATGCGGTAAGAGGCTTGCAGTTCAGGATTTACCAGCGCCAGACGCTCGTTTGCTCGCCCATGCAATTGCGTTCGAGCATCGAGCTCAGGTAGGCTGCGAAAGGTCATACCTCTCGCCATGCCCAGCACCGAGCCCCCAACCACCACATGCCGCAGACTCTGAGCAAGTCTCGCCAGAATTGCGTGCGCTGGGCGCGGAAGAACGGAGATCCAGTCATCGATGCAGTGTTGGATGACGCATGGGCTAAACGCGCCCCTCCAAGTCTTTCCGCATATTTCACGAGTACGTCTGCAGAACGCAACGTTTGCGCAAAACAAGGACACGACACATTACGCCTTTGAGAGCGACGCGTTACACTGTGTTTCTTCTGAGCGATCAGGGTTATTGCCTCGAAGTGTCGTCAAAAAAAGGTATCCTGTCGAGGCGTGTTTTGCGACGTTCAAGTGTTGCTCACAGATACTGATGATTGACCATAGAGAAGAAGCTCGCTCAGATCCAACAAATCTAGCGACAAGGACGGTGCCTATGCAGAGGAAGATATGCACCCCATTACTTTGAAAGCAATGCCTGCCAACGTGCGATGACAGCCGGTCTGCGGCAGAAGCTCTATTCAGCATAGCCGACAGTATCCCCATTCATGGCTACTCCGAAGCATAGGCCCTTTATCTCTGGCATGGTTGCATCTCAGACGGAAGTGATGAGTGGGAACACTTTGGCCAAGAGGGAGACCGATGACACCAACCATCACATTAGCTTGATTCAATTGTCCAAGTCTTCTGATGTCAGCGCCTTCGCACAGCCCTTCGACGCCCAGTCAATCCCACGCTCCTAGCTATGTGGATCGGACGGCGTAGAGCATCTTCATTCGTCATTTGACCCTGTCGATTCGTGGTTTCTCGTGGCAGCCTAGTAACGATCAGCAATCCTCGTCTTGCGGAAGCGTATCACTGGAAGCAGCAAGCTTCTCAAGAACAGAGACAATCAGGATCGTGGCCAAGTTCGTTACATCTCGCCGCGAGCAAAGGCCTCGTTACAATCGTGAGGTTCCCGCTCGAGTACCGGGCGGACAGCGACAGACGTGACAGCGAGGGCCGGACGCCTTCGATGTACGCCATGATAGGCGGTCATTCTGTCGTCGTTGAATCCTGCTGTGGAATGCTGTCACCGCAACGTCCGAGCCAGAGGAGATCCGGTTGAGTGCCATACGGGGTGCTATCCTCGGCAATTCGGTCATCGATCATCTCTGTCGCTCTCCTTCGACCCCAACAGGTAAAGAAGCAACAATGACGAAGCGAGGAAGAACCTGTTCAGAGCTATCATTTTCAACAGATTCCGACAGGAATGGCGAAACCCATGCACATGCGACAAATTTCCGATGTTTGTTAAGCAGCTGGAACTAGACGGATAGACAGTCTTTGCTAGAGTCCTGGGAGAGACAGCCTTCCAAAAGCTGTTCGCAGCATATGGGAGTCTTTTGAGCAACGCCGGCATGGCGTCTTTCTTGCACTGCATCCATTTACTTCCATGCGTCGGACAGGACGAAGATTATGATTCTAGGTTCATTGATTAACATCGTGCATGGCAAGGTTCTAAGCCGGCATGGCTCTGGAGCTAAGGCACAGAATGACTGAGCTATTGCCTTGATCAACACCGACATTGACAGTATGACTGGTTCTGGTAGACCGACATTGGTGAAAGCTCTTTTCGGAGGCGCGATCCTCTCTGCAGGCATCGTAGAAGTAGCTGAACCTCTCCTTGCAGCCTGCATGCCGTTTCCAGTGCAGCCTTGCGGACTCAACCTCCTGCACGGCGATCATACAAGGTAAGCCATTGGCCTAGAGAAATCCTTCTGCTTGATGAAGTGACTTCTTCTCTTGATGCCGAAAAGGAGCGTGTGGCCCTGCGGATGATCGACCGGTTCTTCACGGAGCGAGGTCACGCGGTGATTGTGGTGACGCACAGGGTCGATGCCATCCTGGAGACTTTGCGGAAGGGCGTAGACTGTACCGTGACTATGGGAGAGGGCAGGGGTGTGACGGTCGAGGGCGCTTGACAGCAGAACTATGGGATCGTGGCTAGCATAGCAGGTTGCAGAGGGAACAGCTGGGCTCGACGGGTTGAATATCTGTATTCTAGCTTCGAGACAAAAAGACAGCAATGACGAAAGCGGAGAGCGCGTCCATGCAGGTCCCAATCCAAGCATTTACTTAGCCTCTTACAGTTGGCCTTTCCTTTCCCACTCATCCTACCGCCGCCGGGCTACAAGGTCATGCTTCTCGTAGATTATCGATATCCTACGAACCCTAGTACTGCCCGCGCGCGAACTCCGCAGACGCCGTCATGGCGGCCATCCCGTTCATCGGCCGCCTGCACCTCTACGAATACTTGGCGCTGAGCCTCTCGTTTGCGCTTCTGCTCGCCGAGACGATCGCGCGCTCCGTTACGCTGCTCCTGCCAGCTCCGATCCTCCGCTTCCTATACCGCCTCACACGCAACGCCTTCAACTCGCTCTCCTCGCCCTACAGCCGCCGCGCGCGCAACCGCAAGAAGTCCGTCTCGAGCCCCATAGCCCAGGCGCAGGACTTTGTCGAGCTGTGCAACTTGGCTGGCTTCTATGCCGAGGAGCACATTGTGCAGACCGGAGATGGATACTTGCTTGGCCTGCACCGGCTGGGGTGGAGGCAGGGCGAGGAGGACCAGCGCGTCAACGCCGGCCCGGGCAGCGTGCAGAAGAAGGTGGTCTACCTGCACCACGGCCTCCTCATGAACAGCGAGGTCTGGGTCTGCTTGACCGAGCGCGAGCGATGTCTGCCCTTCGTGCTGGTCGAGCAAGGCTACGACGTCTGGCTCGGCAACAACCGCGGGAACAAGTACAGCAAGAAATCCACCACCTACGCGCCCACCGATACCCGCTTCTGGAACTTCAGCATGGATCAGTTCGCTTTCCACGACATCCCAGACAGCATCAACTACATCCTCTCCACCACGCAGCAGCCGAGTCTGAGCTATATCGGCTTCTCGCAGGGCACCGCGCAGGCCTTCGCCACCCTCTCCATCCACCCTACCCTCAACAGCAAAGTCGACGTCTTCGTCGCCCTCGCTCCCGCCATGGCGCCTCCAGGACTCGCTTCCGGCATCGTCGCCTCTCTCTGCAAATCCAACCCGGAAGTCCTCTTCCTTGCCTTCGGCCGCCGAGCCATACTGGGCAGCGCGACCATGTGGCAAGCACTGCTCTATCCAGCCATCTTTGCGTGGTTCATCGACAAATGCATGCTCTTCCTCTTCGGCTGGAAGACCATGAATATCACCCCGCACCAGAAACTCGCCGCGTACCCCCATCTGTACTCTTTCACGAGCACGAAGACGGTCGTGCACTGGTTCCAAATCATCCGTAACGGGACGTTTCAGATGTACGATGATGAGGTCTCGACGCCGCTAGCGGTGGGCAATAGTAGCAAGTACTACAAGGTCGCCAAATTCCCGACGAGGAATATCAAAACGCCTATTGTTCTCATCTATGGTGGGAGCGACAGTCTGGTCGACATCAAACTCATGCTGAAGGAACTACCGAGGCACACGATTGCGAAGGGAATCCACAAATATGAGCATCTGGATTTGCTCTGGGCGAGCGATGTGGATAAGCTTGTGTTCCCGCACGTGTTGGAGGCGTTGGAATCGTATGCGCAGCCTACGAGGACGAAGAGTCAGGCCCTGGGCTGGCAGCCGATGCATCGTTTGAATCCTGCCATAGTCCGCTCCAGCGAGAGCCCGAACGGTAGTCAGCCGCCGGGCTACTCGGACTCCGAACGCGCTGGTGCACCTGTGCTCCCAAGCATACCTGGCACTTTCGACTTTGGTCTTGACGCCGACCGGCCGAGCACCGCCGAAGAAAATCTGGACGAGACAGATATGGAGGAAGACGATACGAGCAATGCGCAAGATCCTGAGAGCTTCGCACTGACACCCGACCCTCGCAGCCGCAGAATGAGACCGAATGGAGGCGTCACTCTTGGCCTGGGAGACGGACAGGGCTCGCTGGCCAACGTACAAGTACGTGCGGCTTCTTCGTCGCCGGAGAGCGAGCGAACAGTCGTTCACTCGACCACTACTGCGACGGGCGACGCTGGGAATGAGAGCAGGGGTAAAAATCCGCAGAGAATGACGGCATCACCAGCCGCGACGAGGGCTGCGCAGCGGGAGAGAAAGCGCAGAAGCTTGGCCGAGGAGACTGCAGGGCTGTCACCGCCTGCGACCGAGAGTACGGTCAAGGGATCTAGGAGGTCGGGTCCGGAAGGGTGGTGGAGCTCTACGAGTAGTTCGGTGGCTGGGGGAAGCGATCGGGAGGACCTTGGGTAGGAGCCCGGAGAGGCTGCTCGAAGCCGAATGTGATCGACGTATGGACGCGGAATGGCATTCGTCGAGGAGCGGCGGACGAATGTTACAAGAGGAGAGCGGTGCCGCAGCGGGGAGATGCGAGGAACCGATGCAAGAAACTACCAGGGTCCAGACTTCCCGGATACACTGGCCGCATTGATTGGCCACTACGAAATGTATCGCGAACAGCGCTCAGCTCGGAGCACATGTCTCGGCCGACGTCTGTCTTGAAGCTTAAATCAGCAATCTGTCTCAGCCTTATGATGGCGGGGCAGACGGGCTCGCTGTCTCGGGCAGACGCATGGAAGGAAGCTCCCCGCGCTACGTCATTCTGGCCTCGTGCGCATGCGCTCACGATACCTTGTCATCACACGGCAATGGCATCGGAAGGGCATGGAGCTTGCTCCTGATAAGGACTCTGGAGGGCGCCGCGTGTGGTGCTACTCTCTCTTCAAATCGTTCTCGCCGTAGCCTTACTGGAGCCATTTGGTATGACGGCGCTGGTCTTGGATCGCGATTGTCCTGGCCGACCACCACTAGAAGCTCATTCCTCCTCCCCGATGACCGCCAAAGACCCGTCCACCGCGATGGCAGACAGCCCAGCCGCCCAAGTCCTCCGCCTCCCCGAACTCCTCGAACTCATCCTCCTCTCCCTGCCACCCAAAGATCTCCTCCTCTCCCAACGCACCTGCCGCTCCTTCCGCACAACCGTAACCCACAGCCTCCGCCTCCAGCGCGCCCTCTTCATGGCTCCCGACTGGCAGCTCGCAGGCCGCACCTTCGACCCCTACAGCGCCAACAACCGCCCCGGCCGGAAACCAGAGAACAACCGGCTCTTGCTTCGAGCCTTTCCCGGCAACTACCCAACAGTCTCACTGGTGATCATCACCGATGGCCCCTCCCACGACGAGGCCGAAACCGGCCGCCGCGGCTCCGAGTCCTGGTCCTGGGACGTCTGCGTTTCCTTCCCCGCCGACCGGCTCCCGGATCTCGGCGGCGGCAAGAACCCGCGCTCAGTCCTCTATCCGGAAGCGAGCTGGCGGAGAATGTACCTCTCGCAACCTCCCTGCCCAAGTCTGCATCTGGTGAGGAGATGGCAGCGGAGTGTTTTCCCGGCTGTGGTGAGGGAAGATGGCATCAAGATGGGAGATTTCTTCGACACTGCAAGGGAGGCGATGGGCGATGGAAAGGGGATGTGGCATGCGAGTTATATTTCCAGTGACCGGGATTGGCATTTTGAGGGGAATTTGAGGTGCACGAGTTTCGAGGAGTGAGACTCGTCTCGTCTATGGCAATGGGAGGGGAGGTTTGGATGCGCCGGCAGCGGCCTTTGGATGCGGCTCGGAAGGACCGAGGGATCAAGAGATATATCCAATTGGTAGGGTTCGAGCTTGCTAGGCGTCTAGATGTGGTCAGAGCTATACTAGGGACCGGTTTTGGATGGAACAAATACTCGAGATCGAGTCAGGATCTGGCCAGCCGATAGATAGAAATCGGCAGTACGAAGGTCATTTGCATGCTATGCCAATAGAAACGCTAGTATATGCTGCACGCCGTCAGCATACTCTCACACAATCGCTTTTTGTTCGCTCGCATTGCGGTATGTTACAAAAGCCCGCAGTCTTCTCTGAACAATGTAGCGCTCACTACGCATTCGCTCGCCCCCTCGGAACGCCCATCAAGTCGCTGCTATGCCATAATTGTGCCGTGGTGTACAGTGCTCCAGCACGCCGCCAAATCGTCATATATATGTTGTACATTGGTATCGATCGAGATCGGTTGGTAGGACGCCGTACCCATCGTGATTGACTGTCCTGTCGAGGCTGGGGTGGATAGCCGGAAGCATTGCGTCGCATCATAGCTCACTCGCCGTCAGGACGCTTGGCGCGCTTCGCTCGCGCCTCCCATCGCATCTTGCCCGGTCGTAATTCAAAGTGAGGCGGGATCTCAGAGACCCTCTTCCCGGCCGAGATCATACTGCTCCGCATCTTCGCGCGATACGCGTCCACTATTCGATCATCAGCCAGGTCGCAGCACAGCCGCGGCGGCGCGCCACTCACAGGACCGCTGCAGAAACAGCGTCCGCCCACTGAACGTCCTCGCCTGGCCCCACGCCATCAAGTAACCCAGATTGTTCAATTTGACTTCCTTATCCCTCCTCGACTTCGTCATGCGCGGCACCGCCATCTGTGTCTCTCCTCCGTCCATCAACGAAACAGTCACCATCGTCTTCCCTCTCGTCGGTAACGTGCCCGACACGCCCTCCGCCTCATCATCTTCATCGTCCCATCGTCCTCGACCTGACGGCGACCCGGGCGGCGAGCTCATCTGTCGCGGATAGTAGGAGCGAGGGTATACGGCATTGACTTTGAGATGCGCGTCCGGCATGTCATCCATATTGAGCAGATCCAGCTCGGCGCGGACCCGTACCCGTGTCCCGCGCTGTTGATCCTCGACCAGGATGAACTTCCGACGCTTGGCAGCATCTGGCAGCTCGCCGAAGAGCGCGCGCTTCTCGTCGTCATCTTCATCGTGGGCGCGCTTCAATGGTCGTGCTATGCCGGGCGAATGAGGCAGGCCAACCATACTGTCATGGACCGGCGGCAGCGCAGGAGGCGCGGCGCCTGGCATGCTTTGCGGCGGAGCATATTGCGGATAGAAGTTGTGCGCGTATCTTGGTTGATTTGATGACGACAGATCCGGATGTGCGGTACCGTGGCCGTGTCTGGTGGGTATAGGAGCTTGGTGGTGATGTGCGGGACCGCTGTTGTTGTATTCGTTTCCGGCTATACGAGAAGTTAGCGGGCGATCAGCTTTAGCGAGTGTTTCGTAGATTGGTCCGAGTAAATGATCGTAAGCAGGGATAAGCGCGTGAAGCGAGAAGCAGGGGGAGGGGGTTGCGGGAAAATCGCTACCGAAGAATCGACGAAAGTACGCAGAAAACAGGAAGCAGTGGTGAAAGCAAATTGCTATGCCCGGGTATATGTAGTCAGATTCCTCCAACGCCAGCGTATGTGCACAGCTTTCGTACAATCATTCCCCCCGCGCACGTGCCGTGGCGGTTGTCGGCGCACGAGACGACTGCGGGTAATTCTACATGGGGTGGAACATCCTGCCAGCGTCACCACCGCCGGGATGGAACTGCCCGAGGTGATGATGCGGCTGCTGCATAGGCGGTGGATATGTGCCGAGAGTGGTCGGTCGAGGTGGCATACCTTGTGGTGGCAGTCCCGCGCTTGCGGGCGCTTGTGGCCCTGCAACCGGTCCGGACTGCGCCGGCGGTAGGGCGACCTTTCGGTTATGTACTTTCGCCATACGGCGCACGCGTCGACTGCGCAGTCGAACGTCCTGATTACTGTTACGCCAGCTGTCGACCGCTCGTTGTATGAGACCGCGCTTCTCGCGCAGCACCGGGTTCAATTGCGCCAGCGCCCAACCGACCGCGTTACATTCGCTCTCGTAATGTAATCTGTTGCCCTTGTATGTGTCTTTGCCGACGCACGCGCGCGGATAGACGCAATTGTTCGATTTGAACTCTGGGCTGAGTTCTTCGACATTGACGGATTCAACGTCGCACCGGATCGTGTATTCCATCTTCACGCGATCGCGCGAGTATTCGAAGGCGATCCACTGCACGCCGTTGTTGTCTTGTCGCACGACAAGTGGAGTAGTCGCAGGTATAGGTCCAGGGGCTGCACTTCGTCAGTTCCGGTCACATCGATCGACGAAGACAACATACCAGGTCCAGAAGGCGTCTGTGGGCCGCCGTGCGACTGATTCACGACGGACGGTGGCCTCTGTAGATTGGGCGGGGGCTTCGTATCA
Source organism: Acidiella bohemica (assembly GCA_019670975.1). Classification (NCBI taxonomy): domain Eukaryota; kingdom Fungi; phylum Ascomycota; class Dothideomycetes; order Mycosphaerellales; family Teratosphaeriaceae; genus Acidiella; species Acidiella bohemica. The sequence continues at coordinate 166,845 of JAGUCJ010000021.1, forward strand.
ACACTAGGTTGCTGTTGGTGGCCAGGCACATGCTGCTGAGGAGGCTGCGAGAGCGGGTGCTGTTGCTGCTGCGGCTGTTGCGGTGGCTGGTGCGAGACTAGCATGCCAGGCGCGGAGGTGAGAGACGGATGTTGCGGTGCAGATGACTGCTGAGGCGTGTACGGCGGCTGTTGTTGCTGCGGGATCGGGTACTGATAGTACATTTGCTGCGCCATTGGCGGCATCTGATACATGGGACGTCCATGAGCGTCGGTCTGCGGCGAATGAATCGACGCAGGCGAGTTCGATTGCGGTGTCTGATAGCTCGACAATGGATACGGCTGGCGATTGATCGCCGCCTGTGTTGCGGCCATGGAGTCGTTCGGCTCTGTGACAACGGTTATCCCCAGTCCATACGATCGACCCTGGGCTGACATGATCCTGGTTCGTGCGCTCGACGCGGGGAACAAAGGATCAAGGGAGGAGCTAGCGACAAGGCTCACCTGATGATGCGTAGCTACCCGCAGCGCTATTTGTGCTGTACGGGCTAGGATGGGCAGCAAAGAAAGTCGTCTCACCCGGATGCTGTGTAGCGATGTGAGGGACGGACGCGATGTATGGTGACTGGTGCTGTGATGGGAGCCCGTGAGAAGATGCGTGCGGCGGAAGGTAGGGTCCCGGTGGATGGGATTGAAACGTCTGGGATTGATGCGGAGACTGAGGGCGATGTTGTTGGATCAGCCCTGCGGGTCGAGGGTGTTGGAGGGGTTGTGGCGGCGGAAGACCCTGGATGGTGGACTGCGGATTCTGATGTGTCCGGTGCACAGTCAGCAAGGCACGTCGCAATGGTCAATGTGCAAGAGCGAAGAGACAGTGTGTTGCAAGACAACGCGTCAGCCAGAGTGTTTGTTGATGTCGATGCTCCAGACGGCGAATCCTGGGCCGGGCGGGGCGGGAGTGGACAAAGGGTACCGCAGGTCGGCAAGGCGAAACGACAGGGGGCAGGGTACGTGAAGTAAAACGGTGAGGCAGAGGCTGCAAAGCTGTCACGGCCCTTTTAGTGGAGGGGCACGGCGGGGAGCATGGTCCACAGCTGTGTCGCGCAGAAAGCTCGCGGACTCCCGGATATAGGCCGTGGGCGCGATGTGCGGGAGAGGCAGCGATGAGGAAGCGTGAGTGGTGCTGGGCGGTTGTGAAACGTGAATCCGGAACCCCGCGTGGGTGTGCGCCGATTGCCGCGTGGCGTCAGATGCAGAAGAGTGGACGATACACGGTGGGTGGTGAGAGGGCGAGTCGGTGGTGGTGCACGCAGCGTGTTTTGTTGCAAAGGCCGGTGCCGAGCGTAGCTCTGCAGTGCGAGCAGGGTTGATGGCGGAAGACCTGAAAGGCTGACCAACGGCCGGCGGGAGCTTGCATGCACGCGGCCGAAGGGCAGGGCGGGAGAGAAGAGGGAGCTTGTGGCTGCGCGTACCATTTTCTGCTGCGGCGGCGGCTGCTGCTGCTCGGCGGCGGCCAAACTGGTGACCGTGTCGCTGGGCCTGCGCTGTTATCGCGGGCGACGCTGTGCCCCGTCGGCGGCGTCACGAGAGGGGTGTGTCGTGTCAATCAATCAATCAATCAAATCAAATCAGTTGCATTGATCAAGCAGGCGGCGTGGTGCTGCATACAGGATGCAGCAGGCCAGTACCGGGCTTGCAGAAGTCGCCGCGTCAAAAGCGCGTCGAGAGACTTTGGCAACGGTCCGGCCAGGCCAGGGTGTGCAGCGGGTTGCGGCGAATGAAAACGGTGGCGACAGGGAGTGGAAGAGGGATCAACAGCAAGCAAGCAACGAGAAGAGCCGGCACTCACCCTTCGTCATCAGGCCTCCGGGCTCGTCCTTGATATAATACTGGTTCCAGCCGCGCGGAGCATCGGCCGACGCAGCGTCTTGTTGTGCGGCGGCGAACGTCACACGGGACCGGGAGACACATCGAGAAGATTGGGTGGAGGAAATGGAGCGCCGCTGCCGCGTGCTGCTGATGATCGAGGCCAAAAGATGCCGCTGCGCGGGTTTTAGGGTGGATGGTGCAGCTGCTGGTGTTTCGGATTTACGCCACCCACCCGCGCTATCCCCGTTCCAGCAAGCGCCAGCTCGAGCACCCCCCCTCGCGCTCGTCTGCCTGCCACGCGGTGCCGGGGCCGGGGAGCAGTGCTGCGCAGGGAAAGACACAGCCGGCGCCGTCTGTGGCCGATACCAATCAGACGGCAGCGACTTCGACCTCAATCGTGTCGACACATGTCAGTTCAGCGCAGGGAGGACCGTGATATTGCGCCGCGAGTCTGCCTCCAGCACCGTCACGCCTCAAGCTGCTTGCGTCAGACTAGCTCGTTTCGGCCGGCAATGCAACATGAGCGAGGAAGAGTACTGCCGTGGTCAGCTTGGGCGTCGATAACGAGCACGCCCATGCTGGCCGTGCCGCGAACTGCACAGGCATTGCTGCCGATCCTCCTTGCCCCTGCTGTTGACCAGACTCCGCCATGTCTCTCCCAGCGACTGCGCAGACGGCCGCGGTGAGCGCTCGAAAGATGCTCTCCCGGGTATCGAGCACGCCCGTCCATCATAAGCTCTCCAAACTTTCGTAACCCCACCTGTACGAACCTTCACACAAAAACATCTTTAGGTTCACACCCAGCCAAAACGCTCACTAGCCTCTCCCATTTCCTGGCAGCCAGGGGGTGGGCCTGGTGCCGATCAACTGCATCCTTGTCATCTCGCCCATCCTGCAAAAGACGAGCTACGATTAATTGTCCTCCAACTCCCGACTGCCGGTGCTCGGGTAGTAGCACTGTCGTCACGCGATACGTATCGCCTCCGCTATTGACCTGGATACCTGAGCGGGAAGCAAGCCATCAAGCACCATGCAGGAGAATTTTAGCCGCAGGCTCGCTTACAGTGGGGCGAGCATCGCAAACCGATGATAGGGCCGTCGTCGCGGCTTCGCCGTGGGAACTGCCTTCCATAGCCGGTGTGGAACATGTCTCACAGGGCGCTTGGGCTGCGAACGCAAGGGCGACTTGGAAGGCGGAAAGAGAAATCTGGACATTGAATCTTCTGCTGCTGCCGCGTGGGACTGCCTCGCAGCCACCTTCTCGTAGCGGTCGTGATCCGTGGGATGCGTGAGCAGCGGCCGGAGACGCCTCTGCCGGAGAAACGCGCGCGGAGCTTTCCGGCTCGGCCGTGACAGAATCGCACAAGTCAGAGGTCACGGATTTTCGAGGAAGCTCCCGTTGCGCGCGTCAACTCGAGCTCGGGTGAGCCGCGCGAGGGTCCCTTTTGCATTGCTGCGTCTCCTCCCATCATCGACACATGGAAGATGCCGACGGCGAGAAGCCCGCTGCAAGAGGAGGACGTCCGCGGCCGTTGCCAACAGTCTCGCCACGATGCAAGAAAGGAAGCTGCCAACAACCCGACGACAACGCTAATAACCTGCCAGGCCTGGCAGCGTTCAAGCCACCCCCTCCAATAACCCTGGCACGGCATTGGCTCTGCGAGCACGGAACACGGTCGTGACGACGAAATTGAAAGCATAATGAACGATGTGCTAGCGGACGTCGCTCCATCTGCCGACTGCCTCTTTCCATCCCTTGCGAAGCTAGCGACTCTCCGCAAGTCGGCAGGGGAGGCGGACAGATTTACCCGATATGCCCCTGTCCAGCGTCAGCGATCAGAGCCCGGGGGGGACGAGCACAGATCCGACGTCACGTCTTCAAGTACAGAGGTGTAACCGCGAGAAGTCACATGTCGAAGAGCTAGCTGTAGGAACGCCCTCGACAACGAAAATTACGCAAGCGAGACCGTAGTCGCTTACAGGCTTTGCGCTTGTGTCCGGTCTGTAACGACGCGCTGGTTCTTGCTTGACACGTAGTGCAACGGCTTTGCAGAATCGCCCAACTCCCCGTCGAACAGGCGCAGCTGTCCGGCCTCCGAGAGTGGAAGAGTTTCATTCTGGGACCCAAAAGCTCATGCTGACGTCCTTTGTACGTACCTTCCGTGGAGTGTTGGCGGTGCTCGGACGTGTGACTCCGAGCTGCCGAGAACAATATCGATGCCATGTCCATCGAAGACATGCGCGTCTCAGAAGAGATTGCAGCCACGGTAATCACGGCGCTGGTGCGCTCATTTCGGAGCTTACCAACGTTGGATTGTGCGTGTCACGAAGCGAACAGCGCATTGTTCAAGACGAAAATGCACCTGTAGCGAATGGCGAGGGCCATGCAGCTGCAAGGCTCATCACCACGCAGGCAATGTAGTACCGAGATTATGCTGGGCGCTGTGAGACTATACGTCGTTATCGTCGGCGGGAACAGCTAACATAGGTCGGGAGCATGCGTACCTCCGCGCCGAAGGCCAGAGTAGGACGGCGGGACGACCAGGGCATATGGCTAAGTGTTTGCAGCGAAGTGAGAGTCCAGATGTGAGGCGGATGCATTCAAAATCCATTTGTGCATTCGGTTTGTCCACGGCGCTGTGCTTCATCGCCTTTTTGGACGCCTCGACATCCACGCTAGATGGAGTCTGTTCGCGAATTCATGCCGGACGAATTGACTAATGTTGGCGGGAGAAGATGTATGCCTGGTCCTGTTAGCAGCCCTTCTTAGATAGGAAGAAGACTGTATTCAAGCATATCGTAGGGCCCATCTTCACGCGGATACCTCGCCTTCTCAATCAAGCCGCTGCGTAGGACAAGCTCGAATCGCTCCTGCTGATCGTACTGGAAGCTCAACACCACGTTATCCTCCTCGCCCTCCCGCAATGACCATCCACCTACCTGCACATCCTTTCGCGGTTCTAGGTACTGGCCATGCCTGCCGCCTTCCGCGTCGCAGTCGCCCCGTTGCATCCAGTCACTCGGCTTGAAATTCTCAGACTCGTCTGCGGTCATCCTTGCCACTCGCGCTTGAGAAAAAAAGACGTTTCTCGCGTTTTTTTTAGGAGGCCATCATATCAGTCCTTCGGCCCGATGTTCCTCTGCCATTTGACGCGGTAAGCCGAGCGTAATGATAACGCAGTAGTGACGATGAAAGACCGCTCGCATGTTCTCTGGCTCCGCGTTGTCATCGCTGCTGCTTGCGGCGGGCCCGAGTGACGACTCTGTGCATGAGCAGCGACCAGCTTCGCGTGTGCATGACAGATGCCGTTCGAACGTAGTGTGTACCTGCAAATGGTGAAAGTTGAGGGATCAGAGGTAAATTCAGGAAGGGCGGACTTCGCGTGCCTGCCAAAGCCGGACTGCGCTTGCCCACTTCCGGAATGCAAGCAACTTCGGCTTGCCGAGAACTTCGCCTCCTTTTCTTTCGTCGTGCAACTCTTTCGCGCTGAAAGCCGCTCGATTCAGCTGCCAGGCAAGGGCTATTGCACACATGTTCAACGGGTTGACGCCGGCAGCGCTCACAAACAGCAGGTTCGCTCTCCTCAGAGCTCATCAGGACCTTATCACGCGAAAGCGCATTGCAACCTGTACCTGTCGATGAAGAAAGAGTCCGTGGCGAACGAGCAAGGCGAAATCTCAGTTGGCCGACCGGCATGCCGCAGACTGTGCCGTGTTACCCTACCTCGTTGCCACTCGTGCTTTTGACAGCACCCCGTACGCCTCCCCATTCACTACCCCTGCCATGGCCTCGGAGCGGTGCTGCAGGGCAGTGGGAAGCCAGAAGTGCTGCAGACTTATGATGCGGAGCGGAGAATCATAGCATTGGAATTGATCGAGTTGGACAGGAGGACGTCAGATTTCTACAGCACGGGCCGGAGGGAGCTAAGCCAGGGGTATGCGGCGTTCCGGGGTCGATTTTCGGGGCTCTCGAGCGGCGTAGATGTGATTTACGGGCCCGAATTGCTTGTCGACGGTGCTAGGATAGCTTCGCAGCAGCCTGCTGGGCTAGGCACTCGCCCCGAGCTAGCTACTGGGATCCAATTCGGGGCGCGAATACCTTCGCATGAAGTAGTCTGTCAAGCTGACGTTACGGTCCATCGCCTTCTCGACTTGCTGCCGAGCAACGGCAAATGGCGAGTCCTAATCTTCGCAGGCAATGTCTTGTCGCCGCTGCAGAACGCTAGCATACAATCGTTAGGCGGAGCACTGCACATTCGCTGCAAAGACGTATGCGGTACCAAACGGACCCCGGCACTCAGACATCGAAATCCTGCTCCTACACTCCGGCTGCGGTACAGATTTCGCCTTGCTGGACTTGCACGAAGTATACCGTCCCTGGGATGGAGAACTAGGATGGCGTTACTGGAAGTTCTTCTCAGACGATGTTGCATCGGTCGAGACGGGCTGTTGTGGGTCAGCGTATAGGGCCTCTGGTGTGGGTGAGGCCACAGGGTGTGTCGCGCTACTATGGTCAGATCAGCAAAGAGCGTACGTCGGACAACTGTATGGCTACGAAGCGCTCAGAACTTACTTGGCGGGCGTCCTGATGCCAGCAGCATATCGGCAATCTGCCTTAACACCTTAACACCTTAAGTCAAGCGCAAGCCGGACCTATAGAATCTCGGAGGCTACCATCACCCTCCCATCCTCAAAACCCCACGGCCCATCCCGCCAACTTCTCCACTAGTTCCTCTCCGTAATCCGGCTGCCGATCCACTCCTCCAAGCAACCCCAAATAATTCGTCACATCCCTCCCATCCGTCTCCCTGGTATCGAACCCATTCCCCAAAAAAGCCCATCGATTCTCATCCCAATACTCCATCTCGAAATCCTCGAACCTCGGCCGCTCCATCACATGCAGAAAATGCAACCTTGACCCGGGCCAGATCGCCGCCTGTCCATCTTTCTTCCCCTGCTTGAACCAACTCCTACACGCGCTCGTCCACGCCGTGCGCTGGAGGAAGAGATCGGCGTGTTGGCGGAATTGCTTGCTCAGGGCGAGGGAAGGGGTGAAGGATTTGATGTTTTCTTCTTGCGATTTCGTGATCATGGCGAACATCCACTGGGTCCAGCGTTCGATCAAGGGCATGAAGGAGCCGTGGCCTAGGGGGCCGTAGGGACCACAGAAGGTGAAGTGGTTGGGAAATGTGGGGATGGCGATGGAGAGGTAGGAGACGACTTCGTCTTTCCAAAAGTCGCGGAGATCGACTCCTTGGCCGTTGAGGAGGGGGAAGCGAGGACGCCAGGAGGTGTCGAAGCCTGTGGCGCAGATGATGATGTCGACGGTGTGTTCGTGACCTTCGTGGTCGATGAATCCGCTGGGTGTTATGCGGGTGATGGCGTCGGTGAAGATTGTTGCGTTGGGAGCCACGAGGGCGTTGAGGTAGCCTGGCGCGGGTGTCGGGCGGCGGCAGCCTGGATTGAAATTCTTCGGAATGATTTTGTCGATGAGACGTGCGTCGCCTTTGAGATGGGAAGCCATCTGTCTGTAGGAGTACTCCCTCGCGGCTTTGGCTTCGAGACTACCCTTCAGGATGAATTTGAAGCGCTGATTCAGTTCGTTCTCAATTTGTTTGCGGTATTCGAGGTATTTCTCCGGGTTCTCTTCGAGGAACTTGAGTTGTTCGGGCGTGTAGGCGAAGTTGGCGCCATCCGTGCCCGCCCATGTCTGAGCGAATCCGGCGGTGATCCAGATGGGTGAGCGGATCCAGTGGTAGATGTGCGAGGCTTTCTTACTGATATTGGCTAGGATCTGTACGCCAGAGGAACCTGCGCCGATGACTGCGACTTTCTTGCCGTCGAGGACGAGGTTCTCGTCGTAGGCGGCTGAGTGCATCAGTTTGCCTTCGAATGAGTGGAGGCCGGGGATGTCAGGCCATTTCCAGTTGTTGAGTACGCCGCCCGCATTGATAAAGAATTCGGCTTCGTCGGACTTGACCTCACCAGTACTCAGGTCTTTGATGCGGAAGCGCCAGACGCCGGCTTCAGCGTCCCAGGCTGCGTGCTCGATGGAGTGCTGGAGGGAGATGTACTTGTTTATGAAATCATTCTGATCATACAGGCCTTTCAGATATTTCCAGATCTCAGGGGAGTATGAGTAGAAGTGTGTCCACAGCTTAGTGGCCCAGCTGAACTGGTAGTTGACGGATGGGATATCGCAGGCGCAGCCTGGGTAGCGATTCTCTTTCCAGGTCCCGCCGACGTCGTCATTCTTCTCGTAAACTCGGATGGTAAGATTGCTCATCTGCTCCTCGGCTTTTTTGAGGAAGTTCAAGGTCGATGCACCAGCACCCATGAGTACTGCTCGGACTGGTCGCTTCGTACCGTAGGGTTCTTCGCGGATGCGGTAGCCGAAAGCATCGGTCTCCGGAATGAATGCGCCATCCCGCTCGGAGCCGGGAACGTTGTTGATGATGTCGTCGGCATTTGGATCAAGATAGATCTTGCTTGAGTCGGTGGAGCGGTCTGGCAGCGAGGCGGACGGGCCGTCCTGCTTGATCGTCATCTTCCCAGCCTTTAATCAGGATGTATCGTCTCGAGAATCTGGCTAGTATCGGTGGTCAGAGAGACCGGATAAGGTCTCGCTGTCCCGGTAAGGGAACCTATCAGGTAACAAGAATGAAAACGGCTGACGAGAGAAAGGCGCGATGCTCAGTACGAGTTCAGGCAACAATCCAGCTTTTCCACTACATGGGAGGAAAACTTATACTCCGTTCTCGAGGACACGCATGCTGCAGCGGCAACTTTGCGATAGCCTCGGATGGTCCCCTCCTGCTGGCCGGAGATAAACTGGATATGCGGGGAGAGCTGCTGGTACTGGAGTACGTGAGTGCGGCTCAAATTGCACGAGTGAGATTTGGCAGTCGTCCTGCTGCGTCCTCGAGTGGTGAGCTGAAGCTTGATGCCTGCTTTGGGGAAGATGTGCGGTCGTGGGCAGCCATGAACTGTAGGTTGCTACGATGGCTGCTTTCAAGGATTCTATGTAGACAGCGGCATCTTGAGCTCCATGGCATGAACCATGAGGCGGTCCTAGGTCGTGCCATGCATTCAGTGGGGCGTGTCTTTCGGGTCAGTGCAGGGGAGGCCGCAGGCTCGTTAGTAAGCATACTGGTTGTACCCTACCCTATACCGGCTCGTGATGATGGCTCTGGGGATGCTGCCATGGAAGGTCTGAGGTGGCGGGGAGGTTGGCCCAGAGCCACACTACAGCAGATCCTTGGCAGTCAGGTGGCAGCATAGGACAGAGTGTCGCTGGCGAGAGCGGAGTTGAAGGTGGCATGGAGGTTGCTTGGGAATATAGGAAGCAGCAATAGGAGGTGCCGGGACTTAGTCGCCGCTGATTGGCTGGCTGCAACACCGGGGGTTCATTTGGTTCATGGCCAAATGAATTGTGGGGTCGAAGATGACGGATACATCCGTTCACCAAGCCGGCTGCACGTGAAGTGGGCTGAGGGTCAGCCAGCAGGATCGACAGGGCTATTCTAGTGGCGGTGGTACAGCAGCTCGGCAGCCTGAACGTGAGCGGCTCAGCTGCAAGGGCTGGAGGGCCGCCGGCTTGTGAAGGCTGCGTGGACACAGGCGCAGGGCAGATATGAGCAGGCGAGGCAGCTCCAGACAGCGCGCGCAACAGCCCATCCACTCCCACCAACGAGACGCCGGCGTGGACACCTCTCCATGAGGAGCGCGCCGCAGCACCAGCTTCAGGGTGCTGGCAGCACGGCCAATCCAAACCACAACGATCCTCCGTAGCGATACCTGAGGCATTCTCTCAGCATGTCGTACTATCAACGCGGACAATATGGCCAGCAGCAGCCGCCGCCGCCGCCGACTGGCCCGCAAGGCTACTACGATCAGTACGGGCAGTATCAACAGCCAGCGACAGCGCAGGGTCAGCATGATGGAGCGCAATACGCAGGCTATCCCGGGCAGCCCCAGTACTCGCCGCACATGGGCTACGATCAATATCGGGGCAGCGAAGGAGGGCCGGTGCGGCCACAGTATCAGGATGGAGGATATGCGACAGCCAGTCCACGCCAAGCGAGCTTTGGCGCCGCGCATCAGCAACGTCCTCCGCTGCCTCCGCAACAGCAGCAGCAGCAGCAGCAGCCGCATTCCTACAATCCGCAACACTATGCACCCGGGCAGACTCAGGCTCAGGTGCCGATAGCATCGTATAATCCGGCGGCTTATGCGGCGCAGGATCAGCACGGGCAGCAGTACGCGGGATATGGCAGCTACTCGCCCCGGCAGTACCAGCCTTCCCCCCCCCAGCCGTCCCCAGGCCATTTCAGCAATCACGTGCAGTATGGACACTCTCCGCCTCCGCCTCAGCACTCGCAGGGCTATGCGCAGCCATCTTATCCACAACGCTCGGCCACGGAGCAGTATCCGTTGTACCAGTCGCAGTCGCCCTATGCGCCGGAGACGAGTCTGCGGCCGACGCAGAGCGTGAACTATCATTCTTCGTATCATCAGAGTTCGCCAACAGTGCCTGAGACCTGGGTGCCTTCGCCACCAATCTACGCCAACCCACATGCTGCTCCTGATCCTCGGCAGAGTCCTTCGCCTCTGTACCCGAATCAGTCTCATTCATCGTTGCCGTCGCCGCCTTCATCGTCAACGCCTGGACCGACACCACCGGCGCATGGCACGGTAAGTCGCAATCCATCTGACCGACATCCGCAGTCTCGACCTCTACCCGGACGGCCTGACTTGGACTCTGACGATTACTTCCCTCATTCGAACGGGCTGATGAGCCAAGCGGAAGCCGAGAGGTTGAGTCAAGAGGAGCTCTTCAGCCAGGTGGAGGATGCGCTCAACGCCACTGCCGGGCAACGAGGCCACAGCCCATCAATCAGCATTAGCCACCCTCCCCGTGAGGCCGCAAGGCAAGCCTCACCACTCTTCAACAACGGTCCGACCAGCCCTGGCCTGGGTCAGGGAGTGGGTGTCGGCAGACACGGCAGCGTGACGCAAAACGGCAATCTCAGCCCGCTCCCGCCTGTCGAACCCCACTACCACTACAGCTCCGACTCCGACGCCGAAGCCACGCAGGGCCTTGCCATGCTGCAAGAAGCCGAAGCGAACGATTGGCGCGGCAGCGGCAGCAGGTTCACGAGCTACGGCAGCTTGTCTGGCGCGCATTCGCGGAATACCTTCGAGCACCAGCAACAACCGGCGCGTCATGGAGGCGAGGATGAAGAGGACTACGGCGCAATAGACTACTCTTCATACTTGGGTCCGGATGTAAGAATGAGTCAGCATACCGCTGACCCGCGCCAGCTCGTCACTCGGTGGCCGACAGAGGAGCCGCCGCTAAGTATGCCGCTGAGTCCGCAGGATCCGGGATACAATCCTTCGGCGAATGGGTATGCTGCGACTTTGTCCGCGCACTCCAGTCTGCGACGCAGTCATCCTTCGCAGAGCAGTAGACGTAGCGATTGCGATGACGACTACGGTATGACCGGCACCATCCATCCTTTCCCTCCTTTCAACCCTGCTGCGAGGGTAGAAGTAGGCGGGACAGGTGGTCTTAGCGAGCCTTCGGCACTGGGGAGGAGGCAGAGCTACGATGAAGGCGATGAGGAAGCTTTGATGGATGCTGGCGGCCCAGGCATGCCTGAACGGTTCCCAGATGAGCCCATGGAGATCTTCTTCCAGCAGGCTGGAACGAGGTTTGAAAGCAGTGGCCTCGGCAGTCTGAGCGCTCGTCCTCTGCCTGCTGTCCCGGCACATGAGGGCATGAGAGTTGACACGCAGCAGCTGCAGCAACAATCCCCAGGTGGAGGCGCCTGGGGACCCGATGCCTATGTGACGAACGCGCAAGGCCAGCTCGTCCCGCGAAGTAGCAGCATGATCTCTCATGCCACCGTTCCCTCTGTCCCTCAACCTCTTCGCAGCAAGACCGACGCCGAGGAACGCCGTCTCCGTGCACTGCGAAGCTCAACATACGCTCCTTCCAACTTCGACGCCGCCACCCCAGCTTCCTCCGTCGTCCCTGACCTGCCTAGTCTAGGCGCTAAACGCTTCGTCCCCGGAAAACTCGGTGCACCAGATTACAAGAAATGCACCGAGCCCTGGTCCATGAACGCCTTGCTCAAATGGCTCTTCGCCGTCGTGGGCACGGGTGCCGAAAACGAGTTGAAAGAAAGCGAGATCAAGGAAGCTCTCGTAGCGCTCTTCACGAACAAGGTCCCGACGATGAACATCGCTGATGCCGAAGGACTGAGCCACCACGTTGTCACGGAGATGTTCAAGGGCGGCGTCCTGGTGACGAATGAGGAATGGGTGCGTCTTGTTCCTGGACCGTTGTCTGGCGTGGTGTATCAGTTAACGGGTGCTGGGTGTTATGCGCCCACGTTGCACGATCATGTGTTGCCAGGACGGTGTTACTCGCACTTGTGTCAGAGGACGTTGAAGAAAGTCAACCTGGCTACTTTAGGAGCAAAGGAGGCGCAAAGAGGGGACCCGGATTGGGCTTCTTTCTACCATTTGAAGAAAGAGGATGTAGAAGGCCGGCAGCCGAAGGAACTGGAGAGGCAGAACCAACTTCACGAAATCGTCTACACGGAGGTCGACTACGTGGAGCAGATGTCCGTCCTCCGAACACTATACCGTGACGCGCTGGCGAGGGAGCATAGTAAGATCCTGAATCCGAAGCGCAAGGAACGATTCTTGAAGGAGGTCTTTGGAAGGGTCGATGCGGTGAAGGCGGCGAATGAGGAGCACCTACTCCCGCAGCTGAAGTATCGGCAGCAGGAACAGGGGCCTTGGATTGTGGGATTCTCTGATATCTTCCGGCAATGGATCCGCAAGGCTAAAGCGGCCTATCTCGAATACGCGGGCGGGTTCCCAGGGGCAAATTTCTTATTCCGCCAGGAGATCGAGCGAAATCTCGAGTTCCGGGCTTTCATCGATCGGGCGAGCAAGGATAAGCGGAGCGCGAGGTTGCAGTGGGACCACTTCCTCAAAGCGCCTATTACGAGGTTGCAGAGGTACTCTCTGCTATTATCTACGGTTTTGAGAAATATGAAACCGGAGCTCGAGGGGTTGGCTTATCTGGAGCAGGAGAAACGGAACCTTGCCATTGCGGTTGAGGAGATAAAGGCCGTGACGCTCGAGTGCGACGCGAGACTTGCGGAGATGCAGAGGCAGGTTGACCTGAGAGATTTGACGGTGAAGTTGGTGTTGCGACCGGGGATGCAGGCGCAGGTGGAGTTGAATCTAGACCATATCGGTCGCCAACTTATTCACCGCGGGGATCTGCAGAGGATGGGCGGGAATAGGTTCACCTGGCTCGAGTCGCATGCGGTGCTCTTCGACCACTACCTCGTCATAGCGAAGACGGTGACCCATCGCAGCGACGCGGGCGGGAAAGTGGAGAAGTACGATGTTTCTCGCTTGCCGATTCCAATGGATCTCCTCATCCTAGAGTCCACGAACGAGCCGCCGGTCCAGAAGAGCAATTACGTCAAAGGCATCACGTCCGTGACCACCGTCGCCCCCGGCCGGCCCGGCGCAGATTCTGGAATGCTGGAATTGCAGCATGTGAACACCGGCGCCAGTACGAACACCCTGCAGACTGTGACAAGTCTAGGTGAGGGCAAGGATAGCGATCGGATCATGCATCCGTTCAAGATCAAACACCTCGGCCGCGAGACGTACACCCTCTTCGCGCCTTCGGAGAGCGCGAGGCGAGAGTGGTGTACCAAGATCATCGAGGCGAAGACGAAACATGCCGCAGCTCTGTATGCGCAGAATGCGGAGCCCTTCCGCCTACGCGTGATGGCCGATAGTGCGTTTTCGCTAGATGCTTATTCAGGCTCCGGAAAGGGCAGTCAGCAGGTGATTAAGGGGACGCCGGTGGATCGTGCGATCAAGGAGGTCGAGATGAGGTTCCACGCTACGGGGAGGCCGGGACCAATTTGTAGGGCTCGGGTGAACTGTGCGACGGGCTTTTGGGTCCTCGGTACGGATGGGGTGAGGAGGGAGATGGTGGCTGTGGGCACGGATTTTGGAGTGTATGTTTGTGAGGGGGGAAATCCGAGAGGATGGGTGAAGGTGAGTGCAGTCTAAGCGGTGGAGTTTGGGCCGCGAGGTGCTGACGGTGCAAGCAGAGTATTCCCATGACCAAAGTGACGCAAATCGCCGTTCTCGAGGACTTCAACCTCTTCCTCCTCATCGCCGACAAATCGCTCATAGCCTACCATCTCGACGTCGTTTGCCCTTCCGACCGCACCGCCGCTCCAGCACAAGCAGACTCCGCACGAAGAGCCCCTCAAAAGCTCTCCGGCAGTCGCGACGTAGGTCTTTTCGCTGTCGGACGCCAAAAAGATCGCACGCTCGTCTTCTACAAAAAGCGTGAAAATCTCAATTCCGTCTTCAAAGTCCTGGAACCAATCTACCAGAAATCCACTGAGAAGAAACGCGGCGCCGCCAGCCTGTTACGCAGAGGCAGCTATGAATTCTTCCGCGAATTCGACGAGTTCTATATCCCCGCCGAATGCACGGGAATGGACCTCTTCCACTCCTCGCTCGCTGTCAGCACAGCGCGGGGGTTCGAAGTGCTTACACTGGACAAGAAACAGCCTTGGAGCGTCCCCGACCTGAGACCGGCGGAGGTGCAGAATATTGCCCAGCATATCAAGGACCAGCGGGCCCTTGCGATGTTGAGACTGAGCGATCAAGAGTTCTTGTTATGCTATAGTCAGTGTGCGGTCTATGTCAATAAACACGGAGAGGTGAGCAGGAGTGTGATCATGGATTTTGTGGGGAATGCCTCTAGTGCGGCGCTTTATGGGGCGTATCTGGTGCTGTTCGATAATGATTTCGTCGAGATCAGAAATGCTCAGAACGGTAAGTGGACGCTTGCGATGATGGTGTGGCCGGGTCGGTGCTGATGATGTCCTACAGGCCGCCTGAAGCAGATCATTGCCGGACGAGAGATCAAGTGTCTGGATGACGGTGGACCGGGCATACTTGGTGGTGGCGGCGCGGGCGCGAATGGATACGCTGGCAATGGGACGGCTGGCACGGGTAGTGGGGGCAGGACGGTGAAGTTCGTGATGCAGATGCCGGACTCGAAGGTGCAGATGGTGCTTGAGCTGCTGTTGAACGAGAACATGAAGGAGTGAGCGGTCGGCCAGACACGTCGCAGGACGAGAGCGGCACAACTGGCCAAGGCACAGCCGAGCCGCGGACATCGACAACAACGGTCGGTGAGCTCTGATGGGGGGCATCTGGGAGACGAAACCGAAGAGACTTGGTGAAAGCTACGGCACACGACCTGTTTGCTTGCATTTAGCGTGGCGTTTGGGCATCAAAGGGTTATGAGACTCCAGCGAGCGGCTCGGTAAGAAGCCAATATGGCACGTATCTGGCGAATGTACTCGGACTATCTTGAGGAGGCGGTTGGATCTTTTCCCGCACTCCATCGAAGACAGGCCTCCTCCCATCGCCATCCACCGTAACAAGGCCGTGAGATGCTTGTTGAGTCGATGCTTGTTGAGTCGATGCTTGTCAAGTCATTGCCGGATCCTATGAAGCTCGTCTTTGGCGATTTCATGCGGCGCGAAACCTTGGGTAAGTCCTTCCCACCTCGCTTCCGATCACAATACCACTCGTTCTTGACGGCTTATCACCTGCTCCACACGACAACCTGCAGACGTGGCAGCGTATTCCATCTAGTGCCGCCCACGATACGCATCGAGGACCTTATCACGACGCCCGGATGCTAGGCCCAGAAGTGATAAGAGCGCCTGGCACATGATCCAAGCACGCCCTAGTCGTGCAAGGGGAATTCACATATGGGCACCACGCGCCGCTCATACAGCGTTGTATGAGTGTGGCCAGGCAAGGTAGGCGTAGGCGACAATCTCTTCTGACCTCACTTTGTCTTCCTTGCCTCCATCTCTTCTCATCCATCAGCTCTTGACATCTCCGGTAGCAAGACCACAGTGATCCGTCAACATGGCAGCTTTCAAAGGCGGTTCATCATACAAGGGCGAAGACCCGGCGAAGATAGCTCAGGAGTACCATAAATACAACTTCCACCACCGCGTCACCGAAGTAGGCCACCTCTTCGACCCGATCGACGCTCACCACTCCGTGCACCGCGGCCTCTCCGCCCGCCAAATCTCCATGATTGCCATCGGTGGTGCCCTAGGGATTGGATTCATCACCGGCACTGGCTCCGCACTTGCCAACGCTGGCCCTGCCTCTGTTCCGATTTCCTACGCTCCAATTGGCATCCTGGTCTGCGTCGTCATGTGTGCCTTGGGCAAGAAGGCCGCGTGGTTACCAGCTGCTGGAGGTTTTGCGCTGCTACGCGGTTCGTGGATTCGGCTTTGGGGTTCGCGCTGGGGTATACATATTGATTCACGTATAATAACACGATGCCGAATCAGCTGACGGCCGGGGGATTTGTTATTCAGTATTAGTGTAAGCCGAATGGTGTGAACCCGGGGACGTGGATCGTGATATTCCTAGTGACAACCGTGACGATCGGTCGTCTGGGGATCCGGTTCTTCCAGTATCGGAGTTCTGGCTGAGTAGCATCAAAATTCTTGTCGTTTTGGGGCTGATCATCCGGTATTTCGTTATCGTGCCTGGTAAGCTGACCACTTTCAGACTTGACCGTCACCGTGTCAGCTTCCAAATCTGTCTACAGGCGGAGTGGACCAGCTAGGTCTCTGCTCAGCATGGTCATCCCATACAACAGCCCGGACCCGATCTTCGCCACTAAGAGATTGAACTCTGCCGCCGATTCGCAGTTTGTCGTGGCGATCCGACTCGCTGGCATCGAGACTCTCCCAGGCTTCTTATACGATAGCATTCTGCTTCTCGTCTTCTCTGCCGCAGAAATCGATTGACTGGCCACGACTGCCCGACTCTGCTGCCCTAAGCGTCTCCAGGGCTACAGCATACGTGTGCTTAAGGACTCGAAGTGCTCCGAATGATCTTCTCATGCGAGTGCGACAATCTCCAGTCAAGTCAATGTCTCGATTCTTTCTTGATACTCATACACCGTCATCCAAAACAAAGTAGCAATGATCTATTGATACAAAGCAAGCAGACCCGATAACTCCAGCGCCCAACACTCAGTTAGAAACATTACAAGATCATGCGCTGCAGCTGTCAAATCGCATTTAGAAGTCTATGCCTGGGTCATATTCTGTCATCACTTCGTCATCTCTGCGCTTTCCCAGTCTCTCAGCGCCGCAAGGTTTGGCAGCAAGTGTTTCTGTAATGTCCGCACACGGGACATCTATTGGGGAAAAGGGCGGGGTTATTCGTGCTGCCGCAGCGGGAGTATTCTCCACAGCAGACCCTATCGCAAGTTGTCAGCGTCGAATGGTCGAGTGCCAGGGGCAGAGGTCTCGTCCTACCACCAGCCTCGCATGTCTTGCCGGGGGACCGGTCCTGGCTTCTTAGGTGGTGACTTGGTACCACCAACCCTGCTGCTGCTTTGCTGAGTGATGTAGGTGAAGGTGAGGTGGAAGGACTCAATTTGATGTATGGTGGATTGAGGCGGCAAGGGTGGAGCGGGTGCGCTGTAGCCCTGAATGGCCTGTGGCGTCGAGTCGCACATGGTGAAGCAGGTAAGGGTAGTCGTGAGCAAGCTAAGGATGTTTCGGATCGAAGATAATCTCCGGCCTTGTATGGCTAGACGATCGGGGAGAGTGTGGCAAGCTTATTGTGAAAGAGCCTGAGCCGCAGACGGCAACATCGCGGTTTTATATCTGGGTTTCCTTTCGAGAATGCCTCGTGCTGCGTGCCCTGGGCCGCCCTCGAAGAAAAGCAGCAAAGCGCCGACATACAGGGCGGCTTCCAGGAGCGCCGTGCTCTGGCATGGCCACGTTGACGTAGCCACGGTCGGCGCGAGGCATTTCCGCTATGGCGTGATATTCGATCCAGTCCTCAAGGCATCTAACTGCGAGACCGCATGACTGCCCTGCAGATCTAGCTTCGGGAGCCGCCGGGTTATAAGGAGGAGCAGCAAGTTCCTACGAGAAGTTCAATCAGCTAGCAGTAAGCCCTAGACTGACGTTTGCGGTTTTAATGTGAACCCAAGAGTAGCGCACGTGGTTTTGCGTGGAAAGGCGCAGACAAGTCTGGACTAAACTCAGCAACAGTGCCAGACCAGCAGCATCCTGACAGGCCGTTGCCAGACAGTCACGCACTGGACTTTGGCTGGGGGAATTGAACAGTGACACGGCCGCGCCCGAGTCGCGCGTAGAAGGAAGAGGGGCGCAGAACTTGCCTGCTGAGGGAGACGGGATGAGACTGCAATGGCGTCTCGTGATCATGCGGAAACAGGAAGGTCGGATTGTTGCAAGGTCCTCGAGTGTAGTGTTCGCCAGCCCTGCTCTAAGCTCTCGTTTGCAGCACCCCGTCCCAGGGCGACCTCAACCAAGTCGCCACGTCGCCTGGCGATGTTTGATCACATACTGAGTGCGGTCTGGCGTGGGCAAGGCGAGGCAGCGGCGGAAGGCCGTGAGGCAGCGGGCCGCTTCCCTCGACATTGACATTGATAGAGGTAGTGTCTCTATGGTGAGGTAGCAAGTCAGCTGTCCAGCAGTAGGCAAAGCGCTTTGGCGCCTTCCACGGCTCCCGTTACATGAGTTTCCATCAGTCAGCAGCCGCGAAACACAGCTTGCATCTCAGTGGTACAGCCTGGAGCGGTGATGAGGAATTCTTGCGTCGGAAAAATGAGCTCCTACATCAAACAGGGCGGTCCGGAGCAGAGATGCCAACAGAGCCACTCTATGTACGTCATGTGCTGTGAGATGTTGCTACTCACGCCCGCGCCGGGCGAGAGGCACACGATGTAGTGCTAATAGACGTCCAAGCCACGATCCGGACAGAGCAGAAACGAGCTTCAGTCCATGGCAGCATCACATGCCGGGCACGAAGGCATCGTCAGCTGTAGATTCCGATGCCTCGGAGGCTGGGCGACCTCCCAAGGTCAGGGTAAATTCAAAGATGAGGCTGCGGTACACAAACCCTCGAAAAGGCGGAAGGGATTGCATGATCATGGCATCCAGCTTTCTGGTTTTGGCGATGACAAAAGGGTGAGGCGGTACGGGAGAAGTCTGTCCTGCGCTGCCCCTGCGGGAGGGGAGAGGGGCGACCGGCCATCCGTCAGCCTGCCCTGATGCGCACTTCCATAGGATGCAGCACCATGGTCGGTCCGAGGCGGATTAAGATCGGGATCATCACAGCATCCATTGCGAGTCAGTGCGAGCTACTGAGGTTATCCATATGTATCGCCTTCGTTGACATGGGTGGCTTGCCGAAAGAAGGCAATGACCAGGGCTATGCCATCACTAGACTCCAGTCTTGGCAGGCAAAGGTTGTCTACCCAGCAGGGTCAGCTTGCTTGCGACAGCAGGCGATGCCTATATTCATGTTGTCAATGTTTACTGAAGGGAGAGCGGAGGCTGAAGAGTTGAAGTGAAGTTAGCGGAAGCTCGGCGGAGGTGGTCGCCGCGGGAATAGCGCGGCATGCCATGTGCGATGAGGTAAAGCCTCGGACCCCTACAATATCAGCGCAAACCTACAACATCGCAAACATCATCGATATCTCTGCCCTTGCACACGCCACTGCGACATCAACAGCGCCAACACGACTCGGCGAACCCTTTGCACGGCTTTACAGCCTCTGGGCACATCACCCGCAACGCCGATAGTGAGCGCGTGGGCTATCAATCCCTATCACACCCAATGAATCACGCGATCCCTCGCCTCGCGCATCCCTCCCAGCGCTGAGCAGATAGGATCTTGTAACGCCTCTCAACAGGCTCTCCGCGACCATGGCCTTCAATTTCAACTGGTCGCCGCTGATTGCGGACTCAGAGCGCGTGCGTCAACTGCTCACGAGCTCCCTGAACAAGTCGCCGAAACCGCCCATCATCGTCGACGACATCGTAGTCACCGAGCTGAACCTCGGTCGAACACCACCGGTGCTAGAGATCTTGGAGGTGGGAGATTTGGCGGAGGATAGGTTCAGAGGCATCTTCAAGATGAGCTATACCGGCGACGCATTCCTCACGCTCAAGACGCGGGTACAGGCCAATCCACTCAATACGTATTTATCGACAAAACCGAGTTTCGCGAGCCCACAGCCGCTCGCGGCGAGTAGTGGACTTACGATTCCACTGCAGATTACGCTGTCGGATATTCGGCTGTCTGGTTTCGTTATTCTGGTTTTCTCGAAGCAGAAGGGGATTACGCTGGTATTCCGGAATGATCCGCTGGAGTCGATAAAAGTGTCGTCGACTTTTGACTCGATACCATTCATCCGGGATTATCTGCAAAGGATCATTGAGAGTCAGTTGAGGGTGCTATTCATGGAGGATTTGCCAGTTATCATACATCGATTGTCTCTGAGGGTGTTCGGACCGGATTGTCGAATGCCGGAAGTGGACACGCGGAGTGAGGTGGTAGGAGCTGCGCAGAGTACTGGTAATGGTGCGAGAGTGGAGACGGATGGAGAGGAGCCCTTCACGTTGGATGGACCAACCGAGACGTACGCCTCGTTCTCGCAGAAGAATCTGCTCCGCCTCGCGGCGCTCTCAGAAAGCCAGCGGACGCTCAGTCTATTCACGCCCAGCATACGTGACACTGTGTATCGAGCCTGGGCTACTGCGATGGACCGTGCCGACAGCCCGCATACATCCCACCACCGGCCGGCGACTCTGTCACGAATACACTCTGCTCTCGGTAGTCAAAGCGGCTGGTCCTCATCCGCCCCATCTCAGACTTCAGATGCACCATCATATCACTCCCGGCCCACACTGGTCAGCCAAGCATCAATGGCCACGACATACAGCCTCGGCACCACAGGCTCGCGAGCACGAAGTGGCAAGAAACGAAAGCACCGCGTCGTCAACCTTCGCAAAGACCGCAACAAAGATGACGCCAGCGACGCAGCAAGCCTTTCGAGTGGCTATCCAGAAAGCATCTGCAAGAGCCCGACAGGCTCCGCTGGCCCAAGCTTGGCTGGCTCGCAGAAGGCGCCTTCTCTCGGTGCAATAAGAGAAGGAGAGATCTCTACGCCGCCACGAAGTCCGAAGAAGAAAGTCGGCTTCCAGCCCGAGCCTGAGAGCGCATCAGAGAAGCAAACTCAAATTGCACCTATTGAGCCCGTTACACAGCAGAGACGACCCGTCACACCGCGCGATCAGACCATGTCACTACCGACGGAAGACAACGACCCCACGCCTCGTGCCTCAATGTACCTGCCCGACGAGAAACAGAAACCTGTCCGACAAGGCCTCCCACGCATGCAAACCCTGCCTGTCAACCTTAAACGAGGCTCAGATCTGCCTCGGTCGGCATCTGAGCTGAGTCTGCAGAGATTAGGCACAGTTTCTGCCGAAGGGAATTTGTCAGGCGGAATCCTGGAGCAAGCGTGGTTAATGAAGATGGCTACGGAGATTGCGCGCAAGGTCGCTGAGGAGAAGGGCCGACACGCAAGTAGCGACGGCCAGGCGGATGGGGAGGATGCGCCGCCGCCTGCGTACGTGTCGTGATACCTTGTGTTTGATTTCAATCTCGTGATTTTGCGGGCTAGCGAGCGAGGCGTTGAAGGAAAAGTAATGGCTGGATGAATCGACCTTATGGCGTACACGAGTCTCCCTATCGGGCAAGGCTGCCGTCTTGACAGACAGGCATGCATATGTATCAGTAGTAGACGGAAATCCCAACCTTTCAGCTCCCTTCTTCGTCCTTCGCCAATAAATCCTGTACAGCCTTTACCTTGTCCTCAAACCCCTGCTTCTTGTCCGTCCGACTACCGACTCGGATATCGGTCTGTATCCTCACGGTGCCATTGGCGTGCAGAAGGCTGTGGCATTGGCCTATGATTCTCATGCACTCATCCCATGAGCCCTCTGACACAGACGTCAGTTGAAAAATCGTCGAGCGCAGCACAGGAGGACCATGTACCTATGGTAGTCCCAGCAGAATGCATAGAGTACTTGAGACCTGATTTCTTGAGCAGCCGCTGCACGGTTGCAACCTCTTTGCTTACGCTTGCTGTTGGTGTGCCGATAGGAACTAGACAGAAGTCTGGCGGCCGTTAGCGAGATACGTTGGTCGGGCAATTACCGAGCCGTCGAACGTCAAGGTCGTTCGTACCTGCGGTGCACGCGGAGGGTGTGGGAAGTGAAGTTGGGTCGGTGGACGCCATTCCTTGAAAAATGGAGAGGAGCTCAGGAGATTTGTCCATGTATGTTTAAACGAAAGGTGCGACGGTGAGTTGCATAAGTTGATGGTGATGTTAGCGGGAAGAGGGCGGAGCGGCGCGGCGAAGACATCGATGTGGGGTTGGGGCTGGAAGTCTTGAAGGACGATCTCATTCGGATTGGCAACTCCGCGTCTTGCAGCCTCGTGTAGCGCGGGCAGGCTCCGCCTTTTGTAGGACCGACGGGAAAAGTACGAAACCACGAGGCTACAAAAGATCTTGGTGTCCGCTAGCCAAAGCAGATGCAGAGCAAACTCAGCCAGGGCAAAGATTGGGCGCAAGCTGCCATCGCCACTTGTATATTCGTAAGCCAGCAGTGATCGTGGATGATTCCAATCTGGCCCTCCAGCAAGGCAGGGCAGTCCTCTGTGGTCGTACCTCAAGACATCACGGAGACTTAGCCCTGTAGCCGAGATGCATTCATGACACAGCCATGGCCGATGGTGGGCCCGGAGCGGCGCGACGGGGATGATTAGGTGAGGTGAGGTGAGGGTGTGAGCTTTGAATCCGAATGAGCGACTTCGCGCTTTGTACCTTTCCACATTTTCATTTTCACGATATTGAGGTATTCGGCGCGACATCATCGAGTGTCGTGCCATTGATTGCAGGGGAGAGGACTCTGAGCAGTCGAAATGCCAGCACTATAGCCGCGCACTATGGCGGTGATGGTGGAGGTGGCTGTGGACGAAGATGGACCCCAAATTCGTCTTGTGGCTTCAAGAGAGGAGGCTGACGCTGAAAGACCAGTCTGCCGGTTAGAGTACGTGATTTTTGCGAGGTGTGAGGCTGATGAGATAATGACTGACTGGGCGGTAGGGTGAGGCGGGAGCAAAAGACATCTTCGAAATGGATGGCCGGCTGATGCATCACGGCAGTACGTGAACGAAGGCGGCGCGAACTTCGTCTTCCGCTTCCAGCCTGTCCAAGCAGACGCAGGCCTACCAGCGATATTGGATCGTAAGATTTTGCGCCTGCGAAAGCACACTCAGGGTACGAAACTGGATTCGGCACAGGTTTTGCGGAACTTCGAATCCGAGTGGCTTCCACTCTTTCCGGCTGAGAATCTGGTGCAGCAAGACCTTATCGGACTTGAGACGACGATCATTGAATGGCTCAATGAGCACTTGACAGCGGTTCCGCGGGCGGCGCATCGCACCCAAGATGTGCTGGCCGACCACGATAAAGGCCTGCTTATCACGGATATGACACCTGATGAAGGGGAATTGCTACTGGAACTCAAGCCGAAATGGTTGGCTCAGTCGCCGCATGCCCCATCGGATGCAAGACGTTGCCGGACTTGCGCCCTCAGAGCGCAAAGAGCTGCTGAGAAGGAAGTCATTACTGCGACAGATGCGCAGAACGTTTGTCCATTATCCTTGGTTGCGGACTCGGCGGAGATCAGAGCGGGTGCAGCGTCTCAGTTAATCGAAGATGAAGCACTGCAAAGGTATGTCGACTGCGATCACTCAAGATGCTAACGCTGACGGCTGCAGATATCTCACTGACAGCGCATTGCCACTTCTGCAAACTTTACGGCATCATCAAGCTTCGCTGCATCCGCATGTGCTTCAAGGCCGGGACCGTTCAGCTATCCACGACCTCTGTAAGGCGATGACGCTGCGGGACTGCACGTTGTTCTTGCTCAAGCGAGTCGACGGCCAAATTGAGGCTCGCTTGGGAGACCTGGACCTGAAACATCCCGATAAGATGGCGAAATGGGAAGCCACCGAGCGGAAGCTGATCAATGGAGGTTGGTACGTCGGCATGGATGACATTTGTCTGCTATCGCGAACGACTTGAAATGCCTATAGCACAGGATAGAGAAGAGATTACCTCGTAGACTGTTATGGTGTGGTTTTCCGCAAGACTGGGAGGTCACAGACGGGGAGGTCACAGACCAGGGACTTCGAGCCTCGAGGCGAGGTTGCCGTCGCTGCGCCAACCCAAGAGCCTCGCTTTTCGTGGTGATAGCCACCGGAACACTCTGTATTTGGCGCTCTTAATTCCCATTTGAGCTGACTCGAGGGGTTTAAAATTATTTCCCGCGCATGCAAACTAGACACGCCATGTTCCGTAGATACGCATTTTGTACATTCCAACCCGCGTCTGCATCACTTCTACAACGTGTTCAGAAATCTCGCAATCGCCTCAACGACCTCCTGACTCTTCTCCTGCTGCACCCAATGACCCGCCCCCTCCACCATCGTCGCGCCCCTGAAACATCTCTCCGCCACAATTTTCGGGTCCTCATAGCTCTCAAACGCACCCGGCTGCTGATAATTGCCCCAATCCTGTTTCCCGCTAATAAACGCACAGGGGACTTCGATCCTCCTCCCCGCAAACAGCAAGAGGTCCTTCTTCGACTGCGGCGTCGAAGCCGTCTGCGCTCGATACCAGTTCAGTGCTCCTTGGAACCCTGTCCTGGACCACTCCTGCACAAATACCTGCAGGTCCTGCTGTGACAACCATCTCTCCATCGCTGTGGCGTCTTCGCCCATCATGTTCGCAGCAATACTCTGCGGGAACGAGTGCTCTTTGCGCATGATGTAATACTCAGGCATCTCCGCCACCGCTTCCGCCGACCATTCCCTCAATGGCCGGGGGTGGTTGGCTTTCCAATCCGCGGACTTGAGGTGGAAATACCCTCTCAAATACTCCTCAAGACCTTGCTCCGGATTCTCCCAATCCCGCGCTGCTGAAGCAGAAGAATTATACCATTTGTAGTGTTTCCTCGGCGGCTGCAGTTTCGCTAATTCGGCTTGGATATCGACCGCTTCTTTGGCCTGAGACTCGAGGCCGAAGGGAGGAGAGGGAGGCGCGTGATGCGGATGGCTCATCTGAATCGTACTCTTGAAGATATCCGGCCGCATCATTGCACACATGGCACTCGACACCGCGCCGAAATCATGGCCCACCACACACTCCACCTGCTTGTACCCAAGTTTGTACACGAAACAAACCATATCCCTCACCAAGTTCGTGAGCACATATTCCCCCAAATCCACCTGCTCCCAGCTTTGGCCATCGTTCGGCCCTGTGGTTCGTCCATAGCCTCGTTGATCGGGAGCGACGCAGTAGTAGCCGAGTTTGGCTATGGCGGGCAGCACTCGGCGCCAGGAATAGGCGAGTTCGGGGAATCCGTGGCAGAAGAGGATGAGGGGGTTGCCAGGGGTGCCGGAGGAGAGATAGTGGACGTTCAGGCCGCAGGAGGCGCGGCAGTCGGCGTAGGAGGAAGTTATGCCTTGTGGGAGGGGCAGGGGTGGAAGGGTGGAGGGGCTGGGGGACGCCATTGTGACTGGGTGGATGTGGGATGAGACTTTGATTGCTTGATTTGTACTGTTCGGATGCGGAGGAAATGGATATGCGATTCAATGGCTTTCTGCGTTGCGATTCATCTTGTATGGTAGCTATATAGCTTAGTTGTACAGCCTTCCGACCTCGGTTGAACGCTTACGCCGGTTCGCACTCGCTCTCATCGGGCTGGTGCAGTTCGACCGGTCTCGGCGTCAATTAAATTGAGGGTCTCAAGTCATAGCCATTGATAGTCGTATTAATTATGAAAAGCGGTTTGCGAGACCGAACTCTGCTGCGTTGTGGACGGGAATCATGTCGCCGGAGATGTCGAGACCCTGGGTCGACAGCAGGCTGGTGCTCTCTCCGCTCCTAACTCGGATTGCGGGCACAGAGCAAGCTGAAGGGACCGACAGAAAGCCCGAGTGTTGACAGCTTCCGAAACCACATTATTTTTGTCCTTGTACAGATGCCGGCAGCATTGTCTGGGGCGGCAGCGTTGCTAACAGGATCAGGCAATGTAATCTCGACGCCGTGCCCGTCGTCTCCTCCCCAGCCATGAGGCCCCCGCATTACTTTGCTTTCTTTGTACCTCGACCGATTCGAGTACAGTGACAAGATGCTAGTGAGTCGCAGATGGAACACAGTATATAGAGCCTGTATGCATCGCCATCTAAGCCTATCGACCTATCCTGGGTTACCAATGCTCAACGCCCGCCACTTACAAGGCGACGTCAGATCTTACGGCGGCTCGTTCCTCCTCTGTCAGAACAACGTCGAAACCCTCTTCAAGCGCCTCGATGCGCTCTTTTTCTGAGCCGCATTCTCTTATTGTTTCCCGCTCGCCACCAATGGTTTTCCTAATGATGCCCTCGACTAAGGTAACGTCGCCGACTATTTTCTCACCGCTCTCGTCCATCACCATTCGTGTGCACATCATCATCTTCGTAAAGAATGATCGTTCATGCGTTGATGTGTACCAGGACATCATCTCGTAATCCTGCGGTAAAAACTCCGTTTCCGTGAAACAGTAGAACGGGACCCAGCTGTCTTCCGAGGGCTTTTCGGATGGCTTATAGCAGACATCGTAACACCAGAGCTTTGGGGGACCTGTGTGCGAGAGGGTAGAGTCGGCATAGGTCTCCGGTATGGCACGGAGCTGTAGCCTAATCTTTCGTGGCGCAATGCTGGTCGTCTCGAAGCCATCTTCGAGGGGATACGGCAGGTTGGGACCCATAGCGCCCATGCCAACGTCAACGACATACCACTGCTCGTCCAGCCGGACAAGATTCAGCATGTGGTTCCAGCCGTCGTACGTCTTACCCTGGTCGCGCCGGACTTCGGTCCAAGGGCTTACTGCCCGCGCCACTCGACCTGCGCAATTGCGCACCTCGAACCCAACAGAACGAAGAACGGTACCGAAGAATGTGTTGTGCTCCATACAGCGACCGCCGCGGCGCTTGCTGACGATCTTCCTGTACAGATCCCTCGGCTCGAGAGTGATTTGGCGATGTACTGAATAGTGCAGCTCCAAGTTCTCGAACGGCACCGCGCAGGTATGATAGCGCGTGAGGAGATGTAAGAGCGGCAGCCCATGTTCCTTGGTCCTGGCAAGGGAGCCATCGTCCCAGATGGGGGACTTCCGGCGATCCACTGGGATGTTGATCCTTCTCATGTACTCTTGGAGTTCCGGCTTGGTGAAAGTCGGCCTGTGAGCCGCCTCCAGGGGTGCCTGAGCCAAGACCACCATTGTCGCCGAGTCAGACATGTTCGCTCGCCGCTCCCCAACGCTGAGCTGTTGATTCCAGCGCTACCAACAAATACAAAAGCACGCGGGCGTGTGGAGTACAACGCATCAAGCATAATGATAGGGAGTGCCGTTTGCACTAAACTGCGGAGGGCAGGTGCGCCAGGCGAAACGAGCGAACCAGAAAGCCGCCCGTCGATGCCCAGTCTCAAACATCGTCCACTGCCTGTCAACGTATGAGCACTACTGGTAGCCTTAACGAGCAGCGTGAACCCCACCCTGCCATTCCCTTATACTCCAGAGAGCCTCCGCCCAACTTTGGCTCTATGCGACTTAGCTGTCGTCGGCTTATATATCAGATGTTGCAGCTGATTGGCCTGGCAATATGACCACTCGGGGTGCCGCTGTAGACTTCCACGTCGCCATTGTTGGTAAGCGCAGCTCGTCCTTCTTGTTCCTGACGCACAGGATGGCGGCTGATCTCGACATAGGCGCCGGCATTGCTGGTCTTGCGCTGGCAATGGGCTTGCAAAGACGCGGCGTTCCCTTCACGTTGTACGAAGAAGCTGCAGCCTACTCGGCTGTTGGGTTAGTAGAGCTCCCGAGATTGCATTCGGGCAGGACCCGGGTGGGACACCACAGCTAACGTTCGTTGTTGTAGAGCCGGCATTGGCTTCGCTCCGAATGGACTCCAGGCATCGGACCTCATCCAGCCGGGCTTTCGACCTTTGTATGAGGCAATCGCTGTGGGTAACAAGCCAGACAATGCGCAACACGTTTTCTTCGAAGGCATGCTGCTCGCGCAAGGCCTAGGTACATTGCACTCTGGGTGGCCATCTTGCATGGAAACACTCCACGAAGTGGCCGCTAACGCGGTCGAATGACAAGGTCGCAGCGAGCAATGGTTCGGCAAGTCTAGCTGGGGTCATCCTGACTTCTCTCGCAAATCCGTATGCTTTCACCTAAGACATGGATTCGCAGACTGATTGACTGCATACAGGCTCATCGGAAAGCCTTGCTCGACATCATGACCAGTTTCATCCCGACTGAGAAGGTCAGATTCAGCAAACGGCTGACAAGAATACAGCATCAAGCGGACCAGGCTGGAGTGGAGCTTACTTTTGACGATGGCGAGGTGATCAGGGCTCGTGTGCTGATCGGAGCGGATGGCATTCAGAGCACAACTCGAGCGTACGTTCTCGGATCGTCACACCCCGAACAGGTTCGGCCTGTATACGCCGACGCATACTGCTATCGCGCCGTGATACCCACAGCAGAGGCTGAGGAGATCCTGGGCGATCTGACACATGTCGCGAAGAATTACTTTGGCGACAGACGATGTGCTGTTACGTACAGGATTTCCGGTGGCGAGGTACGTGGCACACTACAGCTGGTATCGTGCCGGACCGTCCGAGTGTGCCACTGACGATGGCGCACGCCAGGAGTTCAACTTTCTATTGTGTGTCCATCACGAAGGCGGATGGCCTCATCAGGATCGAGTCACGGACCGTACCACGCACGAATCGATGATGTCCGACTTCCAAGGCCGCGGGATAGACGAGCGTTTCCTCCGACTCCTGTCCAGGGCCACTCCGGTCAAGTGGGGCCTCTTCCACCACCTTCGCACAGTCACGTACGTGAAGGACCGCGTGGCGCTGTGCGGCGACAGCGCGCACGCGTCCCTTCCGTGGCAGGCGGCTGGCGCGGCACAGGGCGTCGAGGATGCGCTCGTCTTGTGCTCGCTGCTCTCTGCCGTCAGCGATGCGACCAACAAGCAAGGCCGCGGCGGTCCTTCCCTCGAGGCCGCTCTGCATGCCTATGATGCCGTCCGCCGGCCCAGAGCGCAGAGGCAGTTGGAGCAGGCATTCGACAACCACAAGTCGATTTTCTGGCAGGGAGAGGAGGGCGGCGATATGGCCAGGATCCTCGCTAAGTTGCGGGGAGAGCAGCGATTCACGTGGCTTTGGTTTACGGATATGCAGGATGAGGTCGATAGGGCTTTGTCTGAGTATCGGAGGCGGCTGGGTGAGGATGCTAAGGTGGACTCACGGAGAGCAGACCTCTGACAGTGGCGTGCATTGGGCGATATGAGTCAGATGAGCACTCACTCTCGGGCATAGCTCGCTGTGCCACCTGTCCTGACTTGTCAAAGATGTCTCGGACTGACCGTGCATCTCTCCAGAACGGACAAGACCATCAAGGTCTGAAGCAGGAAAGCTGACAGGAAGGTGGGATTATCATACCCGGCCTGGCGTTGTGCCAGCATCTTCCTCACCCGCATTGCTATCATCTACATTCATGCAACAATGCAAAATCGATCCGAGCCGCATACTCGTCGGCCATCCATCCGACGCGCCACATCGGACGCACCTTGGTCGAAATCGTCCCGCAACCGGACACGTCTACATCCTCGATTGCTGGTGGCATCTCTAACAAGGTCTCCTTGTCAGGATCCCGCGTTGTTAAGAGACCCCATACCGGCGTCTGATGGAGCGGTGCAGACTGGCCGAGCTGACAGGTCCCAGTTTATGCCACTGCCGTGGCGAGCAAGACCGCATTCGCTCCGTGCCAAGCCGCAACGGTCTGCGACTGCAAAGCGATGCGGTCACCGGGGACATTGGCTCGGCGCATCAAACGGTACCCGCACAGGGACTGTGGGCGGCGGGCAAACGTGACTGCACAGATACCTGGAGATGGAGATGTTGGCCCGGGCACACTGTCTCGTCTCCCGGTCGTCGCAGCTGGCACGCCTTCTGCGGCGCTCCGTCGTGCCGGCCGTGGCGAGGTTCACCAGTGCGCTCAGCATCCTCAACTGTTACCGGCTATCGGAAGAAGCTCCGGGCCCTGCTCAGCGCGATCGTGTGAGGCGACAGTAGGAGCAGGCAGACAGAGACGGGCGGAACGTCGACGCCGTGCTTGCGACGACGGAGCGGACTCGGCGTTTTCCCGCCAAGAAGGTCCAGAGCCGAAGTCCGTGCCCGTCAACTTGACTCTGCGCGAACGTAGACCGATGTGAACGACGGCCGTCGAGGCACCGGGTGTAATTTCTAATTAGAGTCTTGGCGGGCCGCGCAGATGGACGGCAGCCGGCACTGTGTGGGTGTGTGTGGGTGGCTGATGCTCTCTCCGCTCAAGCAAGCTCGGGTACATACAAGGCGAGCTGCCGTTGCGCGAGCAGCAAGCAAGTCAGGCGTGGCATCTTTGCTGCCAGTGGTTGCCAGGCACAGAACATGAATGCGTGGGCAGCTAGCACATTCCGCTCCCGAAGCAAGATCATTGTGATTACTATGATGATTGTTCTGATTATTCTTGTTCACCATGAGCTGAAGAAGAAGAAGAAGCAGAAGAAGAAGATGACGATGATGATGTTGTTCGAATCACGGTGGACTGAGACGGCTGAATCAAGGCTGATGATGATCAGAGTCCGAAGCTGCAAAGCCTCACGTTACGTCGTATAGCGGTCCATGCCCCCCCCCCCGGCCCCGGCCCCCGGGGACGATGACGACGGAGCCACAACAGCAGTTAGTGGAGTTGGTGTTGTGTGCGCGCGCGACGCAACGCAACGCTCCATTCCCTCTTTTGCCAAGCACGCCTTTGTGGAGAATCCAATTCACCCTCTTCCTCGCCCCCATCGCATTCGGTCCTCCGTTTCCTTGTGTCGATTCTGCTTCACGGGCGTGTGTGGCCAGGCTGCGTCCGTCATGGTGCAGTGCATTGGTTGAGACCCCTTCCGCTCAGCTTCACATTCTTTGGGGCAATCCATCACCACTTTACCACTATCTATCGGTCCGCAACAGCGCGACGCCCCCCCTTCCACCACCATCACCACCGCCACCCCCACCGCCGCCATGCCGAGCCTCTTCTCGCGCCGGCGCGGCAGCTCCCAGCCGGTACGTCCGTCCCTCGCCCAGCCGAGCCCATCACCGAGCTCCACCCTCCCCCAGGCTCTACGCTAACACCCCCCGCCTGCTCTCAGCCCGTGGACCGCGACACCCAAGCCGCCGCCGCCGCCGCCGCCGGCACCGCCGTCCTCAACACCACGGCCGCCCAGCAAGCCGCCCTCTCCTCCGCTGCTGCCGCCGCCGCCCTCCGCTCCCACGCCACCTCCCCGGAACCCGTGGGCAGCATCCAGACCAAGCGCATGGTGCGGCGCGGCAGCACTTCCTCGGCGAACAGCAGTGTCTACGCCGGTCCTGGCGGGCGCGCGGCGATGCAGCGGAGGGCGAGCAACGCGTCGATGACGGAGCGGACGTTCCGGTCGCCCAGTCCGAAGGGCAGGCCCGGCCTCAGCGGGGCCACCGGCCCGTCGCCGCCGCCGCCGGTGCCTGCCTTGCCGGTGGGAGCGCCGAGGAGCAGTAGTGTGGAGGCGGTGCAGCGGGTCATGTCGCCTACGCCGCCGGGCGGGAAGAGCGGACGGGGCGCGAGCCTGGATCGCGCGAGCTTGCCGCCGCCGGCCAACCAGAGGCTGAGCCAGAGGATGTCGGGTCTGACTGAGGCGGGCGAGGAGGAGGGCGGGTGGGTGGCGCCGAACTTCTCGCGACCGAGCCCGCAGGCCGCGCCGGTGCTCGCGAACGGGGCGAAGCGGTACACGCATGGGACCGGGGGATTCTTCGCGGGGCCGACGGGGACGAAGGATGCGAGGAATGCGCGACCGCACACGTCCGACGGCGTGCGCGCGGGCCAAGCAGAGTCCGATGACCCGGTCATGGTCTACGACCCAAACTCGAGGACCTTCGTGGCCCAACCCCGACAGCAGCGGCAAGCCGACGCCGACCCGCCGTCGCCTGTAGCCGCGGCGCCCGTGTACGACCCCAACACCCGCTCCCTCATCGTCCCAACGCCCGAACCCCTGCGCACGACATCTTCCGATTCCGCGGGCAAGAAGAAGAAACCCGTCCTCGCGCCCGTCCAAACGCAACTCCAGCCACCACCACGCAATCCTGCCCGCCTGTCCCCGACCGCCAGCGCGAGTCCGACATCTCCGAGGTTGGGGGGGCAATTGCACAAGCAACCCTCCATGGTCCGCGAAGATCCGGAGGCCGAAGAGAGAGAAGCGAGTCCGGCTGCTCCCACGGTCGGCACTGCGCCGAGGCGGATCATGACCTCCGCCGGCCCAGCGAAAGCCTATGTCGCGCCCACCGCCCCTTCGCATCACCGCTCCGCGAGCCTCGACATCCCGCGCGGCGTCTCCTCCGCCCGCGGCAGGAATGTGTCCGCCAGTCCGGCGCGGAGCGCGCATTTCGCCGCTGCCCCGATCGTCGCCGGCACCATACACGAGCCCCTGGCTCGTGCCGCTTCCCCAGTCAAGTCCGCGCTGAAGCACCCGGGACATTCGCCGGCTAGTTCGGTGCGGACATCGAGTCCGATGGCCGCTTTCTCGCCCACGGGTCCCAAAGCCCCACCCAGTGAGGTGTCGGATATCACGTCTGAAGCTTCGGATGATGGACGCCTGCGGAGCGAGACGCAGAAGCACGCGGCCACGGAGAAGAAGAAGAAGAAGATGGCGAGGGTGAGTTTCGACGAGCAGCCCAAGGCCATCGATGCCTCCGGTGCCGTCGCTGCGCCGAAAGCCATCACGGCCAACGAAACCTCCACCGTCGCTGGGGGGAGGAGGACGGGTGCTGGGCCGGCAGTGGACAGCGACGACGAACTGGATGCGGAGTTGAGTAAGCCCAGGCCGGCGCTGCCGAGTTTCGGGAGTGTGAGGAGACATCGCGCCAGCAGTCCCCCGGAGAAGGTCACCGAGATGGCTCCGGAGAGAGATGGGGTGAGCCACGACGCGGCGATTGGCGGCGTTCTGGCGAGCGCCAAGAGGAACGAGCCGTTGGCCCCGGAAGTCACCAGCAAAGACCCGGCCAGCGACGAGAGCGACGAGGAGTCCTCTTGCCACCCAGACGCGACGTCGACGCCCGGTGGTGCGGAGCCGGTACAGCCCCGGAGCGTCTCGGTCGATGAACTAGATCCGAAGACGAGGGATTTCGCGGCATATACTGCGGAACGGCTGGGCTCGGATGGGGATCTGCCCGCTATCAACTTGCTTCCGCCTACGCCCGGGGATGAGACTGAGAAGGAGTTGGTGGCGAAGACTGCCGTGGCGGATGGGGAGGCGAGGGAGAGTTCGGAGACCGCGCAGGGAAGCAGGAATTCTATGGAGACGTACGACGTCCCCGGCGGATGGGCTCGGGAGGACGAGAGTAGCAGCGGTGGCGTTAGTCGGGATACCGCTGCCGCCGCCGCCGCCGCCGCTGCTGCTCCGAGTCACGTCGGGCAGCCGCCTGCTTTGGCGGTTGGGGATTCGCAGGTGGTCGATTCTTCGCCATCTCCGATCCTGGATCCGTTGACGGAAGAGAGCGAAGATGGAGAGTTCTCGGACGCGGCGGAGGACCTCTCGGATCTTGACGAGGGGGGCTTTGCCAGTCTGGACGCTATTGTCACTAGTCCCGTCGCTCCTGCTCCGGCTTCTCCGTCTACCGTCGAGCCGAAAGCTGCGCCGGAGAGTCCGACCGCTGCCGTTGCTGCAAGGGCAGCTAGGGAGAGGGAGAAGGGCACGGAGTCCACGCAGACAAGTGGAGATTGGAGCGAAGCTACGGCTTACTGGAGTAAGTTGAGTCGGCAGCAAAAAGAGCAGATCGAACGGGAGCACTTGAGTGATGACGATACGCCGACGCCGAAGGCGCAGCCGCCGAGGAAGTCTGCGCTGAGGACGACGAAGAAGAAAGCGGAGGACGAGGAGCCTACGCCGCGACAGAGGGAGAGGGGCCCGCGCACCATGCCCAAGACTATGCGTGCGCAGGCCGGTCCCGCACCTGCGCCTGCGCCGGAGAAGGCCGAGGCTGGGAGGGGAGGAGGAGCGGAGGATGGGAAAGTGCATATGCGTCGGTCGATGCGCGGGGCTGCCAATGCGGGGAGCACGACGAGCGTGCCGGCGCGTATGCGAGAGCGCCCGCAGTCCTCGTACACTGCTCCTCGGCCGACCGAACAGGCGCCGACACGTCCCCGCTCCAGCGCCGGGCCCGCCACGCGTCCAGCCACTGCCGGAAGGACCCGGACGAACAGCGATGACAGCACGACCATGCCTGTGGCGCAGACGTCGCCGTTCCCGCGACTGGGGAGCACGGTCCCGCCGCCGGGCACATATACGAAGAAGATCCAGAACCGCATCTCTGCCGCCGCGGCCACGAAGGCCGGGAACGGAGATTCGGACTCGGAGTCCTCGTTCCGGAAGCGTCAGCGCAGGCGCGCTGGCAGTCAGAGTACCGTGGATTCGAGCGGGCGCTATACTATGCGGAGGTCGATGCGCGGCGCGTCCGTCAGCACGGAGGCGACGAGCGAAGGGCCGCGGCCGAGTAGTCCTACGCCCGCGGGCGGCGGTGCTGGCGGCGGGAAGAAAGCCTTCAGCATCCGCAGTCTGAGCCCCAGCGGAGGCGGTGTATTCGGGCGAAGCAAAGGGGAGAAGTTGAGGAATAGTTTGCGCAGCGGGAGCGTCGACGCGGCGGCCTCGGGCGGCCGGTTAACGACGTTGCGGTCCGGGCCGGCGGCTCCCGCGCCGACCATGAGAGCCGGCAAACCACCCGGTGTTCCTGCTGGCGGCAAGGGGTTCAGGAGCCGGTTCGCGAATGACTCCGACGACGAGGATGAGCCGCGCGGCAGGGGCACTCGGCCGTTCTTCAAGTCGCGCTTCGCGGACTCGGACGATGACGAGCCGGCCGACGGCGCTGCTTCCCCTCCCCTGAGACCCGTGAGGGGCATCCCTCGGAAGGCTGGTCGCGACGATGGGGATTCGACGGATCTGGAAGAGGAGGAGGAGGAGGATGTGGCGGCGGCGGGGGCCGAGGACGTGGATCCCCGCGGTCAGGATCCGAGCAGGGATTCGAGGAAGCGGGGCAAGGCTACGAAGCCGGGGGTCCCTGCGGCCGCGGACGTGGACAAGGCCATGGAGGCCGCGAGGAAGAAGCTGGGCATTCCCGCTGCGGGGTTGACGGGGGCGGAGGGCACGGCGTTGAGCAAGGGGAGCTTGAGGCAGCCCGAGGACGGACCGGCCGCGGCCGAAGGGACGCCGGAGAAGAAGAAGAAACGGGGATTCATGGGCAGCATCCTGCGGCGGAACAGGGGGAGTCAGGCGAACGTCCCGACGGTCTCGCAACCGGCCCCCGCGCACGACCAAGCCGGGAGTCCCGCCACCGCCCCGGCCCCGCCCTCCTCCCCGCCACCCAGCCAAGTCGGCAAACTCCTGCGCCGCTCCTCGGCCCAATCCCCGCCCCAGATGGTGAGGGGCAACAGCGACTACTCCACCATCTCCACGGCCACAGCCCCCGTCGGCTCGACCTCCCTGCGACGGAAGCCCTCCTCCGACATCCCGCCCGTGCCCGCCCTCCCTCGCGCGCATGCCGCGGCCGCGGCGCGGCCGGCAACGAGCGACGGCCCGAGTCCGGAGGCGGTGAGGCTGGCGAGGCGTTTGAGGCCGGATCTGATCGCCGAGCCGAGGGATGAGGAGGCGGCGAGGCGCGCGAGTGTGGGGCGGAGTGTCGGGTTCGCGCCGGGGAGTAAGGAGGAGGATGGGGGGAGTGAGCTGGGAGGTGGGGGCGGAGTCGGAAGTGGTGGAGCGGTGTACAGTCGGCGCACGGGGAGGAAGAAGAGGTTCGCGGGGCTGAGGCGGGTGTTTGGTTTGTACGATTAGGATGGCGGGGAAGGCGAGGTGTACCATTGTGTGGGCTGGGTCGAAGTGTTGGGGGGCGCGGAGGCCGAATCGAGGTGTGCGGTTTCATATACCCGGCGGATTGATCGTGGGAGATGGAGGAGACAGGAAGCGTGGATCTGTTTCGTATACATAAAGCCCGATCATCGTTGAGCGATGGGCGAGCCGGGGGAATTTGATCAACAAACAAGGCCCCCTGCGCCATCGCCGCCACCGCCGTCGCAAATTACCGATTGGCAGCGTCGATCCTCAGAGTACGC
This sequence comes from Acidiella bohemica, assembly GCA_019670975.1. Classification (NCBI taxonomy): domain Eukaryota; kingdom Fungi; phylum Ascomycota; class Dothideomycetes; order Mycosphaerellales; family Teratosphaeriaceae; genus Acidiella; species Acidiella bohemica. Next base: position 202,975 of record JAGUCJ010000021.1, read on the forward strand.
CGGACCAGCCGCGCGCCTCCCGTCATTACACTGCTCCGCCAAGCACACGAGCTTCCGAGGAAGCAGCGACTCGCTCCCCGCATCGCAGCAGACCTCCCCAAAACCCGAGTTTCGGTTCCCCCTCTCACCCCCCCCCCCCTCCCCCTTCCGGGGGGTCCTTCCCGCCTCGCGCCATCTACTCGCCCTCCTCGTCCTCCTCGTCTTCCGTCCAATGCCACGCCCGCAGCCTCTCGAAGCGGCTCTCGTCGACCTTCTCCCGCGCGAAGACGTCCCTCCACACCGCCCTCATCTTGCTGCCCACGGACGCCTGCGCCGGCGGTGACGGCGCCGGCGCGGCGGCCTCGGTGCGCCGGACGGCGGGCGCGGTCGTCCGCGTCGCCATGGTGCCGGGCAGGGCCGTGATGCTGGTTCTGGCTTGGCGCTGGGTGCCGACTTCTGGCGACGCGGAGGCGGTCGATGTTGTGGAGGAAAAGGACGAGGAGGAGGAGGAGGAGGAGGAGGAGGAGTGCGAGCCCGCGGGCGTGCCGGTGGGACAAGATCTTGACGCGCGGTGGTAGTGGCGCGTTGGCGGGGAGAATGTCGGGGTTTCGTAAGGCACGGGCGCGCCGGAGACGGGAGGGGAGTCGCGAGCGCGGCGGCCACTGGCTTGTCGCTGGTGGAGGTAGGGCGAGCCTTGGCGCGGGGGGGGTTGGCTGGCCATGCTGGGGTCGAGTTGGTCGTCCGGGGGGCAGCCCGGGCGCGGCGACGGTCTTGGATCGAGGTGGGACGCCGCATGGGTGGACTGCTGAGACGGCGGCGCGGCAGAGTGCTCCGTCGCGGAGACGGGTCGCTGGGTCGGAATGCGGCGAGGCCTGTTCTTTTATGTAGTGCGCGGCGGTGCTCCCCAGGATCCCAGGCAACGGGGGTTTCCCGCTCGTCTGACGGATCACAACAACGGTACCCGTCCCCACGACATTGTCTGATCAACACCACCCTCCCACTGTCGCGTGACGACGGACGCGGGAGACCATCCGCCCGCCGAACGAACTCAAAAAGACGGCGCGAGCACGCTTGCCTCTCGTCATACACGCACGGGTGCAACGGAGGGTTTCGCCTCTGAGCCGTGGAAGCGCCGACGGGACCCGCCCGCGCAGCGCTGCGGGGGCGCCCGGGCTCTGCACGTCATCTGCCAGCGATGAGTCAGTCTCCCGATGGCAAAACAATCCCAGACCCCAGCGCCGGGGGGGGGGGGGGTTGGCGCCCGCGCAGAGCCTCGCGGGCCCACGCAGAGCCTCGCGGGCCCACGCAGCAGCTCGCAGCGCCCCGTCCGCGGTCCCCCATTGGCGGCGTGTGCGGGCGGAGCTCGGAGCACTCGTTCGTGTGCCGACGACGCTGGCCCGGAAAGCTGGGAGGGCCCCGGCGGGCCGGTCGCAAGGCTGCCGCGTCTGATTGGCCGGCTGCACGCGCCCGGCGCGCCCCCCTCTGCGCGGTCCCGTCGCGGGTACCTGAGGCTGCAGCGGCTGGGCAGCGTGCCCGTCTGCTGCCCCCCGCATGTGGTTGGGTTGTTCTTGCCGCCTGGGCCGGACTGCGCATCGCCGGTGGACACTCACAGTCGGTGCCGTGGATGGCGGTGGTCCTGCGGTCGGCCCTGCGGTCGGTCCTGCGGTCGGCGGCGGGCGCCAAGTGGGGTGGAGCCCGGCGTCGTGGTGGTCCTCGCGCCCCTGCCCCGCCCGCGGGCCATGCCCACGCTCGGTGCTTCGGTGCGATGTCCGGTCGGCGGGCGTGCCATCTTCGATCGTCTTTGCTTCTTTTCTGTGCATGGTCTTTTCCTGGAGCTTCGAGGTTGGCCGAGGTGCGTGTGGTTGGATTGGTGGGTGGTATATCCCGGGTGCGACGGCGCTATTGCTGCCGCAGCCTTCAGCGGCGAGGTGCGAGTCGGGTTTGGTCTCGATTCGCCATCTCGATCTTTACTGATGCGTCGGCGACCACCCGTCCCTACTGGCAGCTAGCCGTTCGACCGTCTCGCGCGTCTCGACCGTCTCGCGCGTCATTGTCGTCCCTTCTCACGGTTCGCCGGCCGCGCCATCTTCCGTCCATGTCTCCCCCACCCATCTCCGCGTCCGCGTCGTGCCCCGCAGCATCTGGGCGCCAGGCCGCCGCACCACCTTCGAATATACACTCCCAATGGACGCCCGGTCATCCACGGCTCCTCGCTCCCTGCTCCCTGCCCTTCGCTCAGCTTGCCCGCATGTTGTCCCATCCTCGCACCTTCATCCCCCCTCGCTTCCATCGCAGCCCCCCGTCGCTTTCGTCAGCACGACACGGACTTGCCGACGATGAGCGATTGGTCCAGCCGTCAGAAGAACGCCCGACGACGACGACGGCTTGGCATCCGCGTCCGTGATCGTCGAATACTCGCCCAGGGAGATCTCGGCCTTTGGGGAGGGCGCCAAGACGCGGTCGATGATCTCCACGAAGCTGCTCTGGGACTTCTTCGCCTCCTACGCTGCAGGCCTTTGACGGATGCCTCCAGAACTGCGCCAGCAGACTTCGGAGAAGAGAAGGGGCAGGTGAGAGGATGGACTGTCATGGGACTAACCGCCGACATCGCCCGCAATCATCCCCGCCACCTGTGCCAACCGCCACATCGACATCCTTCGGCAGGAGCGAGAGCTGAGGAGGAAAAGTCTTGCCGCCGGCTTGTCGGGGCTCGTCCAAGCGACTCGCCAGTGTGGCGGCAGAGGACCGTACGGTCCGTGAGCCTGGCCTTGCGCTGGCGAGCGATGATGTGCGGGGATTTGTGACTCGAGCGGCCGGCGCCGGGATTGTCTGGTGGCGGACGAGGGTGGCATGCGTTGTCGTGTCGGGAGACAAGGCTGCACTCTCGTGGAAGCCGGGCCTGCGACGAACGAGCTGCCGAGTGCGGCGACGTGGAGGGACTTCTCCATCGCTCGTGACCCACTTCCAGATTCTGTGTAGCTGGCTGGACGGTTCTACATACATGGCATCCCCGAGTCTCAACGGCTGTATGTATGTGATCTCACCGTGGAACCGGACGATGGAGCATCTGAACAGCCGGTCTGGACCGGTCAGCGAGACATCAACGCCGTGCCTTCCTGTCCTGCAGTGCGAACAATGAGCACGGGCGACCCGAGTGTATTCTCTGATACTTTGGTGACCAATGACCAGGAATCTACGGCACCTAGGCCATACCAAGAGCGACGTCGTGGTTGAAGACTATCGCATCTCGCGACACCAAGATACTGATCCAACACCACAGAGGGATCGGACCGCCGCGGGCCGGTGCCGCTGCGCGATCGTGCCACCGCCCGATTGGGAAGCTGTGGGACCCGCAGTCCCGCATCGCGCCTTCTGCACGTGAACGGTATACGGTCTTTTCCTACGCCACGCCACAGCCAAGCCGTTGTAAGCGTGGCTCCGCGCCCCTGTGGATATCGGACATGGATGCCACGAACCCCTCCCAGGATATGCAATTGCATGCTGCTTCACAGCTCGCGCCACCTCCGAACCACGCTGCTTCGCCGCGCAGATACCGGCACCAGCCTTCTCGCCCGATCCCATCCGCCCATCCCTCTTCGCCTCCTCCAAGCGTCGCATTCCTGATCGCGTCGTCTGCGCAGCGCGACATGCGCCTCGTTGACGTGCACACGCTCGAGCGCACGGAGTCCGTAGACCCTCCGTCCTCCGCGACCCCGAGCCATCGATGGACCGACGAGGAAGTCAGTTCCTCGACTATCGCCCGGTGCTCCGCGAGGCCGAGTATAGGAACGAGACGACGAGCGGCGAAATTGGGGCTCGGAGAGCGGACCGAAGAGGCTAAGGAGATCGAGGCCAGGGCAGGCTACGCGAAGATCTGGAAGGTTTTCTGCGGAATTCGTTCGCCGTTCTCAGCTCGTGCCTGGGAATACTGACCCAGATGGGCTGTTTTGGTGGCTGGGCTGGGCGGGTATGATCCGTACGGTGTTGTCCATCTCCGGCTCCGGACCGGTCTGGCGCTGCAGGCTACTAGGTATGGGGAAAGGCTCGAATGCAGAGCTGCAGGAGGCTATCGAGTCAGAGCAACCCCCGTCGCCATGGTGTGATCGTGCTGATCTTTTAGTTCAAGGTGCCGCTCCGCTACAAACTGCCCCTCCCGATGCGACTGAGCAGGTCCGTTTCGTTATCCACTCAGGATCTCGGGACTCTCCGACTCGACGTCTTCTTACGTTTCGCTGTCGAGATGTGCCTGCAAGTCAGCCGCCGGCGCGGGTTAAGCGGTTTGGGCGGTCAGCTTGGTCCACTCGAGGACCGACACTTCGCGAGCTCCTCGCGCCCATCCCCCTTCCTTTTCTACGGCGTGACTGGCCGCACATTATGTTCCTTGATAAGCGAGCCGACTCGGGAGCGATGGGCACAACATGGACGGAAGTGCTCGCGAGGGCGAGCGTTCATTGCCCCAAAGCCCGAAAAAATTGGTCACACGATTGGGGAAGGTCCAGAGTTGCTCAGCGTCCCAGCCGGGCCGGCAACTGTCAGACTACCAAAAGGTGGGTCGAGCATATTTTGCTCGCTCGACCTCTTCGACATCCACATGCCACTATTGTCGGGCGAGGGTGCTAAGGCGTTCCCCCCCGCTTGCAGCATGAGATCATGCACCGACTGCACGGCCCGAGTATACTCGCATGCTGGCTCCCGATCCGTCCCCCGCTTCCGCCAACGCCGACGAAGAAGCTTCTCTGGACCATCCGGTCTCCTCGCCCCAAGTATACGCGCAGTTGGGTTCCCGCGGTGGTTCCGACTCGTGTCAACGAGAGACTGGTGCGCATCATGTAGCCAACGCGCCCCAGGTGTTCGGTGCTTTTCATACAACGCTCGAATCGCCATCCCACGACCTGCGCCCCGGGGGTTCGGCGCCAAACGGCCTTGACTGCAAGTATCTTGAGCTCTGGGCTCCGGCCACGGCAATTGTGGTCTTCCGGGGAGGGTGAAAGGCCTCTTCAAGCATCTACCCTCGTGACGCCTGAATGCTCTCACGTTTCCGCAGGCACTGCACTTGTCACGCTCATGATACCGGCCTACTTCCAAGAGAATCGCGAAATGCTTTGATTGTCTTTGCGACGCCTAGACTTAAGTCCCGACACAATTACTCTGCTAGCGCGGCGGCTCACGTGTCACATACCGCAGCGAGACTGCCAGACGCCGTGTAATACGCTGTGCAACCATTTGGGCGGCGATCCGAATCTTCGCTGGCGCTCCTCGAATACTTCGTACTGGCCAATGAACCCGAATTCTCCTGCGGATCAGGCGATCTTGATCCTGAGTAGGCAGTCCACGTGATGGCTTGACCGGCATCGCTGTCGGTCTACGTGCACGGTTCCATGGAGGTGGCCTTGTGATTGCAAGTACAATGCGAGTGGAAGCGCAGAGTCTTGCGAGTTGCTGGGCGGGGCGGGCACTTCTGCGATTGCCAAGCGCCGGGGCACTTGGCATATCGGGCGGATGGTCGTGAGCGATCCTTGCTATCGACTCACCACATTTGAAGGCGGAATGGACATCTTCAAGCGAATGATTCTGTTCATCAGGTAGCACCCGCCCCGTCGCTGTAGGCTTGATGGTTCGCGGAAGTGGCGCCTGGCTTGCATGCGGCGACTTCGGCGCCGGTGTCAACGGCAAAGTGGACGCCACTTGCTCTATCTGTCCAACACAAAATTCGAGGATATCGCTGCTGTCCTTTCATGCGCGGGTGGGAGCGCGCTCGCCGTTCAACGTTCACGGGGTACACCGGGTCGGCGATGACGCACACGCACAGCTCGAGGGTGTGGTCTGCGACGGATTCAACGGCAGATGTGCCTCCGCTCCTGCTCGTTGCCCTCGAGATCTAAGGCATTGTGCTCCCGGCATGGGCATAAGGCCATGTCAACTCTCAATCAACAAGCCCAGTACGCGCTGAATGCCAGGTGTTGAAGGCGGGTCTGGTCGGCGTTGGTGGGGCTTGACCTGAACCTGCTTGCAAGGTGCGCAAGTACGCCACTGCACTTCGAGATGTCATTGACTCGAAAATGGAGATGTATGTGCTGTGCTGAATTGGATGCCTTTCGACTCTCACGCTGCCGTCACCAGTGTAATGGTGGCGGGCGGCCATCTCTTGCTCGTCTTGTAGTAGACACTGGATAGGTCATCATTCGCGACGGTTTAGCTTTCCACGACGGCGCTGTTCTCCACTTTCAAATGTGCCTCTGAGACAGAGGCATTCATTGTCAAATGCGTATCTTGAGATGAAGGTGCGCCTTCTCAAATGCGTATCTGAAGACACAGGGGTGCATTGTCAAATCTGGATCTTGACATCGACAGACGATAGTGACGATGGTAGAAGAGTGCAGGCCGCCGGAGCGCTCTCGGCAAAGCCCATGTCCCTCATGCACAACTGGGGCTCGGGCCGCAAACATGGCCTTCCTCCATTTGTCAGGAGTGGGCATGCGACTCGACCAGCCTATTCCTCCCCCTCCAGCTATAATTCCCCCTACACACTGCCGCATCTCCAGAGTCATCCCACATCGCTTGCAGGTCCGTTCTGACTCTCATCACCAGCCGCTCAAGATTCTCCGGAAAGAAGGTGGATTTATCGGTGAGGGATTATGGGCTAATAGGAAGGGGAAAGCAGGACGCCAGCTCTTTATATTCGACGGAAGCATCGATATCCATATCCCGTCCTTTTTGGAAGGAGGGGAGCAAGGAGGGAGATAAATATTGGATGGGGAAGGAGCAGATCGTCGAACACTCGCGAGCAGCGGAAACCGGCTTCGAGAGCACCAGATCTGGAGCAGAGGAGGAGAGGAAGATGGCGGTCGCCGTCAACAATCATGGTATGTCCGCACCAGACCCCTCCCCAGAAATCCATCCGACATGCCAGCGACACGCAAGCCGCATCCGCTGGCCGGCAAACATGTCCTGGCTCCCCACCCACCTCTTTGAAATGCGTCGCGCCGACGGAATGCCCGCTAACTCCCATCCCCTACCCACAGCAGATCCCCTTCGATCCCCGCGATCACCGGATACCGCGTCGCCCATCTATCCCGATCGAGCGATCCGGCCGCTGCCGTCCCGGAGGCTGAAGAGTAAGCTGTCCCCGGAGCAGGCGAGCCACATCGTTTACCCTCCCGACCCCCCTGCGCCGCCCGCTTTGCCGCTCGCAGCAGGAGTACACGGAGAAGAGGGGCCGAGGGGGCGTACGCCGGCCATGTGCACTCGCATCCGAGGCAGGCCGGCCACGTGGGCTTCCATGCTCACCACCACCACCACCATGATGGCGCAGCAGGCGAAGTGGACGGCGAGGACAGCCGATGTACCTGCGGCCACGACGGCGACGATGCGCTGGACAGCGGGGATGAGGAGGCGGAGTTCGATCATCCGGATTACCGCTACACGACGCCGACTCCGACTCCCGCGGGCCAGCCGGGACACGTGCATGAACAAGTCATTGCGCACGAGCAAGTCTTGGCGGCGGCGGCAGCGGCGCAGGCGATGGCGGGGAGGAAGCTGAGGGAGGCGGCGAAGATGCAGGGGAGATTGCCGGCGGCGCTGACGACGCCGGCGACGCAGAGTTTGGCTGGGAATCCGGCGGCGGCGGCAGCGGATGGGTATGAGAGTTTTGAGAATACGAGCAATAAGAAGAAGCGGAAGATTCCCTTGAGCACAGGTGGAGCGGGGCTGGGAGTGAATCATCATCATCAGCATCAGGCGCACGCGACTAGCCAGTTGACGGCGGAGATGGCTAGCATGGGACTCGACGGCGCGGGGAGCAGCGAGGCGGCAGGAGGGAGTGCAGCGTATGCTTCGCTCTCGGCGGTCGCCGCGGCGAGTGGGACGGGGATCAGTGGGGCGGGGGGGGGAGGTATGGGAGGAGTAGTGCTGGCGCAGGGCCCCGGAATGGCATGAGGAGGCCGCTGGGAGCGAGTAACGGGTACTCGCCGAAGGGCGCGGGAAGTGCGAGAGGGGAGGGGTTGGCGAGAGTCGACGGGACAACGGGTAGTACATCGAGTGCATCCTTGCTGCGGGCGAGAGCAGGCGGGCGGGAGGGGCGTGGCGGGCTGTTGCTGCGGGTGGAGGCGGAGGTGGGGCTTGGCGCTGTCAAGCTGCATCCTCACTCTTACCCTGGCTCACTGCCTACACCCTTCACTTTCTGCTGTCGCCACCTGCACTACTCGTCTCGGATGCGTTTTGCTGACTCACCGTCTCCTACAGATCCGCACTATCCATCCGCAAACAGCACGCCCCTCTACGCATCTCCATCAGCGCACCATCGCAACAGAACACGACCGACGGCATCATCAGCCAAGCCATCCGCTCCGCCGCCGCCACCCCAACGGTCCCGCCACTCCCCCAAATACCAACGGCGAGAAGAAAGAGTCACTCCTGCAGTCAGCGAGCAACAGCAGCAACGCCACGCCCAAGACCCAATTTACCTTCAGTTGCGATTCGGAGAGTGCGACGAAAATGGTCACGGCGGAGGAAATGGCGTACCAGCAACTTTTAGTGGCGCAGCAGCAGCACCGCGAACTCTATGGGCAGCAGGCAGCGATGCCGGGGAGATCCGGCCGCACCGCTGGTGCAGCAGAAAGGCATAGGCACGCAGACGGGTGCGCTACCGCAGCAAGGGCAGGGCCAGGGAGGCGTACAGAGGAGCAACGGCGCGCCTGTGCCTCCCCAACAGCAGCAGCAAACGCGCGCACCGGCAGCGCCCTCGGCACAGCATCAACAACCCCAGCCCCTTCCACCCACCGCCCACCAGCAAGCCGCGGCAGCGCCCCAACCACCGAAGCCGAAGCCCCGCCGCCGGCCCAGCAAAGAATACGCTCTCGCGGCCCGCCAACGCCAACTCCAACAAGAGTACCAGAACTACCACCATCCGCCTTCAAAAGCAAAATGTGGATTGTGAGTTCTGCGAGTACGAAGACATCTTCGGCGTGCCGCCGGTGGCCATGATTCGACGGTACGAGGAGCGGGATCGGAAGGAGCGGAAGAAGGCGGAGGAGAAGCGGAGGTTGTTAGAGAAGGCGAAGCGGACGGGGAAGAAGGGTGCGGGAGGAGGTGGTGGCAGCAAGGGGAAGAAAAAGGGCGGCGCCGCCGGTGGTACTGCGAATGGCGGTACCCAGCCCGGTGCGGGTGCGGGGCAGGGGTACGAGGACGGTGCCCTCCTGCCGCCCGGGGAGGGTGGTGAGGGAGAGGAGTATTATGATGACGAGGAGTATGGATGAATACGACCCGGTTCCTGACGGTGGAGCGCAGCAGGGGGAGTATGAGGATGCCTACTACGCTCCACCGCCGCCACCGGTCGGGACGCCTGTGAGTGGCGGACAGCAGATGGCGCCCCCGCCGCAGCAGGCGAGGGGGCAGAGGGCGTAGCAGGAGTTGGCTGGCTTGAAGTGGGGAGTGCTGGGGCTGCTTGGCGCGGGTGCTGCGCTTTTGTCGCGAGACTGCTTGGGTTCACGGGCACGGCTGCGGCCGTCATGCGAGGCATCCCTCCCTCCTGAGAGCCAGCCTCGGCTCCGGCCAGCACCATCCTGAACCCTGGTCCCACCCGACTTCTCGGCCTCTAAAACTGTGTTTCCGCTCGGCCTTTTCTTTGCACGCGTCGGCGTTGATGCTCGTCTTTGCATCTTCTCGGCGTTCCGGGCTGCTGCTTGTTTCCTGGTGCAGCCAGCGGCCGCACCCAACTGGGTCTCTGTTGGATACGCCATCCATCGTTCTCCACTCATCGTCGTTATCGTTGATGGAGGCCGGAGGTTGGGAGGGAGATGCTGGTGTTGAGGAGATGTTTTGAGGTAGTTGTGTGGAAGGGGACGAGGTGTATATAGCTTCTGTCGGAGAAGAATGGAGATGCTGTGGTTGTGGAGATGCTTCTCTCTCATTCCTCTGTGCACTGTGAGGGCAATGCGGAATACTGACAGCCACCTTCACGCGCGACGGCACGGTCAATGCACCTGCGCGACTCATGATGATGTTCCCGCGCTGAGACGAGCTGGCAAGCGCTCCAGCATTCACAAGCTGTGTTGCTTGAACCGACTGATCTCAGGTCAGGTGCGCTAGCATCGCCACCAGAGCCACCTCCGCGCGGCCACTCTCGTTTCCCGGCTTGATCACCTGAACCCGACATTACTTTTGGACATGCGACAGGGAAGAGCCACGGGCAAGGGAGCAATCGATCACTCGAGGCTACCCAGACAACGCCGTTCCCCCCCCCAAATCGATCCCAGCCATGCATGTGAGAAAGTCCAAGCCAACGTTCGCATAATACAAACCACAAACCGCCCGACATCGAACGCTAAGGACGCGCTCGTCTCCTCGCGAGTGAATGCCCAAAGTCAGCTGCGCGGATCAGAACTCCTCGTCCACCTCCTCGGCCTCCGAGCCAGTGAATCCCGTGCCCTCGAAGTGCCCGACCCATCTCCGCGAAGCAGTCATGACCACCATCCTGGATCTCGTTGGCAAACCGTCTTCCTCCCCGTCCCGCTCGACTCGGCTCTGAGATTTGATCAAATCCGTCCTCCCTCACCCTGCACCGTGCCCACGTCCTGGCCCCAAGACTTGCCTTTTCCCTGTTAACCCCGTATCCCGGTTCCTCGCGCCCCCGCTTCCTCGCCGCTGCTGGGAGTTGGGCGCAAGCGCGATCGAGAAGTTCGACGCACCCCCTCCAACGCTGGTGGCGGTCTGGGGACGAGGGGTGGAGAGAGGCGTGCACGGGCTGCATCCGCGCACTGGCTGATCTTGAGACCGGAGACCAGACAGGTTAAATTGGAGAGGGGTAGAGGTGGTGCGCAGATGGCTGCAGGCGCGACCCTCGCCCCTTCGTCCCGGGCCGCGACCGCGCTCTGGGAGAAGGTTCGTGGGTGGTAGCTGACCCTGCTCAGCTCTCGGCAATTCCGTCCGCGGATTCGTTGGCGTAGGACTGTGAGATCGCTTGCACTCACCTGGAGATTTCCGGGTATGAGCTTAGGGTTTGGACTGAAGTGTTGGCAGCGAGGACACGTCCCTGACTCGGTACGTGTCCGGGAGACTTGGGCGCAAGTCTCGGGATCCACACGCACTCGGCGAGAGTGTCGAACGAGGCGGAACACTTTGCTCCAGCAGTTCTCCCACCGCCGGCGAAAATGTCCTCCTCAGCAGCCCTCGAGCCCCTTGCTCCGCTACTTTCTACTCCCCTCCGCCTTCTGCCTCTTGCGCAGGATGGCCCACTCGAATCCTATCTTGGCACACGACCGGCACTGGGCGACGCGGGCTCCTCGCTGGAAACAAGGTGGAACTTGCTCGATAACGAGCAGAGAAACCTCTAGTCGCGGCATATTTCTGCGCACCTGGACGAGGGATGAGCGGAGCGATATCGTGTAAGCCCCAAATGGCCACAAGACAGCGGCATGCGAGCGATGAATCCTCGTTCGCAAGGGCATCGACCGAGGCACTGGCGCTGGCCCGGCGCTGGGAGAAGGGCTTCCAGAGGGAATTATCTTTGGGATTGCCGGTACCCATGCCGAACAGACGGTAAGCCATCGCTGCTGAAGAGTCGTTGGCAGGGTTCCCCCTTTGGGACAACATGAGATTGTTGTGGCAGGCATCCGCCCTGTGCGAGAGGTGGTGAATCGCGTCGCAAGTGCTGGGCATCAGGACTCGAAGCTCGCTGCCCATCAGGACTCGCAGCTCGCTGCTAATCAGAACTAGCATCTCGCTGCCCATCTCTCCTTCGCGATGAACAGGATCTGTGATGGTACTAGCGAGAGCGCCACATGCTCCACAGCTCCCGTCGAGGCAGACCGTTCTTAACGACTTCGGAGCAATTTTCGCCAGTCCTGCGGCTTGAGGCGGAGCTTCTGTCGACACGGATGCTTGCGTCCGCTGCATAGGGCTCGCGACCTTGGGTCCATTGTGTGTCGATGCAGAAGCTTCTTCACCGGACGGAGCGTTGATCATCACCGACTATACGACAAAGTTAACGTCCGAGTCCAGACACAAATGGTCCGAGTATTGGGCCAGCGACTATTGCGCCTCCTTCCACGGCCTGTACTTCTCTGCCCTCGCGGCCACGGATGTAGATCCCTCTCCACAACCACCACCAAGCTGTTGCAAGAAGATCTCGCCGCCGCAATGATCGCATGCAGTAGAGCGACGGTTGGGGGAAAAGAGCACGACGTCGCCGCGAAAGTTCTAGATTGCTCCGACGAAGGACTCCCGCGGGGAGATTGCATGCAGCGAAGCAGGACCGTCCGTCGCATTTGAAGGCCAAGCAAGCTGGTGTGGCGGCCAGCAAGATCAGCGAGGAGCACCCAGTCATCTCGGAGCGGAATGGTGAGAGAAGGAGACGAAGACGAAGAAGAAGGCGTCTTCCAGCAATGCGGGGGAGGGATTGGGCGCGCTGCGCATCGGTCGATCCGACGTTGAGATTGGCGCCGGAGATCCACAAGGAGAGCTTGCGAAGAGCGATTAGCGATTCGATTCGGACGAGTGGGGCGGGGAGTTTTTGGCCGACGGCGCGGAGTGATTTGTGCAGTGGACGGAGGGGTGGAGAGGACGGGAGTTGTTTGGGGAGGGTGGCTATAATTCTGGCATTGGAGAAGCCGGAGGGGTTGGCGATGACGTCGAGGGAGGTCTTTTTGGGGTAGGGGGGAGGTGAAGCCGTAGGTCAACGTCTCGCTTCGGGAACGGAGGGACTCCTCGTGCGTCGCCCGTGGTCGACACAGAAGTCCTGGCGGGGTCGCTGCGGGAAGCGGTTTCTTGGTGCCTATCCGCAAGAGCGGTAGTTGTCACGGTTTCGTCCGCGGCGTGCTCGCTGGGCTGCCTCCATCGTCCGTCCCGTCTTCGGGGACTTGCGTCTCAATCGACGAATTGCCTGGTCAGATATCGCCGGAAGCCCTTGTTCACCAGTGACCATCCACCCCCATCAACAGGCAAGAGTTCGAACACCTCCCACCGGGCGTCGCTTCCGCCACCCACCACGAACACCCTACACCCCTCCCCATCACCCCCGAACTCCACAGCCTCTTTCCCCACACCCGCAGCTCGCCAACTCTTCCCCTCGAACCCGATACGCCCCTTCACCGGCCTCCCCTCGGGATTGCCCGGTAGTCCCGGCACCGCGTTCCTCACCTTCTTCTTCCTCCCATCCGGCCCCATCGTATACGTATGACTCGCCCCGCCCTGCCAATGCGGAGGATCGTCTCCCAGGTAAAAGGGGGCCGAACTACACTCCGCGTATCTTTGAGCAATCTCGGGGCGAACGGCGACGCTTTCAGCGCGGCCAGCGCACTGATCCCGACGCCGCCGCCCGGAGGCGAGGCGGAGGTGGGAGGTGGGCGCAGGCCGTAGTATTCTTGCACGGAGCCTGGTAGGGGATTGTGTTGGGGTGGGCATTTGTGCCGCCGCCGGAGCCGGGGGAAGAGCGGCCGGAGAAGTTGGAGAGGCTGTTGGTTTCGCCGAGGCCGGGGGGTGAGGGAGGCGATGGGAGGCGTGACTTGTGGTTCGTTTATGTGGACGGGTGCCGTGGAGCGGGGTTTCGGCAGGGTCGGGTGGCTGGAGGTCGAAGATGTGGAGGGTGCCTTTGTCGCTGGTACAGGCTAGCCAGCGGTTGCCGTTGGGGGAGATGGCTAGATCGAAGACCACGGCCTGATCGCTGCCGCGCCGGAACTCGGCGATTTGGTCGAGGCTGAGGAGGCTGTAGACCCGGATCAGTGTTCCTTGCTGGCTGGCTGTCGCGAGCAGGGAGCCATCGTCGGAAACGGCGAGACAGCGGAGAGCGGTCTGATGGGCGCGGATGACCCGCTTGGAGCCGCCTGGCAAGGGGATGACGTGGATCTGGCCAGCGCTGGCGGCGGGGAGGACGAGGGTGTCGTTCCGGAGGGCAGCGAGGGCGTAGGGGTTCGGGGAGGTGGGGTCTTCTATAGCATTATTTAACTGAGGATATTAGGGATGGCGTGGAGGATGTTGGGCGCGACGGCGCTGTCGGGAGTGGCGTCTCCGGTCCGGGGCGCCGATGGGTCCTCGACGGCGATTCGTTGGTAGCGGAAGACGACTGTCCGGGCCATGAGCACGACGGCCAGCCACTTCTCCGTCATTCTCAGTCCGAGAACGGGCTCGTGCAGGTCGAAGCGCCGGAGCTCGTGGCCGAGGAGCGCGTCCCAGAAGACGACGACCGAGTCCTTCTCCGCCGGCAGCCTCCCGCCGCCCACGAAGGCCAGATAGCGGTCATCGTGCTGAGCGACGACGGCCAGCCCGCCGTCGGGGGCAAGGTGGGGCGATAGGTTGTGAGGCAGTTCTGGGTGTGGCAACACCGCAGGCCGTCCGCGAGGCCGCGACGAAGCGTTTCCGCGAGGTTGAGAAGGCGAGGGAGAGGACGGCCGGCTGGTCGGAGGGCTGGATGGCTTGGCGGGCGTTCATCTGGACGACGCGGGGGGGGGGCGGGGGCCCTGCCTGGGGAGAGGATGCGTGGATGAAGGCGGCGCTGTTCTGGGCTGGACAACGCTGCCGTCTCACGCAGGCGCGATGACGTCGCCGCGCTCGTCCCGCACCATGTTGTTGGCCTCAAGCGGCGCGCGAGTGGGACGGCAGCAGGCATAGACGCCGAGCATCAGCCGGGCAGCGGCAGCGCATCCTGTGCACGAAGCGCAATGGGTCGCGCGCTCCAGGCTGGATGTCGGGTGGGACGCGGTCGAGTCATGAGCGCGCCCCGTCACATGTCGCCCCCCCCCTCGCGCTGTGTCGTCGGTCTGCGCCAGCGCGCGCACGGGCCGCCCTCTCCCCTTCCCCCCCTCGAAGAAGACCAGCGGGCCAATCGGCGCCGGCCGTGGAAACCCTGTGGCCGCGCCGTGGAACCAAGCCCCTTTGCGGCTGCTTCCCCCGAGCGGACTCCCACTCGCACTGCACTTTGCCCCGACGGCGCCCTTCCTGACTGCCGCTGGTTTCGTTGCGTTGCTAGCAGGAGGACGAACACCACAGGCTGCCATTGCCGTTGCCATTGCCATTGCCATTGCCATTGTCCTGGCCATTGACGTTGCCCTCGACACCCGACCCCGTTGCGCAACAGGGAGCAGCGACCGAATCGATTGAATTGGCGAAGAAGGTGAGCTGGCCAACCTGATCCCCCACTCGCACCTTCCCTCCCACCCACACCACCACACCACAGCACACCCCACGGCAGGCAGGCAGGCAGGCAGGCAGGCAGGCAGGCAGGCAGGCACGCCCGCCCGCCCGCATGCCCGCACGGCAGGCGCAGCGCAGCCGCCCCTGCCTCCTGCCCTCGACGCGCTCGACGCCGCCAACCTCACTCCATCCCACCTCGCCACTGACACCCGCTGCCCGCCACAGCCCCCCTCGCCCGCCCCCCTGCCCGCGCACCGCCCCAGCCGCGTGCACCCCCGCCCATGATGTCGTCGTCGGCCATCAAGCTCCGCCGCAAGAAGAATGTGAAGAAGGGCATCAGTTCTGCCTCATGGTCTGCGGCGCCTCAGGCACCGGCCGCACCACCTTCGTCAACACGCTGTGCGGCCAGCCCGTGCTGCCCAGCAAGGACAGCGTCGACGACCCCACCGTCGCGCACCTCGAGGAGGGCGTCAAGATCAAGCCCGTGACCGTCGAGCTGGAGCTGGACGAGGAGGGCACGCGGGTGAGCCTGACCATCGTCGACACGCCCGGCTTCGGCGACAACATCGACAACGAGAGCGCCTTCGGCGAGATCAGCAGCTTCCTGGAGCGCCAGTTCGACGACATCCTCGCCGAAGAGAGCCGGATCAAGCGGAACCCCCGCTTCCGGACAACCGCGTGCACGTCCTGTTGTACTTTGTGCAGCCCACCGGTAAGCGCCGCGCCCCCTCCTTCCTTCCCCCCTCCCCCCCCCTCCGTCGACTGCAGCGCGCTGACGTGACGTCCCAGGCCACGGGCTCCGCGAGCTCGACATCGAGCTGATGCGCCGCCTGTCCCCGCGCGTCAACGTCATCCCCGTCATCGGCAAGGCCGACTCGCTCACGCCCCTCGAGCTCGCCGAGAGCAAGAAGCTCATCATGGAGGACATCGAGCACTACCGCATCCCCGTCTACAACTTCCCCTACGACATCGAGGAAGACGACGAAGACACGGTGGAGGAGAACGCCGAGCTCCGCGGGCTGATGCCCTTTGCCATCGTCGGTGCGTCGCACCCCGTCCGGCACCGCGGTGCCCCCCCCCTCCCGAGCCGGCGCGCGCTGACCACGTTTTGAAGGCTCCGAAGACGTCCTCGAGGTCGACGGCCGTCGCATGCGCGCTCGCCAATACCCCTGGGGCATCGTCGAGGTCGAGAACCCGCGCCACAGTGACTTCCTCGCCATCCGCTCCGCGCTCCTGCACAGCCACCTCGCCGACCTGAAGGAGATCACGCACGATTTCCTCTACGAAAACTACCGCACGGAGAAGCTCAGCAAATCCGTCGCGGCCGACCCCTCCTCCACCTCGGGCCTGGACGCCGAGTCCATGGACCCGCAGAGCCTGGCGAGTCAGAGCGTGAGGCTCAAGGAAGAGCAGCTGAAGCGCGAGGAGGAGAAGCTGAGGGAGATCGAGATCAAGGTCCAGCGCGAGATCGAGAGCAAGCGGCAGGAGCTGCTGGCGCGGGAGAGCCAGTTGAAGGAGCTGGAGAGCCGGATGGTGAGGGAGGCGACGCCGAACGCGGGTCTCGGCGGGATGAGCGAGGAGGACGAGCGGAATGCGGAGGCGGGCGCCTGAGCAGGACGCCGTTTCGACAGGGCCGCGGGCGAGAGAAAGTGATGAGCCTTGGAAGTAGCCCGGGGGAAGAGCGTGGAGGTGGGGGTGGTTTTTCGTTTGTTCCGTGAAGGGGGTGTAGACGGAGAGCTTGTGCTGTGCGCGCTCTACAGCGGGCAGAAAGTACGGAGTCCTATACCCGGTAGCTTTTTTGTCGCATGTTCGGCGGTGGGCAAGCCTGTGCATGTCTTCAGGGGTGACGGGAGAATGCGGTAATACTCTAGTCGCAGATCTTCGACCCTATCTCTCTCATGCTGCACTACTGTACAGAAGCATTACCTGTCGGCACACTCGCTCCTGGCCCTCTTCGGGCGCCATCCTGTCGTCGCCTCGCAGCCGGAGACCCACTCGACTTATACTGCACCCGTCGCGCAGCGCAGACACCTCCGCCGGCCACGGCCAGCGACGCGGCGTGCCAGTGCAGGGGCGCAGCCCCTGTTCACGCCTCCGTCCCGCCTCTCTCGAATCCCCGCCGCGGCGGCGGTGCAGGGTCGGTAGACAGGGCAGGCAGGCAGCGGCGGTGAGACCCCGTGCGCCCCCAATTTCAATCGCAGGAGAGCCAGCCATGCCGCGATTTCGGCGCTCGTGTCCGTTCTTTTTCGTCTCTAGCCGTCCTCCTCGCGCACACCGCCCCTCTCTCTCCCCGAGCCGCGTTCTCTGCCCCCTCTCCCCGAACCCTGCCGTCGCTTCCGCCCTCCAGTTTCCTTCCCCCTGCCGCGCTTCCGCCTCCCTCGCAGCCTCAGACGCACCCGGCGACTGGACTCTGTCTCTGTGTGTGTCTCTCTCTCAGCGACCGGACTGCTCCCCGGCTTTCTTCTTCGGCTGGTGTGTGGGGAACCGCACGCTTTTCAGTGCCTCGCCGGGACGGTGCTGCGCGCCGGTCGGAAGGAATCTGGCGGCAGGAGACCGATCTGAGCACGGGAAAGTACGCCGTTAGTCTGTCTGTCAAGCCAGCGAATTTTTGCCGAAAGAAAGATCGGAGAGCAAGGCGAGGGGAGAAGGCAAAGGGCCTTCCCCCAGGCATCAAGGGGAAGGATGGGAAGGGAAGAAGGGGGGGGGGGTTCGTGTGGGTTCTATGGCCCTTACCATAGACAAGATCCGCCAGACCGTATCGGAAGGCTGGGCGCCGACGCCGAGCCAGTAGCGAGCGCGCTCGACATCGACCTTGATCTCCTTCTGCTTCCGCACGCTCCCCTCCCTCACCTCTCGGTCGCCCTCCGCGAATCCCAGCGGCAGGCGCGGGACCGGGTTGTAGGTCCCCAGGACTTCCAGGGGCAGGCTGTCGCGCGCGCTGCGCGCTTGCGCCAGGACGATGTTGTAGACGGGGGCTGTGGCGGCGGGCGCCGGTCGGGGACGCGACGCGGGAGAGGCGGAGTTTGAGGACCATGGTGTGAGTGCGTGGAGAGGGTGGAGGGGTGGAGAGGGTGGAGGTGGTGCTGCAATGCGAGGTGTGGTGCTGGGAAGGTGTGTGGAGTTCGGGGGGTGTGCGGAGGTGCGGAACTGGGCCCGCGGTCTGGCTGGTGTAGGGTGAGATCGGAAGGGGAGAGAGAAGGAGAATGGAAACGTGAGTTCATTCCTCGAGACAACATACGTCTGCAAACCCTGGACGCGCCGCAGCTTGTGCGGCGAGCAGAAGCGCTCTGCTGTGTTCTCTCGGATCGTCCGAGTCTATTCGAGACTGGTCGCAGACCGACACGAGAGCGGAAAAAGGAAAATCCGATCGAAGCAAGGCCTCGAGCATACCCTGCGCTCCTACGACCAGCTCGAGAAGCGCTTCTCCCTCTGAACGCAGCCAGCGCCGCCCGAACATGACCAGCCCATCCCCGCCAACAGTTTCACCCACCCTCCCTTTCCTCCGGTGTCCGTCCGACCACCGCTCCCCTCCCAAATCTTCCCGTTGTTATTCCTTCCATCTTGCCAGCCTTCTTCCGACTTCGTGTTCTTACTCCTCCCTCGAACGTTTCCCTTACCATCTTCTGCAGCCCCCGGTCCGGCCGCGGAAATTGGTTGCTGCTCATCGCCCTTTTCCTTCCCCCTCACCACCTTCTGCTCTTCTTGTTCGACGTCGGCGGCGTCGACGCTTCCATTTTCCTTGCTGCTCGGCTGGCGGCCGGAGTTCTTGATCTGGCGTAACGCTTCTTGCCTGCGCCTCGCAAGTCATCAGTCTCAGCCACAAAATACAGGCGCTGGCCAGGGACGGACTCACCCCCTTTCTTCTTCCTTGTACCGCCTTCGGCTCCACATGTCTTCGCCACCTCGCCTGCTCTCTTCCGAGCTTCCGGCAACCTCTGCCCTCTTTCCCTGTGTTCGGTCCCTCCTCTGCACCCGCAGGAACAGACCAAGTCCATCCCCCGACATCCCCAGTCCCGCCACCAGACTGCCTAGCATCGCCGTCCCGCCGCCGCTCTCCCAGCACACCCCACACCAGCTCACCCGCAGCAGCTTTCTCGTCTGCTTCGGGCATCACGGCGCGGATCTGTTCGAGCACGCTGACTGGCGGTGGAGGCGGCAGATGCTCTGAGGTAGGGTCGGAGGAAGGGGCAGGCGGCCGTCTTCCTTACGCGGGTCGGGAGAAAAGAATGGTCTGGAAATGCGCGATGGGAGAGGAGAGTAAATGCGGGCGAGGTTGGCGTGGCTTGGTCCTGCTATGGAGAGGTTCTTACGAACTGCGGCTATTGAATCAAGAAGCAAAGGCGGAACGTCGATGGCGTAGCGCCCTTGGTGAAGGGGTGTTTGTTCTTGTTACTGTTGTTGTCGTTGACGAGCAGGCTGCAGTAGAGGATGCCGTGGCGAGGCTCTTGGGAAGGTTATTGAGTTGGAATGATACGAATGGTCGAAGGCGGTAATTGGCAGTGGAAGCGTTGGCGAAGGTTCATGGTGTGCGATCTCGACTGAGCTCAAATCGAGGAAGAAAAGGTGATTGCTGGAAAAAACCGAGATTATGAACTCGATACTGACCTCCTTGGAACCTGCCGGGGAGGTGGGCAAAGCTCTGTTGAGTTGCGCGGTGATTCACACGTGGCCGGTGAGAATGATTTTCAAAGGCTTCAATACAAGAATGAGATGTCTAAGGCTGCTGGTGGCGCCGAGAAATCTCACGGGGCTTCTTCGAATGAGCGTTGGGGCAAAGAGGTGGACAATGAGATTGTGAGATCGGGCCGGGGTCTTTGTTTCACTCGATCGATTAGGATGGCCGAGACAGCGGGCGCAAATGAAGCGTGCGGTCTCGTGAGGGACGTGTGAACAAGAGGGAAACAGCTTGAACTCCAAAATGCCAGAAAGGGAAGGACCGATGGACTTTCGAGGTCTCACGCACTTTGGGATGGATCAAGATGCAGATCTGAGAATATGGATTGTGAGCAAACATGACCCAACGCCGTACGCCGATCTCTGAGGAGAAGAACAACGGCTGAACCTCTTCCCAACGCCGAGCGTATACCCAATCCCTTCAATGGTCCTTCGCGATCTATCAGTTCGAGCGCCCTGTCATCTTCAACCACACCTTCACCACCACGACCTCCTCCTCCTCCCCCCTAGACCGCAACTCATTAACCTCTCCTCCGCAGGACCTCGTCCACCTCATCATCTTCATCACCGGCTACGCTCTGAGCTGACCCAAACAGATTCACCGCCCAGAACAGCTGGAACGCGGCATCTCTGCTCTCTGCTTCCCCATCAGCACCCCGTCCCACCAGACCCGCCTCGACCGTCATCTTCACCAGCTCCCGAACCGAAACTTCCAACGCCTGCAGCCCCATGTCCTGCAAAGCCAACGTGGCCTCTCAGACATCGAGCTCGCGCTGCGCATCGTCCATCCTCGTCCTCGCCACCGTCAGCCCATCGACCACCCGGAGATCGTTTTCTTCCGCCCTCGCGAGATATTGACGGGCTTGGCCGACGCCATCTTGGAGGCTCTTCAGCGCGGTGAAGACGGCCGAGGTCTGCTCCGGTTCGGCCGGGTCGAACGCGAACGCTTCCCGACAGGCGTTGGTCGCCGCGTTGATTTCGAAGAAGGGTTGTGGGATGGCTTGCGGTAGGCTGTGGAACACGCGTCCAAGCCGGAGGTAGGTGTTGAAGAGCCCAGCGGTCTGGCCGTCGAGGCGGTTGATGCGGGTGCGGGTGCTGTTGATGTGCGCCTCGCTCAGGATACGGATGGGCGTGCGAGGGTGGCGGCCGCCGTGGGAGTGAATTGACTCTTGGATGGGCTCACCGGCCTGCCCGCTGCTGGATGGCTGGGATGACGGCCTGGCAGCAGCGGGAGATGGGATGGAGCAACCCAGGAAACTCATGGCTCTTTCGTCAGAGTGTAAGTTTTGGGTGTTGAACCGGTCGATCGTTTTGGGTAGGTTGCGTCCTGTCGCTTCTTGTTTGTGGTTTGTGTGGTGTGAAAAGAAGAAGAGCGATGCTTGGGCTCCAGGAAGGGGGAATATGTGCTGCGTGCGGGCATAATGCCATTGCTGTGAGGAAGGCACTCTGGTGGCGCCGCAGTCACATTTGCGGGTGAATGTACTGGTGAATCGCCCATGAATGAGAGGGCGCGACAAGGCCATTGTGAGGAGCCTTGCTGCTCACAAAAGCGCGTTTTTTTTTTCAATTTTTCGAATGTGCCAATCGAGGTGGGCAACTTGGATTTTTGTGGAGTGTACTGCACTTAATATACTCTCAGAACAGCAGCTTTCCGTGCTCCAAGCACCCTGTCAAGCGTTCTACTATCGCGAATTCAGCTCTTTCTATCTCTCTCTGCCTCATGGGTTGGTCAACACGACAGCTCCTGTAGCCTTACCCGCCCAACCCACTGAGACTTACTGCAAGAGATCCGGCCACCCCTCAAACGGATCCTCGTCCTCGTCCATCTCCACATCGCCAACTCTGTCCTCCGACTGCTCGGCGCCATACTCTTCATCCGCCAGAAAAATCTCCACCCAGTCCTGCCACCACTTGATCCGCTCCTGCGCACCCTCCTCCCATCCCAGTTCCGACTCCTCGGTCATGCTGTTCAGACACTGGACAGACTCCTGCAAGTCCCCCATCTCGAGCTCAAGCATGCTGTGCCCAGCCTCCCCTTCTCCAACCGCCAGCTCTGCGCTTCGTAACCAGTCCCCAGCGAACCTGTGATCGCCAGCCATGCCGCATTGCCTGACGAAGTCTAAGCTTCGCTGCGCAGACTTGGTGTTGCGGGCCAGATCGCGGATGGAGACAAGCTCGTGCGGAGCGATGGGATGGGTCGAGAGGATGTTGAAGGTTTTCCAGCAGTGCTTGACGTGCGGATGGCGAGTCAAAGGGATTCGAACGACTCTTGGAAAGTTGCGCCAGAGGATGCCGAGTTCGATGTACTCCGTTGCCCAGTGGGCGGCTTGTGACTTCAGAACCTCGATCCTGGCCTTCAGGTTGTCCTCCAGCTCGCCGATGGTCTTGACTGTACGTGGCGCGAGTAGGAAGTGGTACTTGTCGAAGTCGGACAGGCCGTACGTGGGAGAGGCGAGACATAAGGGCCTGGCGAAAGTGTTGACGGGCGCTGTTGAGGGTGAAGGGCCGCCACTCGGGCTGGTAGAAGAATGGCAAGCAACCAGGTGATCACGGAGGTCATTCGGCGTTGCCATGGTGTGTGAGGACGGTCTATGCGTCTTCCTGGTGGTGCTCGCACAAATCACTTTGGTTCTCTGGTACTCGATTCGATGTTCTTAAAGATGGTGGAAGTAGAATCGAAAGCGAAGCAGAAGGGCTATAAATGCCTCTTTCTAGGTACAATGCCATTGCCGTGTGCGGTTTCCTGTGTTTGGGAAGCCTTCGCATTCGTAGAAGACCATCTTATCTGCCTCGCTCCTCGCGGTGGATGAAACAGTCGTGGAGATGGAGTGCAGGCCGCAAATATTGAAGCCGCAGCATGGTCACTAGATATGAATCAGGCACATCGCGAGGGCCATGTCAGTGGACGGGAGTGTGTGGCTTGCTCACTGTTGGGCTCGAAGAAGCAGCAGCATGGCCCAGCATAGATGTGAGTGACCTGCTTCGAAATGAAGCACATAATGTTGCTGGGAAAAATCCACCTACCTCTTCCCTCCTTCTCAGGATAGTCTGCCGGCGTTTACAGCGGCAACTCCGACTCCGCCAACCATCTCCATCTCTCTGCTATCACCCTCGTGACCTCAGCTGCCTTCGTTTTTATCCTTCTGAAGACGATTCCACTCAATCTTGCTACCCTCTTGGTCTCTGACTGAACGTCCCTCTCGAGCTTCAAACTTATCTTCACCACCTCTGACTCAATGACTGCAACAGACTGTTCCAAGCTATGCACCTTCGTATCCAGCTTGAGCATCGCATCGTCCGCATGTTTGGTAGCATTCTCTGCGGGTTCCCGCCAACACGAAGTCTCACTGATATCGGTGGCATATCCGTCTAAGAAATCTGGACATTGCTCGGCAGCTCTTTTTGTGAAGACGATGACGCGGATCGATGTGAGGATCTGAGAAGCCGTAGGAGTGTCACCGTTTCTCGGGAAGGCATCTTTGCAAGCCTTGATGTGCTCAACGTATGTGATGGGAGTGCGAAGCATCTGCTTGGAGAGATTCTGCCAGCGCTGACCGAGCTCAACATACTTTCAAGCTTGGCCTTTGGCGCCTGTGACGAGGGACCTGATCCTGCCTTGAATGTCGACTGGCTTGTCGGCGACGGTGCAGGGCACCTGACTAGGCGTGGTGATTTGACAGTATCGCACAAAATCTGATAGGCCTTGGGAGAATCATCGTCCGAATCCACTTGGTTCAAAATGCGAGAGCGTTCAACTTGTGAATGGGGAGCGGAATTTAGTGACGGCTTACTTGTTGGGGTCAGTTCTGGTCGATGCCAGGCGTGATGAGCGACGACATATGAGCGCCGAAGCGTCTGCGAGGACAACAGAACGACAATAACATAGCTGGTCAATTTTTTCGCTCCACGCTCCTTGTCACATGCTCCCGCCTCGAGCAGGATCGGCAGTCTGATTCATGGCATTGCCGTTGACGTGATCTTCCGCATAAGGCTGTCGGAGGTCTGATCCACGAAGAGATGATTAAGGCTGAGTGTGTCGTCTGAGCTAGCGAGACCTGACATCAATGGGACATGGTGCGTTGTAGCGCGGCATCGATCGGTCTCATCAAGAAGTTCTCCACGTGGCGATTCTCGTGAGTCATCGACGTCTAGGAGCGGCCGATAGCCTGAAATCCGAAGCGCCGGCCTGCTGTAATGAGCGAGGAAAGTCTGCAGGAAGTCAGCATAACAACATCGAAGTCATGAACAACGCCAACGGCTCTCGGTGGAAGCAGTTCCTTCGGCGCGATCTGTGATGGCACACGCCCTCTTGGAATGGAGCACGCATTGTTGTAAGAGCAAGAACAAATACCTATAGTAACGACCCAACTCGCACAATGTACGACTGCGCAAGTGATGCGATGTCTCAGGGCCGAAGGCGAACAAGTAAGGCTTTGATAAAAAGTGTGGCATACTGTCGACGCCACAATTCGCTCCTATATGCCATCATTCAGTGATCTAGAACAACAATCATCGTGCCTTGACGCTTTGACTGCCTGATCGAGGCACGCAGTCCCACTCCCAGACCTTACCGAGCTCATCGCCAGTATACACTGCGGCTGGCATGGGCAGGATGGCGGTGATTGCAGCCACAGTATTCCCACCATCTTCTCGTCTGCCATCCACGTGATTGAGCCGTTTGAGTAGCTGCAGATGCCAAGCACCGTCATCCAGTGTTGTGAGAGCCCAGACGTTCGCCACGCCATTGGCGTGTCCAGTCAAGATCAGCTCTCGTTCAACATATTCGTTGCCGGCCCCTTCGTAAAATGCACAGCATGTGATCTCTTCCGTCTCGGCTTCGCCAATTTTTTGCTGGACCAAGAGGTGGCCGTTGATGGTGTACAGCGACAGCCGTGGGCCATGACAGATTGCAACATGGCCGGTGAGGTTGCTTATCTTGGCGGATTGCACAATTGGACCACCCGGAGGAAGCAAAACGCGGATGCAATTTAGCCTGTTGAGGCCCCAAAGCAACGCATGCCCATCCGATGAGACAGACAGCAAGGTGCTGAAGACCCTGCTCGCCGACAAGATCGTGATGGCTTTGCGATGCCCGAAGAGGTATGACCTCATCTGAAAATCAACAAGATCTTTATTAGCGTTGACGGCCCACACGCCAATGGTGCAGTCAGCGCCGCCAGTGACCAGAGTCTTGCTGTCCGCGAGCACTGCTGCAGAGATCGGACCAATGTGCATGTTCTCGTTGAGACCCACCAAGCGCTTGGTGTTGGAAGAAAAGGATCGGATGCTGTTGTCGGCGAAGTTCCACTGAACGTATCTGTCGTACCCTGGCGCAAGCTCTAACCGCGCTGGTCCAGCACAGAGCAGCTTGCCAAGTGGCTCTGCGAATGTGAGATTGCAGACCTTCTCGTTGCTTTCGAACAAAGGATCTGGAAGTCTGACGAGATACTCCGCTTGGATATCGAGACGCTGAAGAGCGCTTCGCCCCATTTCCCGAGCAGGATGCGGCTTTGAGAACACTTGGTAAGGCGTCTGGCCAAAGTTGTTGATGATGCCGATGCTTGCAAGTCGCTCGACTGGGTCGTCAATGGCATCGAGATCGCGAGCGCCTTGGTAGGAGAGATGGTTGAAGACATTCGCGGCAGCCACCGCAGCTTCGCCTCTCTGCTTGTACCCGAAAACAAGGTCGATCCAGGCATGGAGCTTCCAGCTGACATACGGGCTTTCCAAGGCTTCGCGGTGCTTCGCGATGAATATCTCAGGATCTCCCTTTGCCCAAGGCGGAAGCTGCACATGATCGACTGCAAGACCATCGCTCTGCTTGACCCCAAAGTCGTACTTGTTGATGTTCACGAATGCTTCGGGTAGGTAGAAGAACTCAGGGGTCAGCTCGCGCACATCAGTCATGTTCTCCTGAGAGGCAGAAAGCCAGGCCTTGCCGATAGAGTCAAAGAGTCGGTCGGCGTGATCGAAGCTCCCACCCTGCAACAGCAAGTACGACTGCACAAAGGGCTGCAACCGTATCAGATACGACGAAACGATCATAGCAGATGAGTAGTGCGTCCCATAGTGGAAGGGCGGTGCGGTATCGTCCCCCATGTCGGCAAATTGTTTGTAACGTTCACGAAATTCCGCTTCCCTCGCTGGCGTCTGGCATCCCATTGGCTTGGTCAGATCCCGGAAGACCTTTGGATCTCGCAGGGTCAATTCTTCACTGGTCCAGTCGGCGATCACCCAAGGGAAGACGGGATACTGAGTGAGGTCGTTAAACGTCCTTCCAGCCATGGTGTTGATCAGCATCAGATACTGAAAGTTCGACATTTCCCCCTTCACCCATTTCTTCGTGGCTGCGTACGTTGGTGCATTGTTGAAGGCGGCAACGAAGCGAGTACCAAGCGACTGCGGCACTTCCTCTGGGTTGACAAGATTGTCCAATCGCCATGCATCCTCGCTTGCAATGGCGGAGCTATTGTGGATATGAGGCGCTCGACTGATCATGGCAGCATAGAGGTCATCTCGAATTTTTGTGGATACGCAGGTGAGTAAGTAGCTCCTGCCGTCGGTGAAGAAGACTTCAATGGAGACGTCGCGAAATAAGAACCGCCGTTTCGAAACACTCAGCAGTTCAGACCAGGTCCAGTGACGGGTCTCAGTATCTCCAAGGCTGGGCTTCGTCCGCTGAGATCCTATATCCTTGCCCGATATTAGTTGCACGTACGGGTCTCGCTCGTCCTCCGGCGCTTGCCACGCGTAGACAATCTCTCCGTCAGACCTCTGGAAATAGTTGTCCTGAAGGTACAAGCAGTCCTTGCCAACAACCAGCAGGCCCTCGCAAGCTTCCAAGCCGACGATGCGGGAGATGTTGTACAGCTGTTGGACCATATCGTTGCGCTGTAGACTGGTCATGATCTTCCGATTCTTATCTTCAACGCCATCTTCGCCTTCATTAGGGTCGTCCACAATCTCGAACGCTCCCTCCAGTAGCTGGGAGTTGGAAGCCGACTCTGCGCGCGACCTCCCGATAACATCGCTGTTGCCATCTATTCCCGTCGGAAGCGGACTCGGAGGGATGGAGGAGTTGATATTCTCTGCTATTGCGCCGACAGTGAGCTGCGTGCTGATTGCCAGCTTCGGGTGTGAATGGTGGACTTGGGAGCCTTTCCTTCTGGGCTGGAGATGGCTCTTTTGTTCATAATCTCGTATTGTACGTAGGCGCATGCGATTGCGCGCTTCGGTCTCATCAAGCTGCCACTTCGGACTGTCGACATCGGGATCAAGACCTGCCGGGCTCCTAGCAATTTGGTCAAGCTTCGCCAGTAGTGAATGTAGGTGATGCAAGTTCTCGGAGTAATCCTGTGCAGCTCGCGACAGCTTCTGCCGCTCTTGACCATGCACGTTCTGCCGCCAATGATTGGTAGCGACTTCGTAACGGTGGAGGGCCTCGTCGAATGCTGACTCCTCGCTCTGCCATTGACGAAGCTTCTCTCGACGTTTGTCGAGGCGATGCTGGGCTGTCTGTGCATTCCTGGCGTTTTCATCCTCGACGAAATCATCCCACGGTCTGTTGAGCGACTTCAAGAAACCGGCATCGAGCTCCTTGCGATTGTCGTCAATCCACTGCACAAAGTCCTCATCATCGATTTCCACCAATTTCATAAACCCAGTGGAAAGGTGCTTCTGCTCCGCACCCATAGCAGCTGAAAGCAGGGTGGCGGAGGTAGTAGGCTTCTGTACTAGGATGGTCCTCCAAAGTCTGGCCGCCGCGAGCCGAGCACCTGGCGCACCCAAGACCAGCTTCAAGTAAAGAAGGAAGCAGATCAGCCTGATGAAGAGCGTCTCCTGATTTTCGGATGAGAATAGAATTGTCTGCCAATAGTTCATTTTGTCGATGAACTCAACAGTTTGCATCTCCTCTGATGAGCTGTCCAAGTCCGAGAGACGCCACAAAGTAACCCTCAAAAAGATAACTCGTATGTTGCTGGTGAACTGACTGCAGAGCCGCACTTGCTTGTTGTCCGAAATTTCCGGCTGCTGCAGGTATTCGAGTAAGTGTCCGGTGAAGTCCAGCACTGGCTGGGCCCCGTCGATGAACCAGCCCTCGAACACTGCCTCCGAAATGTGAGTGCTAAATCGTGAGAGATTCTTGAGCACTTTGCTATCGAGTAAAAGTGTTTGATTGAGCTTCAGATGATTCCATAGCTGCGACAGACAGTTCACCAGGAGGTATGATTCGAAGTAAGCCTGATGCTCCCGAAAGCCAGGAGGCACCTTCAAAAACACTCCAATGCCTTGAAAGTCGGCTTTATTGCAGACCAAGTCGATAAACAGATTGATAACGACCTCAAGCAACGACTCAACCAGTTCATTGCCGACATTGATTTGAACAGGCTCTGTCGATTTTGGCGCTAGAGCCTGCTTGAAGCGTGCTCGTGTGGTGTTGGGATTGACCATAACGAAGGAGGACAGTCTTCTGGGACCTTGGATGCTTTTACCAGGTAAAGGGGAGGGCGTTCGTTTGATCTCGCCGACATCGATGCTTCGGACTGAAGGAGGCCTTCCTCCTAGTGAATTGGAGTGCGGCCGCATCTTGACTTCTTCTCCCGCGAAAGAGAGAGTCCCCTTATCGGCATCAAGCTCCGCAGAAGCAGGTAGCCTGTCCGAGCCGACGAGGATCGGGTACAGCACAAATAGCAGCTCTTGGGTATACTTGCCTGTAACAGCGAATTCCCGGAAAGCCTCGCTGCGTGAGTAGAGCTCACTTAAGAATTGGATGATAGCCTTGAGCAGAGATGTCTCAGAAACGGTGGGTTCGTACCCATCCTTGACCATCATGCGCAAGCCGGCCTCCAGCATCGTCGTAAGCGTCAGTAAGGCTTCGGCGTTGGCGATGGACGTCGTCGGACCAATTTTGAATATATCGATCAGTGCAAAGGCATTCAATCTACCTTCTGGTACCACTGGCATGTATTGTCCGAATAGTGTGGCGAAGCAAGCAACCCATACGGTCGGAGAACGCCACTGAGCTCTCAAACGACTTCGGAGCGTCAGCCACCCAGAGTTGCGTTCTACGAACGGCGTTCTGAACTCTGTCCGCAATGTAAAGAATGAATGTGCGATCATGCCCATCGCGAGCTCCGAGACATGCGGTTGTGACTCTGCCAGTAAATGAAGGAGCCATCGGTTAGGGACCGCTCGGTTGAAGCGCCGGGTGGGTGTTGCGCTGGTCTGATCACAAATTACTCCCGACAGCAGTCTCAGAGTCTGGACTGCAAGCTCTGCACGAGTTGCGAACTCGATACCATTAGTCTGCGCTTCTACGCCTGGCGTTGTAAGCCGAGAGCCTCGCGCCGATCGCGCCCAGGATGCGGCTCGTTGCCGGAAACTGACAACACTCGCAAGCCCTCGAGCTGTCCGTGGCAGTTGCGCTTTCTCTTCTTGCAGCCCGTATGACACGAACATTGCTAAGTCTTTGTACAGCGCGCCAGCAGAGCTGTTGTCAATGAGCGCTCGCAGTGCCTTCATGAGCGGCTGAATCGATTCCTTCGGGACATCCTCAGACTTCATTGCCTCAATGAGCTTTCTCACGACGCGCATGCGGAGGAGACGCTTCGCATTGAATGACTGGTGCCGGTTATGATGAAGAAACCGCAGGAATTGATCATAGTAAAGCTCTTGTGTCTTCGCATCGCAACGTCTCCAGGTGTCGAAGTCTACAAGGAGCATACGGTATGCCATCGGATTTACGATCATGCTGTTCTCTGGCCTGTGAGCCTCGTACCCAACGAAGGTCAGTATCACCTGTAGCAGCTCGTAGGGCAGTTCCTGTCGATCTTCCACGCTAAGCAAAGATCCTTGCCGTCTGCTGCTTGCTTGCACGGCTGCGAGACCGGTCTCGAAGCCAAGCTTCTCCCGGATGATGAGGGCCAGCATGCCAAAGCCGTTGCCTTTCTCCAGGGCTTCGCTGATGCGCCAGTTATCCATCACGCATTCCATATAGATCTTGACGGCCAACAGGAACGCGGACTTTGTTCGAGCAGTGTCAAGCAGGCCTATCAGTAGTGGGAGGCCACCAGCTAAGCACCAGACGGCATCGTCTAGCGGCTTCCTTACGAGCGGGACAGGGTCACCTGCCAACACACCAGTACCGTACGAACGACTTATGGCTTCGCTGAGTGTTGGTACAGCCAAGTTGATCGCGATGGCGCTAGTAGTCTGAGCCAGCTGGTGAAGTCTGGCCCAGCCATTGCGGTCCAGTTCCTGTCTGATGTCTCCGGAAGCGCCGTTCACATCCATGACAGCAGCAGCATTGATGCTGAGCAGAAGTCGGGCCTCATGCACAACTTCAGAACCACGGCCTTCTGTAGCCGTGACGATATCCGACTTGTCACTTTTGTCGGGATGTAGCAGCTCATTGTAGCGATTCAACTCGGCAGATGACCGGTATGTAAGCAGGGGGCCAAGGCAGTCCTGCATGTTGCCGATGTATCGCGGAGAAAGTCGATAGTGCACAGCTACATACTCGTCCGTCAAAGGCACAGAGTATAGATGCGCGCTGGCCAAGGACCACTTCGTCAGGACCGCGTCCCGTCCGATCTTGCCGGCGAGATCATGTGGCGTCCCGAAGAACGCCTGCACTGGCTTAGGCCGTGGTGAGCTTGTACTGTTGGTGGGCGACCGACTACGTGAGCTACGACCATGTTTCGTTCCGAAAGCGGCTGGTGCTTCCGGGTAGGCGCATCTGACTTGCTCCGTGAAGTCGCCGTTGACGAAAAGCATGGCCGGACTGGCAGCAGCATCACTTGCGCGCCTGTGAACCAGTGCGATATGGTACCACTGCCCAGCAGCCAAGCGTGCCCTCTTGAATCGTACGCTGGGGCGGGAAGAGCGTACGGATGTCTGCAAGATCAATTGACGGCTGTCCTTCTCCAGGTATATAAGTACAAAACATGATTGCGATGCGTCAAATGCGCCGAAGAGTGTGGTGTGGCTGTTTGCATCGTATTCATCGATGCGCAACCATGCTGTTAGGGTGTACCCGCTGCTCGACGGGAAAGTTCGTGGTAGTCCTGGTAGCTCAATTGACGAGTACCCATGTCTTGACAAGTCGAAATGAACGCATGATGGCGCTTTGGATTGCCGGAGAATATCGAGCAATATCTCTTTTGCTGAATCGGAGTCGCGTGCCTGCCTGAAGAGGACCGCAGTCTGGTCTAGCGTGCCAAGGCCAAGTTGAGCGAGTTCCAGCGCCAAATCCTTCGCGGTCGACTTCACCTCATCCGAAACGCCGTCTGTGAAGACAATGGGTAGCAGGTTGCCCAACAAATCCGTTTGCCAGAGTAACACGGTGTTACGTATGGAAAATACGGCGAGAGAATGCACCGTCGACAGGACCGCCGCAGCCAGTTCTTCATATTCGCCCAGCCCAGCACGACCATCTTCTCGGCCGCGAGATGCACACGCCAGACTCACAGCGATGCGTGCAGCTTCGGGATGGACAATGTCACTTTTAGTTCCAATCGCGGATGTCGCTGCATCCGTCTCGATCCCAGCGGTCAGCACATCGTTTACATCCTCGTACTCTACAGCAAGGTGTAGGAGACAGCTGCATATTCGGCGACGAGCCTGGCTGACTGCTCCGAGTCCGGGACACTCCGCTAAGCACCGCTCCAAAGTGGTCCAGCCCCGCAAGTGCCGGTTGAATAGCTTTTGATTTCCACGGTGGTCTCTCAGAGCTATAGCAATGACGGCCAGACATCTGGCTACCAGCTCTACCTCAACCAGAGAGTCTTCGGCCCATGAAGCTTCAGAATTTGCACAGATGAACTGTACCAAGTCAAGAACAATCTGAAAGCCTTTCCCATGCCGGAAATGGTCTGGATTTCGGGGGTCTTTGCGAACCGCTTTCTCTAACCTGCTGGCGACTTGCGACAAGCGTTGAGCTTCGTCGTGGATGGGTTCTTTCGGGCCGCGTTCTAGTTGCTGGATGAGTTCTTTAATTTGCGTTGCGTTATCATCCGAGGCGGAAGTCTTCGATCCGTTTGCCGCAATTTCTTCTCGACCTCCAACCGAGTCAAAGGGCATTGCGAATGGCCCCTCCAGTGCCGCTGCAGTGCAGACTTAGGGCTCATTCTACTCCTGCTATGAGTAAATGATGCTTGAGCGAGCCTACAGCACACTTCTAGCGGCTAGACTAATGCTTCAAGCGGGTGCCCAGTTAACGTGGCGGCATTAACAGTCTCATAGGCTGAAGGAGGCAAGGCGTTCGCCGAAACCCGTCCTGTGCATTCGTGGACTACGCCTCCCTCGGGTCTCGCTGCAGCAATAATCGAGGAGTCACTTGCCCAATGCTCTTCGAGACAATGTGTCTGCTGCGACCGAGTCAGCCCTAGCAGTTAGGGAAGGCGTAGCACGAGAGCATCTGCGATCGGCGAGCTTAAGCTCCTTGTGGCTTAGCCCACCCGGCTTTCCAATGAGCCCGTGACGTAGACTCATTGGTCGTGGTTGCCGCGGCAAAGCGCGCGCCTTCCTCTTATCAGGCAAGTCCTCGATAGGCAACAAGCTTACCTAGGTAGGTACTGCTGCTCTTGTGACCAACCTCTCCGTCCTTCACTACTGCTCCCTCTCGTTCTTCATCACCATATCCTTCCCACTCATCAGCTTTTGTTCTCTCTGCAACCTATCGCTACCGTGTTGGAGTCTGTACATCCCAATAGACCAGAGACGTCGACAGCATGAAGGGAACGACACTCGCCCTTTCGCTGGCCGCGACGCTCACCTCAGCCTCTCCGGTGCTGTTCGACCAGTCCATCCACAAGGATGTTGTGCCCATCGTCTCTGCGGAAAATGCTGCAGCGATCGAGGATCACTATATGGTGGTGATGAAGGAGCACGTGAAGCACACCCACCTCTCCGCTCACACCAAGTGGGTCGAGGACCTTCACTTGAACGTGCAACAGCGCAAGAGCGAGCTCAAGAAGCGGTCCCAAACCCCGATGGTTGATGATATCTTCAGCGGGCTGAAGCACACCTATAATATTGCCGGCAGCTTCCTCGGCTACTCTGGCCATTTTGACGAGGATGTAATTGAGCAGATCCGCCGGCATCCCGATGTGAGTCTTGCTTGGCGCTCCGCAGACTCTTCCCCACGCCACAGATGTACACATGTACTGATAAGATCATTAGGTCAAGTACATCGAGCGTGACCAAGAGGTCCACACCCTCGCCTCCGGCGACGATGCCGAGGTCGAGCGCAGCGCCCCATGGGGGCTCGCCCGTATCTCGCATCGCAAGTCGCTCTCCTTCGCCAACTTCAACAAGTACCTATACGCCGCCGATGGAGGTGAGGGCGTTGATGTCTACGTCATTGACACCGGCACCAACATTGAGCACGTCGATTTTGAGGGCCGCGCTTCGTGGGGCAAGACTATCCCTCAAGGCGACGAGGATGTCGATGGCAACGGACACGGAACCCACTGCTCTGGCACCGTGGCTGGCAAGAAGTACGGTGTCGCTAAAAAAGCGCACGTAAAGGCTGTCAAGGTGCTTCGCTCCAACGGCTCCGGCTCCATGTCCGATGTTGTTAAGGGTGTCGAGTACGCCGCTGAGCAACACGCCGAGCAGGTGTCCATCGCAAAGAAGGGCAAGCGCAAGGGTTTTAAGGGCTCCGCTGCCAACATGTCTCTGGGTGGTGGCAAGTCCAACATCCTCGATCAGGCCGTCAACGCCGCTGTCGACGCTGGCATTCACTTTGCTGTGGCCGCTGGCAACGACAACGCCGACTCTTGCAACTACTCTCCCGCTGCTGCCAAAAAGGCGGTGACCGTCGGTGCATCGACCTTCGATGACAGCCGCGCGTATTTCTCCAACTACGGCGAGTGCAACGACATCTTCGCTCCCGGCCTCAACATCCTCTCCACCTGGACTGGCAGCAAGTACGCCGTCAAGACCATCTCCGGTACCTCGATGGCTTCTCCTCATATTGCTGGTCTCCTCGCCTACATGCTCTCCCTCCAGCCGAGCAAGGATTCCGCGTACGCTGTCGCCGAGATAACGCCGAAGCAGCTGAAGGCCGACCTCATCTCCATCGCCACCGTGGGTGTTCTCGAGGACGTCCCCAGCAGCACCGCCAACATCCTAGCCTGGAACGGCGGTGGGTCCTCCAACTACTCCGCTATCGTCTCCAAGGGCGGCTACGAGATGGATCACGCCGAGAAGATGATCAACATCGACTTTGGCAAGATTGAAAACGCAATTGAGGTTGACGCTGAGAAGGCCGCCGATTTCACTGAGCAGCTCAGCAGCAAGATCGAGGATTTCGTCGCTGAGGAGCTGAAAGATTTCTTCCGCAGTCTCAAGGCCGAGTAAGTGGCTCGCCACTTGAATATACCTACAATATAGCCGATGGCGTTCTTAGGTTATAGTGTGATCACGACCTGGCTAGCTCGAGATCGATGTCCTGGTGAGAAGGATGCATCTAAGGATTGCCACAGCTCTGGAGAAGTATCGCAGCGTTGCGTGCGTGCATGGGACTAAAGAGGAGATGTTGCATCATGGTGGAAGAGACTGCATGATATGTTTCCTTATTGGTTGGATGGAATGCTACATGCGAGAATCAATCGATCTGGCATCGCGAAGGCTATGGACGTCTATACATGAGAGGGAGTAGATGGCACAATGGACTACTGTACGATCCGATCCATGCTCAAGGCGCAGGTGCAGGTCTGGAACTGCTGCCTCAGGCTACGGCTCGCTTGGCCGACTGCACCTTTCCAACTCGACATTAGCTCTTCCTAAGGTTCAGGATGTTGTGCCTTCTCCCATTCCCTGCACCAAGCCTCATTGGCGCCTCGACCTTCAGCAAGCTCGGCATACAATACGACGCGTCCACCATTTGACGGTAAGTACGGGCTTGCGGCCGGTGTTGCAGCTGCCGACAGCGAGCGACAACAAAACAGTAAATGTATTTCTCTTTTTCCCAGATCGTTCGCTGCATCATGCATGCCCCATTCCGCATCTTAAGAGGTGTCGCACGAAGTGAAGCGAAGTTGCCGGTGTGCGAAACATGACAGCAGAATGCTCCCACGATCGAATAGCGCCGCAGCCGATCGGCTCCGACGAGCGAAGTCAACATCATCCCATCCGAGCTCTTCATCTTGCTTCACACGGACCTCAGCTGCTTCAGATCCATCTGTCGCAAAAGAACACGCAGAGGCTGCAGCTCTAGAAGCATACTACCGTGCACGGCATCATGATCACGCGGCACTACCACCTGCGCCTAAGCCCCAGCGGCGGCAAAGCCAATCGCGAGTTCGAACGGAAGGAAGTCACTTCGAAGATGCTCGTCTCGGCCGACGTCGATCGACGAACGTGAGAAAGGAAAATCAGCAACCTGCCACAGCACGTCCAGGCATGTCGCGGGCCCAGACAGCAGATAGCACGTTCGACGAGCGAGTGGTAAATCAGAAACTCTCTGCCATTCCAACCAGCTCCGTCTCTACGCAGCTGCAAGCCACTCAACCTCAACCCGACTCCACAAATTCAGGGCATCGTATCCGCAAGTCGCAGTCAGCACACGCCGATGGAAGCCCATTGCCCCGGAGATTGGCAGCTGTCAGCGCTAGCTGCTGGCCGCTCAATCTCGGCGACTCCATCTCGCCCGGACAGTCTGAAAGCTATGACGGTCCGTACGTACCACAGCCTGCGTCCGCAGAGCCACCGGCTACCACCTGTGCTCCGAGAACCAGAGAGCGACAGACTGACGAGAAGATCTTGGCGATCGCACGGGACAGATGCTTGCAGGACTTTCAGCGGGCGCGAGTCCGTCAGAGAAAATCTTTCATTCTAGCCCCCTTCCAGCGACGGCTTGTAACGACGGCACCAATGCAGAGCGACGGCACGTTCGACAGCACTACGGCAGTTTCTGCCAGACTCGAACCGTTACTGCAGCCGCCCGCGTTGGCCCTACCAGATCCACTTGCTGGTATTCCCGTGACCTACAGTAACCCTGAAAATAAGCTCCGGGATGCAACAGCGTCGCTGAAGGGCCGCATCAAGAAAGTCTTCCGTCGAACGTCGCGAGCTCCGAGCGGCTTGCCTCCGCAGCAGATCGAAGCACAGCATCTGCATTCTGAGCTCGAGGATAGTGTTGTCGGACTCTTCGCCAATCGGCATGACTCGCCGAGTGAACCAATTAATACCCCAAGTTCTCGAGAAGGCGAAAGAAAGGCGAGCAATAACAGCCAACTTACCATCAGTGCGACGAGCGAAACGCAGTCTCGTGTCACAAGCTGGACAAACTCCACCGTCGCCGCAACCGCGACGTCGCGTGCAGGGACTGACGTGCCAGCCCCATCCGACGAACATGCTGGACTGCGCCGTAGCTCTAGCGTGTCAACCTTGCGCAAGGCAAGATCTTTCTTCGGCCGCCCTATCCAGAACAAGCTCAGACGAGCAAGTAAAGCTCAGCTGAATCCTTCGGAAGAAAGTCAGGGCTTGTACAGCGCTCTGCGGCAGCGCTTGCGAGCGAACAGGCAGTCATCCACGCCGGACATTTTGATGGACGACGCCCCTGCCAATCAACAAGTTCAGAGTGCCTCTGCGCTGCCCGCCCTGCCATCCCAGCAAGCTCGTGGCTCGTCGCGGTCTTCTGCGCAAGACATGGAGGCAGCAACCGTCTGTCCAGTATCTTCGGACCCGTCAGTTTGTCGGCTGAGCATGTGCTCCCCTGTTCCCGAAGTCCCAAGTCCTGAAGCAGCGCCGGCAAGACAAGCCAACCAGATTCGGCTTGGCAATGACTTTGCGCCAGGGCCAGCGCCGACCATGTTCAAGCGTCGACAAGCCACGCAGCCCCCGGCACCATCAGCCGAGCAGCTACAGATAAGCATGGACAAGTCCCGCAATCGCTGGCAAGGGCCACTCAACGAGCTATCACCGCGGCCGTGGAGAGCAAGCATGGACGAAAACCCGTATGAATTGCGTTCGCTCAGTCATGCGTTCTTCCCCCCGTCCCCCCGCAATGACCTTCCTCATTCCGCAAAGTTCAGCCAGCCGGAGCCATTGAACCGAGCAGAGATGCTTTCACCTAGCGTCTATTCTCGAGGCTCCAATGACCCATCCTCACGGCCCGTCACTCCAGCCGATGCAAGCTATGCGATCGTCACCATCACCGGCCACGAAGTCAGAAGCTACTCGATCTCCCCGCCCAAGCGCGAGCAGGCCTCGCAGCATGCAGTGCAGACGAGCTCACAATGGCGCCGCTGGCTCTCGGATGAGATGCACGGCTTGAAGACCAGGCAGGGTGACTTAAATCTCACAGAAGCCTTTCGCGACTATGGCAGCGACGCTCCGTCGGGACCAGTGTCAAGGGATTACAACGCACCAGATGCGGCGCTTCGGACGGGGTCCCCGTTGCCACCAGTTGTTGACCGGCCTGCTTGCGTAGACACCAATGGCCGCTCGTCAACAGCGGACAGCAGGCCAAGAGCGAGCAGTCGCAGATCCAGCTTCATGAATGAGCGGTATCCGATGGTCAATAGTAGCCGCAATTCTAGCGATCAGAGCATTCAAAGTCGGGCACAACGCTCCCGCGCCAACAGCAGCCAGGCGCCGGGCGAGCCAGCTCAACAGAGTACTGACACCATGATTCGAAGACGAGCAGCTGTGAAGCAACGTGTCGTGACTGGGCGTACATCCATCGCTCAGATGCAATCGGATCTTACCCACGTTGCGCAGTCCTCGCAGTCAGAGCCTGTCGTGAGCGGCGCTCTTGGTGCGAGAGGCAGCGATAACATACGCTCAGCTGCCGCGCCTGACCAGCAGCCGACGATCAAGGCAAACAAACACAAATCAGCATTCGAATTACGGGCCAATTTCAAGAGACATGCAAGTGGTCGGTCCACGCCTCTTGAGATCCGCCGCAAGCCCATCAAAGACACCAACAACGACAATATTCTAGAAGACAAGGCCATCCGCAACATCTCAGCGGGCCCATACGCTGTATCCTCACCTCCTTTGCAAGCCTCGTCAGCGCCATTTGTTCGCGGTGAGAATGCAGAGAACACTCCTCCATCTTCCGAGCCTGCGGATCTGCCTCAGCTGTCGAGTTCAGAGTGGCTGGCAGCAGCTCCGAACAAATCACACAAGCCTTCGATGGTACATCCTGCCTTCAGGACTTGGTCAGTCTCGCGGTTCTCGCCTCCGAAAGAGCCAGCAGCGCCAACGTCCTACGCTGCCAAGGCCGGTGGGAAAGCGAGTCCGGCGCAAAGAATGGCGAGCGAATGGTTGGAAAAGCGAAGCAGGGAGAATACGCCTGCCTTCATGTGACGACCGAACGAGGCCGACATCTTTGAATGTGAGTGGTATTCTTACTTGGCCATCAGCACGCGTAGAGAGGTGGCAGGCCTTCGTCGACCGCTTGACTATTGGAAGAACGAATATCGCGATGCATTCGCTCTCACATAGCCATAGCGACAACAATGACAAAGTCGGGTGCTCGAAATTCCAAGTAGACACCAGTAGTAAGGGAACGGACGAAGCCCTCGAAACGCATCTCTAGCCAGCGCGGAATTTAGTAGCCAAATTCGCCGAAAACGAGCTAGCTCATTGCGTCGATGATTGAGAATCCAATGCCTTACGCGCCTGACTTTCTAAGCAGACGCGCCATCAAGTCCCCCTCTCACCAAGCAACAGCGACAAATTATCGCGCGCCGTGGAGCGAGACCGGGTGGATTCAAGATGCAAGTTCTTTCGCTTTCCACGCCGGCTGATGGACGGCAATGCAATCGGCTGGCAGACTAGTCGCTGTCCTCGGCACTTGCGTGGCTCTCGTCCTTGCACTAGTCCTCGTCCCCTTCGATGATATAATGGCCTCACGTTTCCTCGCTGCGAGGACTTTGATCCGCCCCCCAGTCTTGCGACCCTTCACTTCTCCTGTCAAGACAAATTTCACTGCAAACAGCACAGCTTCCTCCCGCAGCTTCACGTCAACAACGCCCATAATGTCTGCCTTCGACAAGACCACCCTCAAGGAGGCCGTCGAGGCCCGCCGAACGATCTACACTTTGAACAAGAACGCTCCGGTCGACGACAAGAGGATCGAGGAGATTGTCACCTCGGCCATCAAGCATGTGCCGTCCTCGTTCAACTCCCAATCCACCCGCATGGTTGTCCTGCTCAAGAAGGACCACGACAAGTTCTGGGAGATCGTTGAGGAGGCCCTGAAGGGCATCGTCCCCGAGGACAACTGGGAGTCGACTGCCGGTCGCATTGCTGGCTTCAAGGCCGGCTACGGCACCGTAAGCTTACGCCGAGCTTCTGCGTCTCAGACTGCATGCTGACATTGTTATCTACAGATTCTCTTCTACGAAGACCCCGCCCCGATCAAGAAGCTCCAAGAGCAGCTTCCTCTCTACGCCGACAACTTCCCGGTGTGGTCTGAACATACCTCTGCCATGCACCAATACTACTGCTGGACCGCGCTCGAGGCAGAGGGTTTCGGCGCCAACCTCCAGCACTACAATCCCCTGCCCGACCAGAAGGCCGCCGCACAGTGGAACATACCGATTGAGTGGAGCTTGAGGGCGCAGTTGGTGTTTGGTGGGCGCGCGGAGGGCTGGAAGGAGAAGTTGCCGGAGAAGCAATTCCAGCCGCTGGAGCAAAGGCTGTTT
This sequence comes from Acidiella bohemica, assembly GCA_019670975.1. NCBI lineage: Eukaryota > Fungi > Ascomycota > Dothideomycetes > Mycosphaerellales > Teratosphaeriaceae > Acidiella > Acidiella bohemica. Next base: position 242,415 of record JAGUCJ010000021.1, read on the forward strand.
ATCCACAAGAACGAGTAAGCAGAGGAGGCATGAGGTTGAGAGATACAAAGCTACACGGTGGCAAGCGATACGTTAGCGAGGCGCATCGCATGTAGACGATAGGAACGAGCAAATGAACAGTTCTGGATCATGCGCATTCAGTCCCAAGGCAGCCTTGCATGTTGGTGGGGGCCGAAGTCGATGTAGGTGAACGCGGTCCGCGATGCCCTTGCTCCATTTACCTTTCACGTCTAGCTGGTACGTTCAAGTAAGATCCCCCTAAAAGTCTGCATTCCATCCTGCTAACAACACGATGCAGCTGCGATCGGGTCGCTGTGTTACGGATAGGCAGTCCGTGAACCGAAGGGCTCGCTGTAGCGTCAGTCAACAAACCCAAGCAAAGAATCCGTCACAGTGCCACAAGCCTCAAGCCGAGGCCAGAAATGGAGCCAGCCGAAGAGGGTCTCCCTGGCCTCCACCCCGACAGGATGAAGGTCCGAGGACCGCTAAATCCAATTCCGTCACGTTACTGTCGCAAGAAGAAGTCCTAGACGATGCCGCTTCCACATGCATAGTCGTCCACGAGAGATTCCCCGCTCTCGTCGATGCCTTTCTCGAATACAAGCGAAAGTATGGCTCTCAATACGAGCAGACGCTTTACGCAAACATGAATTACCCATCGCTCACCCGCCGCCTCATCGAAAAGCGCCCGCTGGTCTTCATGGGACCGGCAGACTTCACTGTGCTTCGCGACGGCTCGCGGCTGGGGTCAACGGAGAATTACAAGGAACGGGACGATGTTGGCACTGACGAGCAAGGCCAGAACAGATATCTCAAGCTCCACGAGTACCTTAGCTACGACGAGATTATGCTCGGTTCCTTGATCGGCGTTAGTGGGCAGTCGCACTTCTGGAACGATGGCGGTCGGTATAACCAAGGCAGACCGGGACAGCAAGGGATGTTTGAAGAACGTGGGGTCATCATTGGCCTCGTCGGCCCAAGGTTCGAGAGGCCCGGACGGATGGACAGCGTATTCTGCTTATCCCCCGAGCGGCAAGGGGCTCTGGTGGGTATGGGGCCGGAGAAGGGGGTGGATGAGCGACTTCAAGACATCTTCCGAAAGTTCTTCGAGGAGAGACACGAACCAATCTTCGACCGCGATGGCCTGGATTGGGCTATGTATCGGGCACGCATTCGACTGACAGCAGATATATTGTTGCTGGAAGCCGACAGGCGAGCGAAAGCAGCGAAGCGCCCAGCACACGTCTACGTCATCGGACTGGGTCTCGGCGTATGGTCTATGGATCAAGAGCAACCGAAACATTTCGTTGATGCTTTCCAGCACTCAATCATCGCTTGCCTTGCGGGGAGGAAGCACTGCATCAGGGTCATCGAGTTTGCGTACATCACTGTGCCGCCTGCCACGCAGCAAGCGGCGGAGCTCACCGGTCAGAGGCTGGAGCCGCCGGTGATGCTTCTCTTTTCCAATCGCAACCCGGCAGAGAAGTTGGAGACGGACGATCTACTGGTGCTGAGCTATGCTTGGGACGGAAATGCGTTCCCGGGGAATGAGTATTGGTGCGGCTCGCTCTCTGGCTCAGGGGATCCGGCAGCAGCTTGTATGAGTACGATCTCAGAGCTGCATAACCCGATTGTAAATCCTGGGTTCTTGGATCGAGTTGAAGTCTTGAAGTCGTAAGGGCGGCACAAAAGTGATGTCCAAGGACGTTTCAATCTGCTGCAGAGCGTCAGCTCCGATAAACTTCTCAATAATCCCGGCTTAAGAGAATAGTTTCCTACGTCACTCTGAGAAGCATACGGACACGCAATAATTGAAGCCACCGGAGATCGCCGACAACACAACGCCGAAAAGTACTTACATGTTCTTGAAGCCTGCTGGAGTACTCGGAGGCCGGCCGCTCAAGGACGTCTATCTACTTGTCACTTGATCTGAGGTTGCATCCTCATACCGCCCCCCGGCCCCTCGCAGATTAGCGGAGAAGGCTGGGCCCGGAGACTCAGTACGTAGGACACATCTCGCAATCGACGGATGCCCTGCTGTCATGAATGGTTACCGGGAAATATCCGCGCATTTTCTCTCGGAATCGACACATTCTGGTTCTGTGTTGGGACGAGCGCCGCATCGCTTCTATGTGGGCGCTGTTCGAGGGAAGCTGAGCGGTGGGAGTATTAGCGGGAGATCTGGGGACGCTCGGGGTGGGCGTCGGAAACCCTCTAGTAGCTTTGTTGATGGAAAAATCGAATAATCGTACTTCGGGTTTAGCGGCTCATATTCGGCGAAAGGATGTGTTGCTGACGTGAGGTGAGGTTGAACATGGTGGTAGTCACAGCGGGTTCAAAATTGTGGGGCGGCTGCAGACGGACGAGGATGGAACGACGTGCGGTAGGCGAGACGTGAGTGAACAAGTGATCGGACGAGCGGTGACGAAGTAATCGGCATCGCAATGTGTTCAGTTGATGCCGCTTCTAGATTCGCAGTCGAAGATGCGCTCGCGCATCTCAAACATCCGTCGCCTCACACCTCGGTTTGCTCCTCTTCCTCATCCTCCTCCTCCTGAACAACAACCCACCTCCGTCCCCTGCTCCCCGCATCCCCCCAAATATCCCCCGGCAAATCCCCCCCAACCCTCTCCATGAACATCTCCCTCTCCTCCCGATCAACTTCAAACAACCTGTCTAACTCCTTCTGCGCCTTCACCGCCACCTTCTTCATCTGCGTCTCGGCTACCTCTCGCCTCTCCTTTTCCCTCAGAAGTGCTGCATAGCCTTTCAGAAAGCGCTGGTAGGTCTCGTCCCAGTCTAGTAAAGCCTGGGTTTGCTCAGCGATGGATGATCGGATGGAGGACCATGCTGAGGTGAAGTGCTGGGTTGCGGAGAGGTGGGAAGGAAGAGATGTTTTGATCTCGTGGAGTTGAGTAAGGACTCTCCGGAGATTTTGATGCGTAGCGCGGGAGTCCAGGACCTGCCGGCTCAAGGCTTCGTAACCTTTTTCGATTTTCTCGGCCAGGGCTTTGATCTCGGCATTCACTTCATCCACTTGGCTGGCATCACTCTCCAGTACTCTGAGCATCTCGATCCTTTCGGCGTCGTCCATAGGTTCCGGGATCTTCTTGTTGTACAAACTCTCTTCGGCACCAGGAGTGTTCTTCTGGAGCAGCGCGTCGGCTTGTTGGATAGCAGCTTTCGCTGCTTCGCCGCCACCTTCGGTGTGCTTCAGAGCTGTGACGCAGAGATCGTAGTGGTCGATGAGGTTCTGAAGGCCTGTCGCCATCTCCGTGGCGTTGTCTTCGAGCGAGCGAAATAGCTTGGGTATGCTGGGTGAGGGCTCGTCGTACAACGTGCGTTTGTGCTTGAGATTGGCGCTTGCAGAGTTGGTAGTCTGAGTGTCCAGGGTGGTATACATGAACTGGATGGAGGCGTGAAGGGCATCGGTGATGTCGGTGTGCTCGCGCTCTGCGTTGCGGAATGAGTCGATTAAGGTCCGGAGAGCGTCGAGGATGTCGAGGTGCCGATGCTCGTCAATGAAATCGAAGAGAGTCTTGGCCTTCGGCGCGAGGTTCTGGCTGTCATTCGACTCGTCTGGCGTGGCGGATGGACTTCGTTCCTCATCGTTCTCAGCCGCGGGCTCGTCCGCAGATCGCTGCAGCGAAGCATCAACGACCGTCTTCCTCAGCTTCTCAAGCGTCCTCTGCAATCGATCATGTGCCTCGTCGAGCGAAGCGATCGTCTTCTCAAACTCGTTCCCAGCCTTATCTCTCACTTGCAACAAAGCCTCGCGGAAGCTCTCCAGGATCTCCAGGTTCTGTTCGACGCCATTTCGGGCGAAGGCGTTCTTGGCATTCAGTACAGCGATTTCCTCCACCAGAGCGCGGGAATCAGTGACGACCTTATTCGCTCGCCACACGTGGGAGGTGGAAGTCAATGATCGTTTCGCAGCTACAAAGTGACCGACTAGGCGATCGAGGCTCGGCGGGCCTTGAACGCTAGTTGATGGTGTGGCTGGAGGGGACGGCGACGGTACCGCGGACGAAGTGTCTGTATCCGAGTCCATTGCCCAGTGCCAGCGCGATGCGGAAGGAGGCCAGCTCCTCGCCGTTCGCTGGAGTGCAAGCTGACGAGATGCGATCGCTGTGGCCTCAGATACAGCAGGACATGGTCTGCGCGCGTGGAGACAGCGCGATAAGCGGGCAGTTGGTTCCCCGTATCAGCACGTGACCTTCCCCTCAGGTCAGGGCTCAGGAAGAGATCGATGCCATTGCAGCCGGATGGCCTCACGATGCGTATATCGCAGCTCCACGACGCGTCTGCGCAGGACTTGAAGGTTGTGTACGGCAACAAGCATCGAATGCTTTGGGGTTGATGCGCCCCAGGTCACCTCGCCCCTGCGCAGGCCACCGTCCCACGTTGCCACTCGTCTGACAAAGCCGACAAGCAGCACGCAATCCCAGGGCGCTAAACCTTTTCCCGGGCCGAGCTTGGACGGCGACCTTTGGGGACGGAGCACGCGACTCTGGCTGCACTGAAGCTTCTCGCGAGTCCACCTCCCACACCGCGTACGGTCGCCTGGACATGTTGCGCCTTCGCACGCCTTCGCCGCGGTCATATAACATCTTCGCCTGCACACGTGGCCGGATCGAAGGGCGTTCTCGACCTCAGACATCACAAAAGGCCTCCTCCCGCTTTCCTCCAACCCGTTGGTAATACAAGGCCGGCCGCTTGCGCACTGCGCAACCCCTTGCCGATGTGAGCCGGGTTTCTGCGCCCCCTGAAATGGCGTCAGAATCGCCCGAGAGTGCGACACTTGGCCCGCGCCTCGCAAACGGTATCCACGACCGCCTCCACGCTCTCCCTACCATGCGTCAACAACCCACACGCACTGAGGAGGGCGGATATGCGCAGGCCGTACGCGAGCATGGTGTGGACTCGGGATCGTGGCAGCATGAGCGTGCGCACGAGCATGAGGGCTTGAGGAACAGATACAGGAAAGACGTGGAGGAGGCCGAGCAGAACATCTCCATCCCCGCCAGCTCGAAGCACGCAGGGCAGACTGTCGCCCCGTTTCTGGCGAAGCATATCCCGATGCAGCATCATGTGCATGGCGGGCCGACGTCTGGGGCTTCCTCTAATCCAGCCGACGAGGCACAGCCTGGGAACACCAAGTTCTGCTATCGCCACCGGCCCGATCTGAAGTGCCGGCGGCAAGCAAACGAGCCTTCAATGGAGGAACTACAGAATGAGCTTTCCAGCTTGTCGCAATCAGATCAGCAAGCCATTTCCCACGTCTGGTCGCTCTTCTCCGCTGCGCCGGCCAAACATCGCAACCTCATGCTCCAAGGCATTCTGACCCAGTGCTGCTTCCCACAGCTGTCTCTGATCTCGGCCAACGTTCGGGACCTGATCAAGATCGACTTCTTGTCTGCTCTGCCGGCCGAGCTTGGTTTCAAGATCCTCTGCTATCTGGACACGACGTCGTTATGCAAAGCTGCGCAAGTGAGTCAGAGGTGGAGGAGCTTGGCGGACGATGATGTAGTGTGGCATCGGATGTGCGAGCAGCATATCGATCGGAAGTGCACGAAGTGTGGATGGGGCTTGCCGTTGCTGGAGAGGAAGAGGCTGCGGACCGAGAAGAGGCAGATTCAATTGCGGGCGACTGGGAAGGGGCTGAATGAGTGGTCGCCAGCCATTACACCGATTGCCGAGGACGAAGATGAGAGAGCGACCTTGCCACTGGAGCAGTCGGATGACGAGGCTACGAGCGGTAGTGGGAAGAAGCGGCCTGCGTCAAGCTATAGTCTCGCTTCTCCAGAGCGCCCGAAGCGTCAGTGTTCGACACGGTCACTGTCCATCGAGCCGCAAAACGACGATACCAACTCGTACTTCGCACCCAAGCGACGGCCGTGGAAGGATATATACAAGGACCGCTTCAAAGTCGGCACAGCCTGGAAGTACGGCCGATGCAGCACGAAGGTCTTCAAGGGTCATACGAACGGTGTTATGTGTTTGCAATTCGACGACAACGTCTTGATGACTGGTTCGTACGACAGCACGGCAAAGGTCTGGGACGTCAATACTGGAGAAGAGCTGCGAACATTGAGTGGTCATACGAGCGGCATTCGGTGCCTGCAATTTGACGACACGAAGCTGATGACCGGCTCGCTGGACGGCACGCTTCGTCTCTGGAACTGGAGAACAGGCGCCTGCCTTCGCGTCTTCCACGCGCACAACGAAGGCATCATCTCCCTCAACTTCAGCGGCAACTACGTCGCTTCCGGCTCGATGGACAAGACCATCCGCGTCTGGGACTCGGAAGCAAAACAAACGTACCTCCTCCGCGGCCACACCGACTGGATCAACAGTGTCAAGATCGATGAACCCTCCCGCACCCTTTTCTCCGCCTCCGACGACCTGACAGTTCGACTTTGGGACCTCGATAGCCGACAGTGCATCAAAGTCTTCGAAGGCCACGTCGGCCAAATTCAACAAGTTCTCCCTATGCCGGCCGAGTTCGAGTTGGATGAGGACAGCCTGCTCCCAGGCGACAAAGACGACGATGCCAGCAGCGCTAGCTCCGTCACGCAAGCCGCTCACCTCCGCACGACTCACTCGCCGGGCATCAATTCGGCTCCGCCTTTCTGGCTAAACGATGCGAACCGCCCTGCGCCTCCGCGCTACATGCTTACAGGCGCCTTGGACTCCACGATCCGGCTCTGGGACGTCCATTTTCCTCCCCAAGTCCACCAACAACCAAGCCATCATCTCCCAACTCAACCCACCTCAGCATCTCCCGACCCCCTCTTCATCCTTCCCACCGACCCTCTTACCAACTCCCACACCCCCCGCGCTCAAGCCTGTGTGCGAACTTTCTTCGGGCACGTGGAAGGGATCTGGGCTCTAGCCGCTGATCATTTGAGATTGGTAAGTGGGTCAGAGGATAGGATGTTGAAGGTCTGGGATCCGCGGACGGGGAAGTGTGAGAGGACTTTTACGGGACATGCGGGGCCGATTACTTGTGCTTGGCTGAGTGATAGTCGGATGGCGAGTGGGAGCGAGGATTGTGAGGTGCGGATGCTTTGTTTTGGGGATGATGGCGGAGAGCAGGATCACATGAGGGAGGAGAAGAAGTAGTCTTAGCGGCTTTGTTCGCGATTGTCTCGAGGATGTTAGGGTGACGCGATCCTGGGATTAGCGATGGTGTTACGGCTGGTGCCTTGGGGTTTCGGGGTGTCTGTATAGCGAGGCGTTGGATGGCAGGAGAGACGGGATGGGTTTCAAGTGCTAGATACCCTGTTTCACGGCTTTACATGTCTTCCATCATGATTGCTCTCGTCGTCTCCTTCAATAGACATTTGAAAACTGGACGCCGAAGAAAAGTGGGCCTCTGGTAAATATGATGCTCTCTGATTGGCTGTGCGACCCCGCCACCCCGCCGAGAACAGCAGGAAGGCCGCCTTGGTTGACTTCAACTTCGACCTCATGTCAACCTTACTCGTTCGTGCCAATTGACATCCTTTTCTTCGTAATTGACTAGTCACACTGCAGCATATACGGGTTCAGAAGGCTGTTGCCGTCCAATACATCTCTGATCATGACTTCAGCAGACGCCAGAAACTCCCCTCCACAAGCAGTCTCCGTCAGCCTAAACGAACTCAGAAATGGAAGTGTTACTCTAGATACGCTAGAAGAAGCCTTCGGACCTGCATCTCTGGGTATCATCATCGTCCGCGATTTGCCGTCTGAATACGTCGAGCTCCGGCGCAGATTACTGAGCTACTCCTCTTACCTTGCAAATTTACCAGGCGAAGAATTAGGCGGGTATGAAGTATACCACAGATCAATCACTTGGCTGACTCGTGGACAGCCAGAGTCGAAAAGCAAGAAGCAAAGTACTCCGTCGGCTGGTCCTGCGGCAAGGAAACCCTCGCCTCTGGCCGCTACGATACGGACAAAGGCTCCTACTACGCCCAGCCGATCCATAGCCCCGAGCTCGAGGAGAAAGCACGGAGGTTGTATCCGCAGTGCATTGAGATGACCAGTCCGAATGTCTGGCCTGACGAAAGCGCACTTCCTGGATTCGAGCAATTGTTTGAGAAGCTTTGCCATTTGATCGTAGATGTTGCGACGCTGGTGGCGAAGAATTGCGATCGGTATGGTGTGGCAAAACTCGAGGGGTATCGAGAGGGAACTTTGGAAGAGATCGTGCGGACGAGCGTTTCGACCAAGGCGAGGCTGTTGCACTATTTCCCACCCAGGCAGGAAGGGGAGAGTGAATCGAGGCCAGACTCAGCGATGGCGATCGATGATGACTGGTGCGCTACGCATCTCGACCTGGGCGCTCTGACGGGATTGACAAGTAATATGTTTGTTGATGAGTCCGCGCACCCTCCACGACCCCAAACCACCTCTCCTGACCACGCCGGCCTCCTCCCTCCCCTCCCTGAACTAGACGCCCACCCCGACCCCAAAACCGGGCTCTGGATCAAAGATCGCTCAGGCCGCACAACACAAGTCAGCATCCCACGAGATTGCCTGGCTTTCCAGACCGGGCAGGCATTGGAGCTGATCACGAGGGGCAAATTCAAGGCTGTTCCGCATTTCGTGCGAGGAGCGGAGCAGGGGAAGGCGGGCGGGATTGCGAGGAATACGCTTGCAGTGTTCACGCAGCCGAATCTGTGGGAGAGGGTGGATGAGGAGGGGAGGGACTTCGCGCAATTCGCGAGGGAGGTACTTGGGGCAGGAGTGTGAGCGATTCGGAGCGGACGAGTTCTATGTGCAGTAGTTGCCGATATGGTTAAACACCCACTGGAAAGGTGCTCAGGGCAGGGAACCCACCACGCCATTGACCATCTCATGTAGGCTTCCGCGCACTTTTGGCCTCCAACGTCACCTCACCGCGCCGCATGACCGACATTTCACCGTTATTGTACGAAGACAATACTCTGAATCCTCACGACCGATCAAAGCTACAATGACAATGACACCCTTGCCGCTCCTTTCGAGCGTCGTTCCCTACTCGCTGAGATGCTCACAGTTCGCACACCTACACGCCATGAGGCGAAATCCTCTGGTCGCCCTCTGTATGAATGCTTCGCCATTAGCACTTTCCTGCGTGTCAGAATTGCAAAACTATGATTCCCCGCTAAGGCTAGCGATGTGAGTGCTTGCTGCGGACCGTCACTCTCACGTACCGTATCACACGATGCGAGATTGGAATGGTTTTGGCTGGATAGCTTGCGCGCGTGCTGCGAATCACTGCTTCGACCGGACCGGCTAAGGTCTCGTATCAACTTGAATTTCCCTGGGTACCGGGGGTGAATACGCGCACGCTCTAAGACGAAGAGACTCGTTTGTACGAAGCACATTCACCAGGGTTGAATGGTATGGAAATTTTTGTGGGAATTGGCAGAGGTAGTGAGATGATCAATGCTGCACCACGGGCCGCATTTTAATGTACATGGATACTCATCATGACTAGCTACGTACCTGCTCGGCGGCAGAAGCGCTGCAACGTTACGCCAGAGATTGTACGCATGCTCCAGTTCCCAGAAACTCAATCGCTCGTAATACAAGTGATACTTCGTCGCATTCGCGTTCCACCCCTTCCTGCAGAATGCCTCTTGTGCTCGTTACGCTGCCAGCATACCCACGACCGTCCCCGCCCGCACCGGAGGGGCCACCACTCCTCATCGAAACCTCCATTGCAAGAAAATGGTGGTTTTCGCGGGCGCAAATGGGCCTTCGGATGACAGCGTCCACGCTTCCCTTGGCAGGCCGGAGATCCTGCTGGTGAACTTCGCGGTCACCGCAGATCCACGCAGTCGGCTCCGCCTGAATGACTGAACTACGCCGGGAGGGTCGAGGTCAAAACACCCTACGTCGGCCCAGATCGGGTTCCTCAACCCCGCCCAATCGATCTTCGCTGTGACCTTGACCTGGCGGACGCGCAGCTGCATCTGCTCCAGCACGTCCATTAGGTCGCAGGCGATGCGGCGGTCCGGGTCTTTGGCATCTGTGCTGCAGTAGGTGAACACGACGGTGTTCAGCCAGAGAGCGAGAGCCTCGAGGCGGACTTGGCGCAGGTGCTGAGCAAGGCTGGCGTGCAGCCGAAATGGTTATGGATGGTGGTCTTGAGCACCATCGGCTGGTGGAGGGTGGCTTGGAGGTGCTGGACGAGGGCGCGGGAGATGGTGATGGTGGAGATGGTGGTGTCGTCCGCCAGCCACATGCCGTAGATGAGGTTGCGGAGCTCGGCTGGGAGGTCGTTGAAGCTGGCAGGCATCTTAGCGGTGCGGTGTATATCCTGTGAACTTTGGGGTGGTATGGGCGGCGCGGAGGTGGCTGATGTACTGGTGAGAGTGGTGACGACGCGTTGTATAAGTATTTATAGGCAGCGAGTGATGCGCGGGACCTGGCAGCGGCTTGGCTGCTTTCCGGAAGGGGTTCTCTGCCTCCCCGGCGCCAAGAAATCTGCGAACAGCAGCATATCCACGAAGTAGCATCGAGAGACGACAGAACAGGCCCGCACTCACCTCCTCCGAGCATTGCGCCAGCCATTGAACCCCCTCGCCGTTTCCGTCGATCTCCACCGCGAGATACTCCACCCCAGGCACTCACGCCGCCGGACCGAGCTATCGCCACGCTCCGGCATGGCAGTCGATATTGCAGTCAATCCAACCTTCCATGCCGGCCTGGTGCTGTCCTGCTTCATTGCTGGCTGCGTCGAGCCTGACAATTGAGATAAGCTCACCTACCTTGCCATCTGCCACCAAGCCGCGGTGACCTGGTTCGTCTTGCGGCACAGAGCAGCCGTCCGCCGCCTGTGTGTATCTGCCTGCGGCATCCTACGATATTCAAGAACGCAATGTCAGCAGTGCAGCCTTGCAAGGAGAAGGAGCGAACGGATAGTATAGCAAGCAAATTGCGGTGCTGGAAAGGGTTGGAAGGGCAGACGAAGACAGCAAGCCAGTCTCAGCGCAACAGAGAGCGCAAAACATCACCACGGCCAGCCATAGCCACCTGACGGCCATCCGGCTGTTTGAACAGCTCTAAACGATGGAAACGGGCAATTGAGAGATGCCGTGCCGCATACAGGAGCAGAGGTGAGGTCAGTGGAGTTTCGGTCAGCCATGGCCAGAAGTCTTGTCCCGACCCGGACCCAACTTCATCTGCCGTCTCGGCTCCACTCCACATGTCTCTTTGCGCTTCTTCTTCATCCAGGACCAGCATCTGACTTCCTGTAAGACATTTCGACGTGTCCTGGATCGCTACTGGCCCGAATGCGGACAAAGTACACACACTGCCCAAGAGCAGCGAGGTTTGCGGCTCCTGCGGGCTGTGTGCGGAGACCGCCAGGTATGGAGTTTGACAGGTAGCTGCCAGAGAGCATCGGGGTCTGCGGCCCATGCAGACAGCCCGTTGACAATACAGAAAATGGCTTGAAGGCCGTGTGGAGCGCCCTGGCTTCGCAGAAAGGAAGCGACCAACTGCCAGGACAATAGGCGAGACACGGCGTGATATACTGGGCATCTACCGAGGTCGGCCATACACTTCTCATCAGCGCCCTCGAAACGACCGACAACACTGCGTCCGGAGCCAGCGAGTACTGTCATTGGCAGGCCCCAGCTCGAACACAGAAGACTCCCCGCTGGGCGTTCATCGCGTACGATCCGGACAGTCTGTGTGCGTACGAGATTACCGTACAGGTGACAGTGCAGTCGCTTGGGCCCAGTCTCTGAGAAAGCCATCTGCAAGTCATGGCCCGGTCAGGAGCGGCAGCATATCGCATTGAACTCCACGAAGCCTCTTCCGAGTCTCCGAGCATACTACCGTACTTCAGTGAGCTCCTTTCGCTGATGAGGGCTCCGCTGCAGGCTATGCGGATGGCTTTAGGCGAAGGAGGCGTCGTAGATAAGGCTCGGAAGATCTCATGCGCTTCCACTATACTCGATCCCGGGTGCGCCCTGTACGTCCGCAACAGATGACAGCGTATCGAACTCTTCTCTCCAGGGAAGCGCACAGCCGATGTCGAAGCGTGGCCGCGCATCTGCCGGATCCCTAGTGACCGTAGACCGCTCGGAGAGGGCGTGAAAGTCATTGACTCTGGACATCGGGCCGCACGAGAGTCTTCGCGCTGTTGCTATGCATTGTCGCTGAGACGTCCCACCATCTCATCATCACTCTCACGCGCCGGCGCACTTGCTCCTCCTCTTTGCCGTAGAACCCCCGGTGCCGTCATAGGCTCCTGTTTTCAGGACAGATGATGTGCGAACAACGAGCGAAGGTGATTTCGCAAAGTATCTCCTCAACGCGTCATTGCTATGGCACTGCTTTCCCGAGATGTGAGGGCCGAAGGGTGTCCAGCGGCAGGGACATTGTCGCCGGTGTCTCGCAGTCACCGTCTATAATGTACCAGTGTGGAAAGAGATCCAATGTTGTAGGCTCGAGGGAGGGCGCGGGGGATGTGCGCTGGGTCATCAAGGCCTGCTGCGTTCGAGAATCGGCGGTACGCGGCCGAAGCAAGGGATGGTTTTCCGGCGCCTTCGCCATCAATACGACGCGGCACGGTCTTCAGTCTCTCATAGACGTTCCTGCGCGCATCTTTTGGGTATCAGCTGAAGGGATGGAATTTTCTACTGCGAAGGGAATATCGTGTCGCATGTACTTACAGCGCCGCGTCCGCTCGGGGAAGCAGCACAACGCTCGAGTCACTTCCGCGCCTTGCGGGCCCAGTCAGTAGTCGCAGCATCTTGACAGGTCAGAGATTGAGAAGCTCGTCAACTCATGTTGACCTTGCGCCGCAAGAGAAGCGTAGCACTGGTGCACCTCAACAAGACTGCTGGAGCTCGCTCGCGCCACTGAGCAGCGCAGACCTCGGGAGACATGGTACGGCACACGGTTCACGGTAAGCAAGTTACAGAGACACAACACCAACGGAACGATTGAGCGAACAGACTCTTCTCCAAGTCTCAGCCAAAGGCCAAGCACATGATGAAAAAGTTGGTTTGCGTCAGAAGGCGGGAAGTGTAAGGCCAGCAACACGGTGCCCCTGGACATCAGCAAGCTGAGCAGCCCAGCGACGAGATTCAAAAATATGGAAGACGAAGACCTGCCGTAGCAGGGCACCGAGCCGTCACACTCGGTAAAAACGCACTGCGTTTGATCTAAGCCAAATGGCACTCAAAGCTTGTCAGCAGAAGATCAAGTGCAGGGGTATCAGTGGACTTACAAGAGTAACGTGAGGAGAGGAGAGGAGTGGGAGAGAGCAGCATGTCTTATAGTCTGCCATGGCCCCGCGTGACTCACGCAATCACCAATCCTGCTCACTGTGAGCTATGCCTGAATCAGGTCGAACGGCCGTGATATCACAGAAGGCCGTGGAAGAGGAGGCGTAAGCTTCGATGGGGGCTGTGGTATAGTGCGAGCAGCGAAGGAAGGCGCGACTCAGCCCTTGGAGGCTGCAGGAGCGCACAATTAGGTCGTGTTGAGACCAGCGATGAAGGAGATTGCTGCGTCGGGTCTGGATAATGAGCTCGTGTCATTCATGTCCAGCAGTATCACCGTTTCACTGCAGAACAGGAGCTGAGGGTTGAAGGGGGTTGTAATTTCATGCGAAGCGCGTCCCCTGAGCGACCGTAACCCAGCAAAACCCACCACGAGAGCCCACGAGGCGAGAGCAGCAAGGCTCAGCGTAGTCGCTCCCGCCCCAGCTTCTTCGTAGCCGTAGCTGAGATCGTGACGGAGAAGAAGAGAGTGGTGCTGTAGCGAGGGGAAATGTCCTTCGCCGGTGGAGCGATAGAGCAGCCGGCGGCAGTGGTGGCGGCGGTCTTGAACGGCCTCACGAAGTCGCCACGATACACGCAGAGCTATGCTAGCGAGCATAGCTACCGAGTCTCCTCGTGATTCCGATGCACTCACCAATCGACTGTGATCGCCGCTCAGCTGTGAGGCAGAGAATACTCTTTCATCCTCGGCGTCAATGCCGCAGTTAAGACCCAGCGACACTGGTAGGATACGCTGCTGGCGGACCTGTGGCCGCCACGCAGTCGTTACTTCACGACGTTCAAAACTTACGAGCGGCTTCTTCTCCAGCTACCGGTCGAAGACCAGAGCACTGATGAAAAAGTAACGGGCCCCCATGGACGGTTAGCCACCACATTGGGTTGCTGAACCAGGACAGAGGGAGGCGCTTTTTCAAAAAATTGGGCATACTCACCTTGGCCGGTTGCCGAGCGGCCCTGAAGGAAGAAGAAAGGAAATTGGGCTTCGAGGGCAGAGGACGATCTTATACCTGTCCAGCTGGCCCGAGCTCCCACAGTATCAACTCGCCATCTCGCACTAAGCCGATTGCGTGGCTGCTCATATTTGGCAAGAGCGACGCAGGTGAGCTGCGGGTTTCTCCGATGTTCTCTGTCACAGTAAGGTCGTCACGGTGCTCGACAGATCACAACGAGCAAGGAGGTCGACCCACAGCACACGGCCACCCTCGCACTCATCCTCGTTCAAGTGCCCGTGTTTACATCATCGTCAACGGCTACGCCTACAGGAGGAGCAGATACCAGCTTGACAGGGGGCGACCCGAGGACATCAAGGCAAGTCTGCGCTGAACGGCTCCATCGAAGACTGCGGCAGCTCACTTCCTTCACTCAAGCACAACATTTTTCACCAAGCTCTCTCAAAACGCCTCCGACGAGACCTGCGGCATCCTTGTCCGCTCGCGCCGTGTCCATTGCCGACTTTTGCTTGTGCCTTCACTAGGCACGAGAGCTGCAATTAAGAGCGTTTGCCTGACTCAAGCAATCACAAGCTCAAACTCGATTGCAATTGCTCCCTACCATACAAAGCCATGACTATCCGCTACCTTACGGATCAGGAGCTCGCAACTGCCGACCCGAAAGCTATACAACGCGAGCCGCTGGTCTTCATCACCTACATGACTTTCATCTATCCAGAATTCGACGTCCCAGGCCGTCGCGGCAATCCTACCGGCAGAATGGCTGACCCGCACGTTTTCGGCTTCCCTCGATTCCCAGACGGCGATGTGCTCATCGTACTCTCCGGCTCCCGCCAGTACGTTCTCCACAGCGCTGTACTGCGCAATGTCAGCCCCACCCTCAGCGAGCTGCTTCAGGAGCAGTATACTGCGAAGCTCCGCAAGCAGGCAGTCAAGCGTCGGGCGCCTCGCTTTCGCCTCCAGCTGAGGGGAGTATCCGGAAACGTTCAAGAGGATAGCTTGGAGAAGTACACGCTCGACCGCGTTGAGCTCGACGCGGATGGCAACCCTGTTGATGGCAGGGCCGCCCCGCTTGACCTCGAAAACGGCAAGTCGGTCGGTCCGAAGTTCGTAGTGAGTTCATGCGCGTTCGATGACGGGAATCAGTCCTGATGGAATGAGCTCAGGCCTACCATGCCGTATTCCGCGGTCTTTACACCAAGGATATGGATATGGGTGACTTCCATACCGACTCGCTCGAGGACCTTCTCGATGGTATGATGCGGATCACTCAAGTCGCTGAGTATCTTAAATGTGTGCGTGCATGCCACAACGCTTTATACCCACAATACAACCTTACTGATTCCAGCGTAGATCGAGGTCATTACCCCAAAGATCGAAGCCACTCTACTCCCTACTGGGCAGGTACTTCAAAAGTCCATCGCCTGCAAGCCGATTGCTTGGCTCGAGTACGGCTTCCGCGTTCGCTCCCGCGCCCTCTTCGGTCAAGCCCTCATACATGGCGTGGGTCAATATGCCATGGGGGACACGCAGGAGCAGCTGAACCTGCTGGATCCGGCTGTGGTCGTCCTCATCAAGACCAAAGCTTTCAAGCTCCAAAACGCGGTCAAGGATGCGTTCAAGAAAATCTTGACCTACTACCCGAGGTTCATTCAGCGTGAAAAGACAATTGGTCCTGCAGACAAGGACACCATCGGCCGCGCCTCCTACGGCAACAACATCTTCGACTGGATGGCGCTCACTGTGCTCCGCCACTGGGTCTCTTACCAAGTCGCCTGCGATGAGACGCACAATGCTCCCGATCTTGGCAAGTCCGTCATCGATGTCATTCACCGGGGCGGCAATGCGTACCTCACCAAGCACGAGCTCAACAACTTCCACGCTTTCTTTCCAATGAGCGGCAAAGGCTGCAAGGTCATCGAGGCGAAGGTGGCGGCGCTCAAGGAGGACATCAAGCAGTGGATCACGCCTTTCACCAAAAACGAGTCTCAGCTCGACACCTGCACGACAAAGATCGATCATCTCACCTGTGCGACCGTCGGGCCAAATGATTATCCGTGGGCTGCTGGATTCAAAGAGGCTACCTCGAGCTTGGAGATTGGATCGGACGAAGATGAGGAGAAAGGTGTTGGTGCTTGAGATCGGCTGAAACCTGCTTAATGAGTGTGTTTTCTCTGCGATGATTGCTTGTATCACGCTGCGAGTCAAGGGCGCAGTTGCTTTGCGACAGTTGTAAGATTAGGAGAAGCAGCAGAACACGACGTGACGACCGAGCAAACGAGATTCACTACTTCATTACAAAGCCGGCATGTTCAGCTAGCTCTCCAAAGTTTTGATCATTCTTGAAGCTACGAAGCCAGCGTTGCCGCAGATCTACTAATACCTATGAGTAAAGTGTGAAGAGCAGATGCTGATCATCTATCAAGCGCTGTATGAGTGCTTCCCGATCTGGGCTCCGAGCTGTTCCGCTGCTTCTCGGCTGAGTTGGATAGCCATTAGGCTACCGGATCTGTCTCAAGTAGCGCATTCGGGAAAGCCTGCACCCATGGTCTCTTGCCGGATTCCCACGCCCCCATTCTCTGCCTATTGCTGCGGTCAGCATTGTTCAAGCACGAGCTTCAAAGCAAAGACAACGACATACATGTCTCTTTCCACGGCGAACGGAAGTGCTGGGCGGCCACCTTGCCGGCCTTTTAGACGACATGGCTCGCTAGTCTAGGAGCCACTTTCGGAAGGTCTGACGCCGTGCAATTTTCACTTCTCGTCCGGCTCCCTCCAGTATATCGCCAGGCCTTCGAAAATGCTAGGATCTTCTTCATAGCGTGGAAAGTACAAGGAGATGCGAGAGGCCGCAAAACGTCGAACGGTAGTGAGCGGGTGAGTTTGAGGGTCAGTCTTCGACATATCGAGTGCTTTGTGTTCTCTTCCAAGGATTCTTCTCAGCGAAGCGCCAATGTAGAGTGCGGGATCCCTGCTGAAGAGTGCATCCGTGGCTTCCCCACTGAGGTCCATAAATGGCTCGAATAAGAAGGTGGTCTGTCTGAGTTCTTCGCCAGCCTCACCAAGCCCAGGCTTGCCGCCTTCACACTGCTTCCTGGCGTCCATGATACTAATGTCTAACTTCTCAAGAAAGCTTTGGTCGACAACTGTGTAGTTGGGCTCCTGTGCGGACATTGGCAAGGATCCGGAATGACCGAGGTGGATATTCTGGCATATGTCGACGAATGCCACCAGCTGCATCATACTACGTCGCCTAGCTTGCCAATTTTCTCGGCTGAAGCTGTTTGTGGCGATACAAATCGCGTTCTGAATGTCCCAGCCATCCATCGGTTGATGCTTTTCCAGAATGGAAAGAATCTCTCGACGGCAGGAGCTCGCCCGCCAGAAGTGTGTCTTCGCCTGAAAATCTCGCCATAATGTTTCCGGGCTGACATCCTTTGCGAGGGGTGGTACGCCGTTGATCATCTTCGGGGAAGCGCCTTTACGGTTGGGCACATGGGTCCACCCCTGTTCATCACTGGGAGGTTGTGCAGCCATCAAAAGCGTTTGGCATCAAACACGCAGTTCGCCGTACCGGATCAAGGCGAGTCTCGCCGAGATTTACGGGCGCACTTCTTCTTAAACGGGGGTCAAAGGCGTGGCGCTTTGCGGGCTCTCGAAAATTCCCAGAATGGAAGGAACGGCGGACGAACGTTGATCCGATCCGTGCTCCTCTCCCCGTTCTCCTCCCTCTGCAGCCTCCTCCTTCCCTGAGCACAGCTGCCATCTTGGGCGCTGAGGCTGGATGCCAACAGGCACGCTTCAGCTGCAACCTCCGGGACAAGAAGATGCTAGTGACTACCACTTTGTCGCGACAAAGCAGACACTACCCTTAATCCCGGATCCTGACAAGGAGCTTGACCCGACGTAGCAATTGGAGGGTCAGCCACATGACCGGATCAAAGTGGTCTGCCGTTTTCCCGGATGCTCGCCTTGCCCAGATGAAGCATTCGCGACTGCATGGGAATTGGATGGCAGGTTGGGCGAGATGGAACTGCACAGTCGGGGTCCGCTGACGGGAGAGGACCACGAGTAAAGCCTTGTTCCGCACGTTGTGCCTTGACAACATCGGACCCTTCTCCGATTTGACCCTGTTTGAACACACGCCGTCACGCAATGAAGCAAGTTTCCATACAGCGTACTCGTGATTGGCAGCTTCGCTCGGAGGAACGGACCCGCTGTCCATAGATGACTTCCGGCTTCACGTGGCGCAAGTTTTCGGATCCAGAGCTGGCAACGCTTCAACCATGTTGGCCGCGACCCAGAAAAATGCGACATTGGAAACGGTCAAGCGAGCAGTGATCGATCACTTCCACGGGAGCGTGTATTCGAACGATTTCATGGCGCTATTGGCGTCCCTGGAGCGGCTCTGCCGGCCGGAGGACGAGATGTGCCTCCTTGGTGCCAGGGTCTCTTATGTATTGCATACGGGGCTGACTGCGCGTCATGATGGTGGCGAAGTTGTTCATGAATCAATCGGAGACGCTTGTGTGCGCGGAATCATGCACGGTGAAGCGTGTCCACACTTTCAGGTGAAGACGAGCCGAGTTGGCATCTAGCACGCTTCGAAATCGCTCGCCACGTTCTGTCTGATATGAACCTGATCAGCGGTCATGCGAAGACTATCCTTGCAATTACCGGAACAGGACAAGTGCTTGATCTCTTCTGCTAGGGACCGCAGTACTGATCGAATTCCAAAGTAAGGGCTCACGCGACGGCTCAGGATCTTCAACCTATCGGCAATACTAGTCACCATTCTGAATCTGGGAGGCCACATAAACGCTGCTTTAGGCTTTCACTCCCAAATCCGTAGAAACAAGTGTCTGGCCGAGCCTTACCCTTTGACTGCTGCATCCCTAACCACGGTTCAGTGGCGAGGCAACAAGGCACTTCACTGTCACGGGACTCACATAAGAGTCCGCACCTGGATACTCTCACTCATCCAGCCCCTTTGCCTCATTGGAAATCGACAGTTAAATCGCCGAAGGACACAGACATAGACGAACAGCTATAACCGACGAAGCATTGTTTCCAGACCGCTTCCACCCGACAAACATTCCGCCGGAGCATGCTCGTCACATGCTGAGGCCTGAGCTGACAAGAGTTTGCGCGAAAGCCGTTGAGCTGTCCACAATTGACAAAAAATACTGTCGCCGGCCTCCCTGTACGACATTCATCCCGCCTGCCACTTTCCACAACGATGTCGCCGTATGTGCCGCTTGTGGCTGCTCAACATGCGCAGTGCAAAGCCACTAACCACGGCGGAGACTGCCCACAAGACGAAGGTCTGCAACAGCTGCTCGCTACTGCTGCAGGCCGAGGCTTGAGTGATGCGACGACTGCAGGAGAGTCATTGAGTTCAACTACGGTCACAATGACGGACGTGAGTTGCCGAATAAATCTTCCCACTTACCAGATCGCTGACTTCGAATTATGTGCCTTTTTGGCCATGAGTTCTGCTACGTGTGCGGAAACGGCTAGAGACCAAGTCGTTGCCAAGACCCTCAATGGACGGAGCATCGCCTATATTATCGCACAGCGCAGATCGTAGATAGCCAGCCGGCGGCAGCACCGGCGCCACTTCAGCCCGCAAGACAGCAGCAAGCCCCTCTGAATATCGTGCCAGCTTTCAATGCTCCGATCTTCAATCTCCGAGGGCTGCGAGCGCAAGTACCCAGTCTAGGAGATATTCGCGTCCAGCAAATGGCTGATCAGCTCCGCGCAGATCACAACTACACGCACTCACTGAGGTGGCAAGCTGTGGTCATTGCATTGTAGCAGTCGGGCGCAGTGCGTGCTGGTTGGCATCGTGAAGAATCAGACCTACGTATGCCGTTGTTGTGGGCTGCAAGCGTGCTATCCTTGCCGCCGTCGCCGATTGCATTGATTGGAGTTCGTAAGGGGGAGGCTCACAGGGTAGTGCGGGACAGTGCGATCAACCGAGCGAAGTAGCAGCCTAAGCTCTCTCTTTTTTCGTCTTTTTGTTTCGCAATTAATTTGAACCCTGGGGACAGCCGCGAGTGATCTTTCTGCGGAGATCTGGTTGCTTTTCGGATCCGATGTCTACGATCGGTCTTGAGCAGTGAGCTTCTGTTGTGTTGCGCACACGTTAACTGGCAACGACGCGTTCTCTCAAGCATTGTTAGAATTGTCAAGCGTCTGCGACATCAGCCTCCAATCCAGTTCCCAGATCATGAGACTTTGCGAGGAGAACAAGAACGTGATGCGGCACCTTTCATATAAGTATCCGCAATGATGCTTCGCAAGCGGTCTGGAAAGGGAAAGCTGAAGCCCAAGGCCAATATAATGGCCTCCGCCCACAACTTTTGAACCGAGATCGCTCTCGGCCAACCGCCTCGGGCTACGGTTTCCAAGTCATTCTCCAACTTGACACTCAGCAATCACAATAACATCCTCTCGGTCTCGCCTCCAACGTGCTCATAGACCACAACGATAATCGCACGTGCTCTACAGATCCATGGACTTCCTATGACCACCGCCTTAGTATACAGGCCTGATCTTGACCGCCGCCGCGACGTCGCGGGCCCAATCCGCAATCGCGGGTTTCCCAACGAACTAAAAACGTGAGTGATACCGTCCGCGACAGCAGACATGACTGTCAACGGAGAAAAGATGGTCTTGGTACGCTTGCTACGTTGAGCGTGAAGTGCCTCGAAGTCGTATGAGGCAAGGTAAGACGTGCAGAAAGAAGCAAGGTAGGTCTCTTCAACGTCTATCTGTCACAATTGTGCCAGCATGCATCTTTACAGCCTCGTTATTGCCGCCGTGCTTCCCTGCGCAGCAAATGTCGCGTCACCAGGCTCTTCGCCGCCACATCTGGTAAAGCCAATCACCCTTCCGGGCGGACCTCCGAGCTCTGCATGACCCTCTGCCTTCAAAGATGCTCCGGATCCGAAGCCCATCGCCTGCACGCCCACCGGTCCCGACATTGATTCCTTCAACTACAGTGCCCCCAGTCACCGCGAAGTTGATGCTCGCAACTCCCTGGATTGGAGATTGTGGCTGCTTGAAAAGTGCAACCCATCAGCTTCTGGAACAATGTCTCGCTCTACGCACTAAAACGACTCAAGAGCATCATGAACGATGTCGTTGATATACCTCGCTAGACTGATGGCAAGACTTATATCGAGTCCGAGGAGTCTTCGACGCCAATCTTGCACTACGACAGCAATGATGCGCCCAGGTTTGTAGGAAGTGCGTGGCCACATAAGAGCTACCCTTTTGGCCACGGTGCAGTGAGGGTAGATCCAACCGACGTCTTCCACATCGGACAAGATCCTGGCTTTTTCGGTCAGGCCCGTGAAGGGAAAGTGCTTGGGGCGATTGCACCTAAAGACCGCGGTGAGACAGACTGGATGATTATGGCCATCGATATCAGCAATCCGAACGGCCCCTAGGTCGACAACTATGACGACGTCGAGAAGTTCTGCCCCGGCGTTGTCGAAGCTTACTACGAGCGGTCCCAGTACTACAAGGTCGCTCGATGAGACGATGTCATCCCCCTCGTGGGTAATGCGTACCAAACCGCTTCGTTAATGACCGGTAATGTGATCCCGCAAGATCAAGAATGGTGGAAGGACTTGGTTGCCACACGCGAGTGTGGCGATGATCTCAGCATCAATCAGACATCGTTTCCGGGATACGAGGGCTATGTTGCACCCGAGGAGGTGCTGAGGGTGTTTGAAATTCCGGCAGAGGATAACGTCTTGCCGGCCCTGCCGAAGCCAGAGGAGTACGAGAAGTGGCATTGTCTGAATGCCGACTTCGACCTTGCTGGGCAGGGTGTCTGGGCGCAGAAGAGTCTTGGAAGGAAGTCATGAATGTACGAGAGTTCAATGGCGCAATACTCTTTCCTTCACAATCCCACAGCGCTCGTTTCCTTATCTCCAACCCCAATTCGATTCGATAGAGGCCTTATCTTCTAACATTGTCTTTTGAAACGTGCGGCACAGCAAGCGCTCGTAGATCTGCCGGGAGCCTTAGTCAAAACTCTTGGCAAACGCGGCCTTCCAATGACAGCGCGCTTCGCTCGAGGTCACTTGCACGCTTGTCCATCCCCACCTCCGCACAGCCCCGTGGTACCGGTCTTCGCCAATCCAATGCACCGGGATGCAATCAGAACCTTGGCGATCACCATCGGAATCGCAATCCCAGCTGCGTCTTGGTGGCTCGGCCATTCTACGCCGAACACTATTCCATGCTGCAGCGCGTACAGCAGCTGGTCGAGGTCTTGACATTACCGACATTCCCGCAGTTGGCCGGAAACACGGTGAGGAAGATGTGTACCGGCTCGAATGGCGTGCAAATGGTCAATGGCACGGAGATGCCCAAAGGCTGGCATGATGGCCCGGAAGACTCGTTCCATGGGAAGATATGCAAAGATGGGCCGTTCCCGCCGGAAAAATTTCGATATCACTTGATCATTGGCGCGTTTTGTCCCTTCGCCCACAGAGTAGACCTCGTACGTCGGATGTATCAGCTGGAGAAGTATGCAGGCATCGACATCAGCGTTGTCAAGGCGTATCCGAAAGAAGACCCTGGTAAAGAGGGTTGGCCGGGTTGGCGGTTCAATCACAAGGACGAATCTTACTACGAGGGTGCAACGGTTGAGAAGCTTTATGGCTCTCGCTTTATGCACGAGTTGTACTTCAAGGCAGACAAAGCGTACAAGGGCAAGTATAGTGTGCCGGTCCTGTGGGATAAGAAGCTGGAGACGATCGTGAATAACGAATCCCATGAGCTACTCCGAGACCTGCCGACTGCTTTCAGCGATCTATTACCTCCAGAGCTTGCAGAACTGAGTCTATACCCTTCAGAATTGCGGAAGCAGATTGATGGGATGACTCCATGGATGCAAGACAACCTGAACACTGGCGTGTACAAAGCTGGCTTCGCCCCGGACCAAGAGACTTACGACAAGAACCTCCCCGCTGTCTTCGCTGCTCTGAACAAGCTGGAGAAGATCGCGAAGCGGAATGCCGGGCCTTACATTCTGGGGAAGCAGATGACCGAGATTGATATCCGAGCCTACACAACGATCGTCCGCTTCGACGCCGTATATCACCAACACTTTAAGTGCAATCTCGCCGAGATTCGGCATGGGTATCCTGTATTGAACAATTGGCTGAAGAATATGTATCACAATCATTCGGAGATCAAGAACTCGACGAACTTCAAGCATATCAAAGAGAACTACACTAAATCGCATGCTGGGATCAATCCGAAGACTATTACTCCGATGGGACCTTGGCCAACTGTTGAGACGGGATACAAGGATGATTGGAGTAAGATTGAGGCGGGCGGAGTTGACATGCCGGA
This sequence comes from Acidiella bohemica, assembly GCA_019670975.1. Taxonomy (NCBI): domain Eukaryota; kingdom Fungi; phylum Ascomycota; class Dothideomycetes; order Mycosphaerellales; family Teratosphaeriaceae; genus Acidiella; species Acidiella bohemica. The sequence continues at coordinate 266,020 of JAGUCJ010000021.1, forward strand.
AGTGCTGGAGGCGGAGAAGAAGATTGGATGAGATGGCATCGCTGCAGCTTGCTCATGCTGAGAGTGCTGACTGCGTTCACTGGATTTTCGCTTGGTGCATCGAGCGACGGCGATGCACCAAGATCAACAGCTGGAGTGACTGGAGCCACAGGGGTCCGAAGACCATAACATCACGGTGCGCCATCCGGAAATCCGATCTTGGACTTATCTCGAATCACAGACTTCTTCCATCAGCTTGACTGTGGGCAAGACTCGAAACGCTCCCATAATGGCGCCGTTGATGATCTCAGCCACGCTCAAAGCCGATCTCATTGACACTCGTGCCAAGCTTCATCAGCTCATCAAGAAATTCGAGACTCTTTTCGAGGCTCGTAAACAGAGGAGGGGCGGCGCAACAACAGGCCAACGTGCGGCGAGCCTGCTTTTCGTGGCCCAAACTCTGAATAAGGACCTTGCGAAGGCTACGAACTCTGTCGAGACTCTCCTCGCTGACGCCAAATCTACGCCACGCTCAGCGACTCCACCTCGCAGGGATCCGGTCTTCCATCGTCCTCCGGGCGCACCACTATCGGAATACGAGATGCAAGCTCAGGCACATGTCAACGTACTTAGACGGTGTGAGGAGATGCAGCAGGAGGCAAAGGTGCTCAAAGAGCGAGTAGTAACGTTCAGAGATCAGGTAAGGGAGCTGAGAAAGGCGCACGTCCTTGCAAAGAAGATGGGCAAGACTGAGCACGACATTGAGTCGCTGGGAAATGCAAGTGAGAACCTGCAGACCATGATCGACTGGTTGGAGGGCTTGGTCGGGGAGGCCACGACTATAGCTACGGAGCGGCGGTGATGTTCGGTCATTTTGGCGGTGCTTTGGCTTGCCGTGAATAGTGAACATGGATGGGCTTTACTCATAAGGGGATAAGCTGGAGCTGCAAGTCTATTTGTATATTGTCCATGACACTCCAGGACGTCTCCGATTGCCGAACCAGATGTACCTCTTATTGGGTGGCTTGGAGGATCAGATTAATTGCATCCATATAGGTCAAGGCTCGCTTGACGCAGTTGCTGAGCCGTAAAGTCGAATTTGGAGCACGGACCGCAGCGCCAAGACCTGCAGCCTGATCGAAGGCAGGCACGACTGCTGGCAAACCTCCCAAGCTTCTGCAAACGGACAACAGAAGCTACGTCACATGCGACTGCCACAATCACGCGAGTCAACAACGCGCATCCGCAACCACGCACTCCTTGCTTTTTGCAACACCACACACTGTTCAACATATCATCTAGGCAGCTGGCTAGCCACAATCGCTACGACAATCATTTGACTGAAGACATATCGCCAGGGGTGCACACATTTCACCAGCCATGCCGCGCGCTACCAAGCGCCGTAAGGTGGCGGAGGACAAGTATGCGTGCATCGGTTGCAACAGCGAAAAAGGGTCCAGGTCGTTCCCAAATTACAACCCGACCGCGGACTGTAAGCATTTGATCAACATCTGCACCAAATGCCTGAAAGAATGGGTAGCAATCCAGATCGAAGACTCCAACTTCATCAGAGGTGGCGAGGACGCGAACATGTTCGGAATCCGTTGCCCTGAATGTAGGGAGGTGATGAAGAACAGTGATGTCGAAAGGGCGTCGACGAAGAAGGTGTATCAGAGGTGAGCACTCATCAACCGCTAGTCTTGCCCCATGTTCGCTGACAGCCACGAAGGTTCGATGTGCTGGAGCGTAGACACATCGCTGACAACACACCTGGCTGGCGCTGGTGCCTGGCTCCTGGCTGTAGGGCTGGTCAGTTGCACGAAGTTAAGGCTCCAACGAACATCAAGCCCGTCAAGAAGTCCCGCGGCAAGAAGAGGGACGATCTTGAGGCAGAGCCAACCCTGAACACTGTCTTGTGCGTTTGCAAAGAGTGCGGCGCAAAGGCGTGCGTAACCTGCGAGCGCCCGTGGCACGAGGGCGAGACCTGCGAGGAGTTCCAGCTCCGCACTAAAGGTAGAATTGACGAGGAGGATAAGACGCTGGCGGTGATACGTAAGACGACGAAGTCGTGCCCGTCGTGCAAGAAGCCCATCGAAAAGAATGGGGGCTGTCCAGCCATGTACTGTAAGTGCGCCCACTACCAATGTGGCGTATCGCATGCACTGATCATGAACAGGTTTGCAGTGCCGCATCCCGTTCTGCTGGAACTGCAACTCGGCGTTCGACGACCGCTACTGCAAGTGTCATCCGCGTCCTGCCCCGTCCTTCGAACGCGGAGCCTGAGTCTTCGAAGCGTCGGAGACCAAGCCTTATTGTGAAGGTTGCAAGAGAGGTTGAGGCCTCAGAGAGAAGCAATGAAGGCACAATGTGGACGAGTTGAACGTGCTGTTAGTCGAGGTGCCTTCAACGGTGGCTCAACGTCAGAGCCATATCGTATCACCAAAGATGAACTTCTCTCAGATCTATTCCAGCGCAGACGTCCAAGGGCACGGTAAGAAAGGTGGCTCGTGTGAGCGCTAAGCCCAGCGAGGGGCCCAAGCTTCTGGCTTCTTCACCACTGGCGCGGAGCTCCAGCCATGCCATGCGGGGAGAGAGTTACCTCGGTCAACATGTCGTCTATGGCTGCGATCCCAGGAACTTGTCCAAGCCATTCATGGCTAGCGAAAGGACCGCACGTCCGAGCGGTAGTCGAGGAGATACTGCGCTGTTCCCTTCCTCTCTCCTTCCTGGTCTGCAGATCGACCTGCATTACATCTGACGGCTAGTCTATCGATCGCTTCTTGAAGTTGTGCTTTAACGTCTCTTGCCCAGTCACTTGTCCTTTTGGAAGAGCGTGGGAAGTTCAACAGGTAGCGGTAGCATTGACGCTCTCCCATCCTCTCGTTGCGCAGCACCATCAGCTTCGACGGAAAGATGCCCTTCACACCACCATCATGGAGCCCACCATTACCGGAGGTGCCAGACACGGTCTCGATCGAGACATTCATGACGGATGAGAACTACGGCAGGCACCCGCTTGGTTACAGCCAAGACCCATTCACCGACGGTTTGGACGGCCGGACGTACGACTTCTTCAAGGTCAAAGAGCGAGTAGATCATGTCGCGCGAGCATTGTGCAAGGAGCTGGGTTGGGATCCCAAGGCCTCCGAGTGGGAGAAAACCATTGGCATTTTCAGCTTGAATACCATCGACTATGTGCCCTTGACGTGGGCTATCCATCGAATTGGAGGTATCGCAAGCTGCGCGAATGCTGCGTACAATCCGCAAGAGCTGGAGTATCAGTTTAAAGACTCTGGCGTCATGGCGATCTTCACCTGCTTGCCTTTACTCGGCACTGTCATGAAGGCTGCGAAGGGCCTTAACATTCCGAAGGGAAAGATCTTCATCCTACCCATGGCTGCATCGTTCACGCAGGGACTGCAGGCACCAGGCCACAAGACCTTTGAAGATTTCGTCAATGCCGGCGCAAGGCTGCCAAAGATCGAACCCTCCGACCGCTCCTGGAAGCGTGGTGAGGGGGCGAGACGATGCGCATATCTTTGCTACAGCTCCGGCACTTCTGGCCTACCGAAGGGCGTCATGATATCTCACCGGAACGTCATCGCGAACACAATGCAGGTGAACACCCATGAAGCACCTTCGCGGCAGGAAGAGGCCAGGCGAGCGATGGTGCAAAGTTTCACCGAAACTTCTCTCGGCCTGCTACCGATGTCGCATATTTATGGTCTGGTGGTTGGCTCGCATTGTGGTGCATACCGTGGTGACCGTGCCATCATTCTGCCAAAGTATGACTTTAAGATCTTGCTGCAGACGGTCCAGGATTACAAGATCAATATGCTGTATCTTGTGCCGCCAATGATCATCCACCTCACGAAAGCGAAGGAGACGGTCAAGCAGTACGATCTGTCATCTGTCAAAGCCTGCTTTACCGGCGCGGCGCCTCTTGGCAAAGAAACGGCAGAGGATCTTTTGTCGATCTTTCCTAACTGGGCAGTGAGACAAGGCTATGGCTTGACGGAAACCTCCACTGTTGTCTGTTCGACCGTGCCAGACGACATCTGGTTCGGCAGCTCCGGGTCGCTGCTGCCTGGCTATAAGGCGCGGCTTGTGACGGTGGAAGGGAACGAGATTACTGGGTACAATCAGCCGGGCGAGCTCTGGGTCCAATCTCCGTCCGTGGTGCTTGGGTACCTCCATAACGAGAAGGCGACGAAGGAGACCTTTGTGGATGAGAAAGATGGCCGTTATATGCGAACAGGCGATGAGGCGATCGTTGCGAAGAGCCCGCAGGGACACGAGCACATCATCATCACGGATCGCATCAAGGAGTAAGTAATACGGCCACTTTTATTAAGCAAGTGCTGATAGGTCCCGCAGATTGATCAAGACCAAAGGTCACCAAGTCGCCCCAGCCGAGCTTGAAGCCCATCTCCTCACCCACCCTGCGGTCAATGACTGCGTCGTTATCGGTGTCGAGTCCGAGCGAGAAGGAGAAGTGCCCAAAGCCTTCGTCGTCAAAGCTCCCGGTTCGATCGAAGAAAGCGATGCGCTGCTGAAGCGGAGCATTGCCAAGCATGTGGCGGACCATAAGTCAGACTACAAGAAGTTGCGTGGTGGTGTGGAGTTCATCGATGAAGTGCCCAAGAGCCCTAGCGGGAAGATCTTGAGAAGGCTGATAAGGGATCGGGAACGAGAGAAGAAGAAGCAGGGCGCGAAGCTGTAGGACGTCCACGTCGTATGGAAATGCGTGCCTGCGCTTGTGGTGTAGTGTACGAATTTCTCGCAACATTGAATCGATTATCAGACACGGCAATGCGCACACTTCCCTTAATGTTATCCTGCAGTCATGGCCTTGCCTATCGTCCTCCGATTTCGTCCTGGTCATTAAGCTCTCTTGCTGCGAGATGCCGCCTCGTGGCATGAGATGAGCTGGCGACATACCGTGCGGATCACTGGCTCCTGGAGCGGCGTACATACAGCCTTCTCCGAGCCCGATATCGTTTTCATCGAGTAGGTCGCGAGATCTCTGAAGCAAGGCCTCGTCCCACGTTGTGTGCATGACACGTAATCGCATCGACCATTCTTTTCGATATTCTTCTGGCAATTCGGGCACTTCTTGTGCTTCTTCGACATTCTTGCCACCAAGTCTTCGCTTGCTTGGTCCTCGACTTCCTCCTGGTACTTCCTGCGCTTTGAACACTCTTCGCAGGTCTGGCCGTTGCGGTAAAGGCGGTCGCATTCTACGCATGCTTTCGCACCGCACTCATTGGTATGCAGATGTTGTCGTCTTGCCCATCGTCGGACTCTTGGTTCATCAATGCGATGGCAATCTTGGCGGTGGTCACAGTATCGTTCGCTGGGCCGGTGTTCGGCGTCGCTATGTCGCCTTCGGTCTTCTTATGCTGCATTTCGCCGCCATCCTTCTCACAACAGGAACCTTGAATCAACCGCTCGTGCACCTGTCCACCCCTGCACTTCGGGCTCATGCACCAACGCCGCCCGGGCAGTTTCTCAGCAATTTTACGCCTCCGTCTTGTGGAACCTGTGGTAGATATCTTTTGATGCCAACAGCTTGACGCCGTCATTTTTGAGTATCTCCGGACACTCTGGACAAATGTTCTGGTCTTAAGCAACGCTGTCCAGCTGTGCAGCGATGAAAGACCGGGAGCACCTCTTGCAAGTGTTGTGTTGATCAGATGCTGGCAGCGATCGGTAGGAAGCACATCTTGGAAATGGCTAGATGCAAGGCTTTGGCCACAGGTGAGATACTCGTAGCGAAGTACGTGACTTCTTTTCGCCTTGGGCTCGGGCTCGCGGACGCCTTCTCCTCCTCTGCAGCTGCCAGCTCGGTATTGAAGCGAGGGCTACAGCGGCAACCGGCAGCGAGGGCAACGACAGCGTTCTTGGATGCCACGGTGAGTGTCGAGCGTAAAGGTGTTTGTGGTGAGGTTCATGCGCAAGTATATCTTTCTTGGCATGACGAAGAAGAAGTGATGAGGAATGAGATGAGCAGAGCGGTTGCGAGAGGATAGGAAAGTGTACTCAAAAGTAAAAAAATATGTTTCCATTGATGCTGCCGACAAGCCAGACGAGATGTTTCCCAAAAATAGGATGAGCAGGTGCATTGCAGGCTGTAAATTTCGTGTGAAGTGAGATCACTCTGCCAGGCTGAACGGATTGGCGACAGAAGCCTCATAACGTTGATCAGACACTTCCAAGGTTGAGTAGAAACCCCGGGCTAGCTTTACGGCTGTCTTGTGAATTGTCTCGCCAGTGATGGGCATCAATAACTGGGTGGACGTCGATTGGCAGGCCTTTGAATGCTCCCACGGTGACGTGAGACCTCAATTGTACTGCATCGTTGTCGCCTCGTGTTCACAGCCAACATGGGTCCGAGGTGATCATTCAATGATGTCGAGCTTCCATGATGTTGTGCTGTCAATATTTTATTTACACCGTCGCCGGGAGAGGCGTGAAGTGATGTTGATCTGCCTTTCCTTGCCTCAGGCATTCTCAGTGGGCTCTCGGATTTCCCGCGTCGGGGGTTCTCTCTGCGGGCGATCATTGGTGGGACTGGCATTCGAGAACAGGAACGCGTAGCTGTACCTGCGGCCAACGCGCTTCGCCGATGCAGGATGCCGGTCTCAGGGGCAGATCACAGCATAGCGGCCCTCGCGACTCGTTCTCACTCCTCGATTTTGCCAGATGATGATCGGCCGCGCGGTCTTCCAGACCAACACAGACGCACGCTCAACAAGACAAGGCCGAGCGATGGGCCCCGAGCCGTTTCGTGACGCACGCCACTCCAACGTCTCTGAGTACGAAAACGAACATTTCCCATGCGGCCAATCGGGCGTCGAGCCAAAGACTCCCTGACCCTGACCACCTCTTCGCGATCCCTCCACGTGAGATGCACAGCCTTGGACTAGGTAGGCCGGTTTCTTTTCCTGTATCCCGCTTTTGCTCTTTCTACCGCCATCCCCATTCTTCCCATCCTTCACTGTCTTTCCGTTTGTCCAGGTACATACCACTGTCTTTTAAGCCTCACGTCTCTCTTTACATCTTGTATTATCGTTTTCACATCATGCGCTTCTCCGCTCTCGCTGCACTGGCCGCGGCTGCCACTCCAACCTGGGCGTACTGGAAAGGATTTAATGTAGGCGCAAACAATATCGACGGCTCCTGCAAGACCCAGTCAGACTGGGAGTCCGCCTTCAACGACCTCAAAGGCCTCAATGGCTACTTTTCCAGCGTCCGACTGTATGCTGCTTCCGACTGCAACACCCTCGCCAACGCCGTCCCGGCAGCGCTGAACACCGGTGTGCAGATCCTGGTCGGCGTCTGGGCAGAAGATGCAGCACACTACAACGCCGAGAAGGCCGCTCTTGAGGCGGCCATCAACGCTCATGGCAGTGATTGGATCATCGCCATCTCTGTCGGCTCTGAGGATCTCTACCGCGGCGACACCGATGCCAGCACTCTCGCTCAACAGATCTACGATGTCAGGGGCATGGTTCGCGCTATGGGTGTCAACCAAGAAGTCGGCCACGTGGACACCTGGACCGTCTGGGTCGACGACGCTAATTCCGCCGTGATCGAAGCTTGTGACTTCATCGGTCTGGACGCCTACCCCTACTTCCAGAAGTCCAAGATCAGCGATGCTTCCGCCGTGTTCTGGAGCGCCGTCGACCAGACCCGGAATCAGGTCAACAAGGTGTCTCCGGGCAAGTGGGTGTGGATAACGGAGACGGGTTGGCCAGTCAGCGGTGACAGCCTGGGCAATGCTGTTCCTTCGGTAGCAAACGCGCAGAACTACTGGCAGACCGTCGGCTGTGATCTGTTCAACTCGGCGCACACGTTCTGGTACGCCTACCAGGACTACAACGCCAATCCATCTTTCGGCGTTTTTGGTAGCAACGGACAGGCGATCTACGACACCCAGAGCTGCTCTTGAAAATCTGGTATCAGAATACGGTCATGGTTCTCGGTGGAGAACCCTGAATTTGAGATAGAGGCTTGACTAAGAAAATATATCATTCAGGTGCGGAAGCATTTCTCGGCGCTATGGCATACATTGTTGGATAGATTTGAAGCTTTATCAGCTATTGGATATGCTGTCAATGATACCCTCTGACAATAAATGTGAAAAGCAAATACTCCCTGATCAAACGTCCTGTGCTGCGTGGACGCCATTGGTTGCTTGCCCCGGGTATTATACATCGTGTCGTCGTCACTTTTTTCCCGCTGGATCGCATGTTCGTCAATACTTATCCCTCGGCTCAAGGAATCGCTTGAATGGCTTAAAGAGCGCAAGCACTGTATCGCCCATGGTTGGTCGATGTGTGTCCTGCCTTTCCAAAGGCATCATGTCTCCATAATCGCCATGCTTCCCGTGATGGTGATGGTGGTGCTCACCGAATCTTTCGGGCGGCTGCACAGCATCATAGTCGCTGTGCCTGCGATGGTGATGGTGCTCATTGTACCTCTCCCCCCTGTCCCTCTCCTTTTCTTGCTCTCTCTCTTGTGAGTACGAGCGCTGGGAGTGATGACTATGATGCGAAAGACCCGTGCGGCCGGAGTGATGTGAGTGATGCGACCGGTGCGAGCTATGGCTACCTCTACGCTCACGATCGATTGGGGGACGGCGGGCCATGTATGGATCGCTCATGGCTGTAGGATAGGGTGGACGAGTAGCGGCGTCTTCAGGGCGGAAGGTGTTGTCTGCTGGGTAGGTTTGGCTTGGTAGCCTGCTTGGGTATGCGCCTGTTGACTGCGACTGCATCATCGGCGCTGGTCGCTGTCCAGGCCACGATCCATAGGGAAATGAATAGCCTGCATTCGCTTGCTGAGGAGTAGGCTGGAATTGTGGAAGGTAGTTTTCTGGTGTGTAGCGGTTGGAGGCACTGGAAGAACCTCTCGCTGGGGTCATGGGTGGTGGTGGAGGTGCTGGATAATTCGGATTGTACGTGGCCATAATGGGGATTATGTGTTTCGAAGAGCAGGGGCTGGGGTGAGCGCAATTATATCGACGATTGTCAGCAAGGCTGAAGAATAGTCGCGTGCGCTGAGCGAAGATTTCGGTTCTTGGCCCGCCTGTATTGGCTGGTCAAATATGGCTCAAGCTCAGTCAATCTGCGTCTGATGATCGGGAGGGTCGGACGAGTTCCGAGATCGTCAGTCAGCCGTCGTCGTGTGGTCACGCAGTGGCGAAGATGGCTGTGAGTCAACAAGCTAGGTCACTCTACTTTACCGTCACGCGATCTGTCTCGCAGAGCGGAGGGGAAATATAAGCCTGATGGTTGGCAGTGCTATGCATGCCCCGTGAGCGTGATTCGTTCACGTCTACTGAGCTGTCTGCAGCAGGAACAGGATGCCAGCTATCATGATGATCCAAGGATGTAGTAACCTTGCCGACTAATGCAGTGACGTACCATGTGCCCCGCCGCGGATGAGGCGAAGCAGGCCTTGGCGTAGCACAGAGCCGTGATCGGACATTACCGTACTTCGAGTCCAGCGCTGTTTGTACTGCTGCGCCATGTAGGCGGAGGGTCCCAGACTTGCCGAGAGTACCAGAGGATGCCTTCACTGGCGCAGCCCGATGAGGGCCAACATTACACCGCGGGTGGCGTTCTCCTCTCTGACGTAGACTCGATGTGGCTTGAGACACTATGGGATGTCTTCGGCGTACGCTGACTATAGAGAGCGCCGCCCATAAACATTGAAGTAAGCGTGATTGACGAGTCTGCATCATGGATATCGTCGAGGGGGGAAGAAGAACGTGCAGATGGTGTCACGTTTCGGCTCTGTGGCCCGTGCGTATCACTGAGGCGAGGACTTTCAGCCCTGCGATCCATGCAGATCTGAATATCACAAGAGGCTGAGCACCGTGAACACACTTCCAGACGAAGATGTGAAGGAGTCCACCTCGCCTTTGGCCCCCGACCTCCGCAGACAGGCGACATGTCGCGATCCTTTGGAACGGCCAATCCGGCTGGGAGGTGCCTAAGCCACCCAAAGCTCTTGCACTTCCAAGCACAGCCAAGTCACAGCCCCACTCGTACGAAGCACCACATGCCCTCTGCCGAAGACTTGTGGCTCACTTCCTGAACGAATGCCATTTGCTCGCGTTGATTGGATTCCTGCATTACTTATCGGTCGCCTTCGCCGTCGGCGAATACTCAGTCTGATCCATCGACAGCCTCGACACCGTCAGAAGCCATTTCCCTGAGCATGTCAGGCTATTACGGTCAGGGCCCAACAGGGCTGCCTCCGGGGCCTTACCAGCAGCCACGTACGTATGAATGCTTTAATGCGGTCCTACGGTCCTCGACTGACAGCTGATAGCCTATCCGTCTTTGAACCAAGGCTACTATGGCGGCGCGCCGCCTCCTCAAGGGTATCCGCCGGGCCAGGGGTATGGCCAACCAGGCTATGGCCAGTTCAATCAACCTCCTCAAGGGCAGTGGGGCCCGCCGCAGCAGCCGCAAAAGGGCTACGGGCCTCCTCAAGGTCAATTTGGATACAGCGGCCCTCCACCTGCAGCGCCGACACCGCCGTCTCCTGGTTACATCCCAGGTCAGCAATCGCATATGGACATGTCTCGGGCGGCGGACGAGTTGCGTTCGGCGATGAAAGGCTTTGGTACTGACGAGAAGACTCTTGTCCGAGTACTGGGCCGACTTGGGCCGCTGGAGATCAACTCCATCAAAGCTGCGTTCCAAGCACGGCATCACCGCGATCTGATGAAGGATGTGCATTCCGAAACCTCAGGTCATTTCCGTGACGGTCTCATGGCCATCTTGCGCGGCCCTTTAGAGCAAGACTGCCACGTACTGAACGATTCAATCAAAGGTCTTGGCACCAAGGAAAGCGCCATGAACGATGTCCTGCTCGGCAGGACAAATGCCGACCTGAACGCCATCAAGCAGCACTACCACCGCAAATACGGCCGGACAGTCGAAGCCGATGTGAAGGGCGACTTGTCGATGAAGACCGAGCGCCTCTTCGACATGGTCATGGCCGCTCGCCGCGCCGAAGAGTCCGCTCCAGTCATCCCACAACAGATCGATGGCGATGTTCAGGAGATCTACCGAGCTACAGAAGGCCGCGCAGGCACCGACCAGATGACCGTCTGCCAGATTCTGACGAGCCGTAGCAATGGCCAGATCCGCGCCATCGCGCAGCAATATCATCAGCGCTACCACCGCTCGCTTCAGGAAGTCATCAAGAAGGAATTCTCTGGCCACATGGAGGACGCGCTCGTGTCCATCGTTGCAGCTGCGGACGATCAAGCCAAGCATGATGCAGGCTTGCTTGAGGACGCCATGCGTGGATTGGGCACGCACGATCAGGCGCTCATTCGACGGATTGTAAGCCGTTTGAGGAATCGCAGCATAGCTAAAAGCCGTTACTGACACTCAATGATAGGTGATGATCCACTGGAATCCCGATCGACTGCAGCAATGTAAGGCCGCGTACAGACATTTTTACAAACAGGAACTGGCGAACAGGATCAAAGGCGAGACCAGAGGGTGAGTTCACATTGGACGCAGATCTGCAAAACATGACTGACATATATTGGAGCGATTACGAGAGGCTGATACTGGCATGTATTGACGCCTGAAGAGCTGTGAGGGTTTTGACCCAACTGGCCGTTTGTTTTTAGTTGCTTGAGCAATGCGCGTTGGCGTTGAAAGAGAGGGGTCGGCCCAGCGATGGGAGGACGCTGTACGTTGATCTAGTTTGTTCACAGTCTGGACGATCGAGCCTACGAACTCGAAGCCTGGTGCGGCTTGCCGTTGGAATTAAAAGCATGAGACTCGAGCATCAATCCCTCACGTACGAATCGACTTTAACTTTTCCGCATCATCATGATTTCAGAAATACAGCCTTCGGCACTCATCAGATATTTGATCCTGTTGATTTGCTAGTCGGATTAGCACTTCCTCGGCGGATTTTCGGCTCAAATTTTCATAGTACTATATTGTTAAGCAGTCACCACGACTCGTGCGGGCGAGTTCATCCTGCCGCATCGAGGACATTCCTCATGCTTAGGAGCTGTGGCGCAGTGGTAGCGTATCTGATTCCAGTGCTACATGTACTTGGACTTGGGATATCCAGATGGTCGTCCGTTCAAATCGGGCCAGCTTCACATCGCCCGCAACAACAATATCTTTTGCGCAACGCAAAGCGGCAACCTCTTTTGCGGTTCGACACGCGACTATTCCCAGTTTCCACAGATCAACGGACTCCCGCTCCTTGATACGGTAGATAGGATTTGACATATGGGCGTCTTGGCAGAGTCTCCAATTCTCATGCGGAATCCTGCTGATTTCTGGCTTATGGGCCGTCGATCATTTACGGAAAGAGAAGACGGACCTTGCGAAGAATGTGCCAATAAAATCAATCTTTTGCCCTCATGCGCATGCTGTCACCTGAAGAGTGCTTGAACTCAGCGAGACTCAGAATGTCAGGATCACGACGAAGAAGACACTGACGAGCGGACGTGAGCAGACAAGATGCTGAAACAGCGGTGTTGTATCAGCATCCTTCTGCATCCTCGGTAAGTCACGAGCGACAACGAAAATCAGCATGAACGCGCAAGTGCAGCTCAAGAATTGAGGTCAGTATCGACTCCGAGTACGTGTACATTTCGTCTGTCTGTCCTCCACCAATCTATCACATCCGTGCGTGCCGGGTCGTGAGCTTCTTTCCAGCCGAAGCAGCCGGTGGCTCAGGACCCGAGCTCTCTCAACGCCTTGCTATAAGAAACCTACAGGATGCCTCGCCATGCGATTGATCGTGAGCACATCATTGCCGAGTCCGTGACGGCAGGTCCAGAATGCATGTGCGGAACTCCAGTGAAATGAAATGTCGTCCAGATGGCATGAGCATAGATGGCGGCCCAGTTTTACAAATGTCCCGGATGAGCTATGAGCATAAAGTCGGAATGCAGAACGCTTGATTACCTGACCGGGCATGACCTAACCGGCTGTTTGCGGCAATAATCCAATCGCAGCTGAGAACTTTAGTGGCCAACGGCAACGGCGTCTGGCGGCGGGAATGCCGCAAAAGGCCAGGATTCGTCCGCGCACGGTGAAAAGCCTCAGCGTCCAAGATGGCTGACGTGTGTCAGCGTAGACGACGCCGCTGGTGGCGGTCCTCATCGCCCCTGGCGGCAGGCGGAGCGTTCGCCCTTTCTCTTTCACGTTCTCTGGCATACGCAGGATCCCGTTCACGGCCAGCTTGACTAGCCCTTTCCTGCACACCAGGCGGCGAAATTACGGCTGATGCGGCCGCATCAGTGCCTGCTCATCCTCTAGAACGGACGGCTAGCGATACTTACGTCGACTATCATACCCGGGCGGCGGCATCGATCCATATCCACCACTGCGCTAGTCAGCATGAGTTACTAAGGTTGAGGCATATGCCAGTGAAAGCGAACCTGGCTTGCGGCGGGCTTATCACAGGTTCCCGTTCCCGGCTTGGGGGCACAGTCGTGAGCGCCGGGCTAGGGTATGCGTACCTTGGGTCCCGGGGGTCGGCATATTCCGGCGCACTACCATATCGGGGATCGCGTGGGTCCCGTCCTTGCGCAGAAGGCTGCGCGTAACCGCCATTAGTGTATTGAGGCTCCAATGGCCGACCAGTGAGACCTGGTTGGACTTCGTAGCCCGAGACCGGGACATAGTAATTACCCTGCCGAACATATCCCGGCGGTGCACCATCTCCCGTTGAGTAGGCTGAAGCGTAGCGAGGATCTTGAGACGTGTATGTAGTCACAGGCTGGCGGGCACCAACAGGATAGCCTTGGACAGGCTCTGGCTGATAAGGCGAACGAACGTCTCCCGGATACGCACGAACCTCTGGAGGATACGCCCTGGCATCGGGCGGATAGGCGGACCTGTCCTGTGGGTACGCTCTGGGATCCCTGCCATCTGCTGGATAGGCTGACCTTTCCGACGGGTATGCTCTGCCTTCTGGCGGGTATGCAATCCTTTCGGGCGGATGCCCTCTACCATCAGGCTGATACGCGCGAGGATCTCGCTCGACCTCACGGTATCTCCTATCTGCCTGAGCGACCACTGGCGGGTCTATGTCCATGCGGTCTACATCCATGCGGTCAGCGGCTCTCGGGGGCGGTGGCCTCTCCCTCTCCCGTTCGCGCTCGCGAGGCCGGTCACGTTCACGAGGTGTTCCAAACGGTCCATCAACAGCAGGCGGATCGCCATGGCGCCTATCCGATCTTCCAGAGACAGCCTGGTTGTAGGTATCGGAATTCACGTATGCGCCTATGTGCGAGTCAGGTACTGTGAACCCTGATGACCCGAGCGATGATGGGCTGTGACTACCTCTTGTGCCCGTTGTACGCTGCTCCGTTCTCCACCTCGCAGAGTCTGCGCGCAGGTCCGCCTGCATGGCCTGCGAGAATGATCAGCATTCGACTTACACATGAACGGATAGATGCATACGCCTGTTAGATTCCGATAAGCCTTGATCCAGTAGCCTTGTACACCCTGTGTGATGTAAGCGTGGTTCTCTGAAACCAAAACGGGCGTGGGGCGCCGAACCTCGTTGTCACCATTGCCTACACCTGGTCGAACGGTCGCATCGTTACCTAGATAGCGTTGAATGTCCGTCGATATCACGTGGCGGTCTATGCCATCCCCTGGAATGAACCATTGGCGTAGAACTTCGCGGCCAGCCATGGCGTCTGTCCAAACCGCGGCTTCCCGGTTTTCGTGAGCGGGAGATCTCCTTTCCTAGCGGAGCGCTACCTGAGCGGAAAGGGCAACCTCAAATGGATCCTGATATGGTTTTGCAGATATAACTGGTCCGGCCCTGGTACACGATGGTCTGAACAATCCTGGGTGCAATCCGAAAAAATGAAGCTGAGGCGGGATGAGGTCCGCTGGCCGGGGGATGATCTACAGCAGATTTCCTGACAGACTTTGCATGCCCAAGCGGTCTGGTAGTCAGGACGGGACTCGATGGTCGAGGAAGGGGCAGAACAAGGACGATGAGGTCGAAAGGCTGGCGATGAGGGCTGGCCAAACTGCGACGAGGGGCGGGTGACCGCCAGCTTGGCTTTCCCTAGTTTAGTTGCTACCCAAGGGGAGTGGCCTGAGAAGCTGTGATTGGGCTCGGGTGGCGGCTGGCCCACTGGAGGCGTGAAAAGGCCCGCAGCCAGCGTCACCCCAGCGGGTTCCCCGATGTGGGCAATGGAATCGCTCTTCACACTGGAATGGTGTAAGAAGCCAGATTTTCGAAGCCCATCAATATTGCGAGAGGCGAAAGGGATAGTTGAGAAGAAGATGGGTGCGAGCAATGGCGACACGGACCAGCAGGCAGCAGGCGCATCGCAACGCGGCACACTGCCCTAGCCGCGCTGGGCAAGTTTCGGGCACCAACGTCGTCACTTGCGCTCACTGGTCGGCACGCGAGATGCCAACCATCGGTCTGACCGATCCCTGTTCGCCGGCCTTCACGAAAAGTCTCTTGTGTAGTGCTGGTCATAATCATGCTGTATAATGACCGTTTGGCAAACACTGTCTTGGGCGTGGACGAGAATCTGTCAGTGCCTGGCGATCTCTGCCGTGAGGCCTGCGGGTATCTGACGATAGTTGCGAGAATAATCGCCTTCGAGCACACCTCTCAATGTCTCCCGGGCCAGGAGCTACAGCATGCTCGTGCAATTCGGCATCGTTGCAACCGGGCTGATTGCGCAGAGCCCCCCGCCTTGGCAGTACAACCGTTTCGGATCGACACGAAGCCGTAATAAACGGCTGCAAGCGTGCCCGATGCCGGCTGCCATCGCATGCAGGAAGACGACCAACGGGCCCCTCGAGCAGCAACCGCACGCCTTGCCATAGGGTAGCACCATCTGGCTTGATGTTAACAAGGATTATCCTGCGATAGAGTGTGTGAGTCGCCAGGGCTTCGTCTGACTGCATTCTCCAATCATCAGTGAAACCTAGAAAGATTGCTCAACGACGACTGTCGAATGTCCTATGTGGAAGAAGCCCAATGAGAAGGTCGGTCTTATGGTCAGGGGAGGAGCAGAACCTCTTCCCTGCTGCGTCGTGGACTTTTTCTACTGCAGAATTCCAATGCAACCCGGTCAGCAGTTTTTAGCAATGCCTCAGTAGCTTCCGCAGCACACGCTTCGAGCGGCGTGGAGGCGGGTGTTCTGCCGGCGGTGTCGTTGGCACGATTCCCAGGCCTCGATCGGCATGCTTCTCGGTGTAAGATCCGACTTCTGGGTTTCGTCGAACGCAGCGACGAACCCAAAGACGACGAGGGCTCGTCGTGTTGCTCTTTCGGCCCAAGAGAAAATCCGCTCTTAGACTTGGTCCATATGCGCATCGATCCTGGGTCTGATGACCGCCGCAAAGCTGGAGAGTCGGTGCCTTCCATTAAGTGCCCTTAATCTCTCTCACAAATTCAGTCAAGACTGAGTGCAAGAAGGCGACGCTTCGGAACTTGACAGCAGCCGGCACGCCAATGGCCAGCGACGATGTTGTCGTGGTTCGCGACGAATGCATCCCCTCGTATTTGACCTTCCAGATCGAGGTCATCGCCCTGATGCATAGGCACATCGCGACCACGATCGCCACGCTTGCTAGCCTGATTGCCCAATGCTTTACTGCACTTGTTCACCTGCAAGGACAGCCTTTGTCTGCCCATGAGCCCTTTCGCATCCGTCGAGACAGGGCGCCTTTTATCTTAAGCAAAGATGCTCACCGTGATGGAATTCAGGCAGTTGCATACGGAGCAGGAGCTACAAAGGCACTTCTCGTGCTCATCACGAAGATCAATGCACTTCGCAAACGTGGCAATGATGCAGCGAGCACGTGGTGCTGCCGGCGTGGTTCGCTTTGGACATTGGCCGCCTGCTCTCGAGCAGCCTGGCCCTGCTGGCCGATCCCTGCAACAGAAAAGCCAAAGTTCATGATTGTACCGTGGTACTCGCTGCGCAGCTGTCGCGTGTGGGTTACAATAGTGCTAGGAAATTCGAGACTTCCGCAATAGCGCCAGGTATTTCGAGACTTCCGCAATAGTGCCAGGAGTTTCAAGGCTTCCGGCGCTGGGAGTGCCGAGGCAAACTGGCCTGGCTTTCGCACCAATGGCGACCAAGGTACGCCGGTGTAATTGCCAAGCGAACAAAAAGGACGTGGGGAACTCCACACACTTGGCAAGGTGTCCCACCTGAAATCCAGCGAGCTGCATCTGCATCCCTAACACCTAACGCCGTGGTCAGGCTCGGGCGAATGCAGACATGCGACTCACGGCATGTCCGTGCCAACACCCACGACTTGTATGTCACCTTTCTGGCTAGCCATGACAGGCCCTATCATGTTCTCGCCAGAGTGGGGTATAGTTTCTGGTTGCTTCGCGGTGGTGGCCGGAGCAAGAGCTGATAGGCGCCATCAGCCCCGCCAAGTCTGATAAGCTTGCCTGGCGGTTTTGGCATGTAGCGGGAGGTGCATGCTTGCGTCGACGAGGTTGAGTACAAGAGGAGATGAGATATCGGTTACTTAGCCGGCATGGCAAGTACCACTATTGTCGCGTGAGATCACGGACCATGATTCGGCTTCGATGAGCATCAACTCTGCCGAATGGTGTTCAGGCGCCGCGCGCCTTCGCAGACGAAGATGATAACATTCAGCGCCGATCGTCCAGTGTGAGGACCGATGGCCTGAAGTCCCTTGTATACTCCCAACGTCGGGTGCGATCGACAAGGCAGTGCAGCCATGTGCAGCTATCATCTCGGTTGACAGGATGGCATCTCGAGAACCGACCTACAACTATTGCACTCGCTGCCGCGGTGAAACAGCGGCCGCCATGAATATGCTTCATCCTAGGTCCGTCTACTCTGTGCAATGCGCTCTGGGCATGGCGGCATATTTCGTGGGAAACTGCACGGCAATAAAGCTCGTCCCGGGGTCAATTGGACGCCGAATCGTTCTGCCAAGAGGCGGCACAGCGCCTCCAGCATTAGCACGGTCTCGGCCAGTCTCCTTGGCTCCAGACAGGAATGCCCACACTGTGGGGAACTGGGGTAGCTTCGGCCGCCAAGCTAGCTAAGCGGTGGGGAAATATGCATGTTCACACTCTTTCTGCAACCTCTACGGTCGCCACCAAATCCAAACACGGGATAATTGCGGAGTCCTGGCCACGAGGTTACATGTGCATGGCTTTACTTGCATGACATTGGCTGCGATAGGCGTCCGTGGAGAGTCGCGATTGCACGAGGCGGCATGCCGCCTCGTGCACGGCCCCGTTTTGGGATGTCATCCAACGACCTTTTATCTAGGCTTTGGGGCTCGGCAATTTTACAGATGCATCGCGGGTTGGGTCCTGTGAGATACTTAAGTCTCGCAGAGCGGCTCAATCCAACCAGGATCCCCAGAGCGTCGTTTTCTCCGTCGTCCCCTCTAATCCACCTCTACCGTTGACCTTGCTGCGGGACGCAGCCCAACCTCCAAGATGAGGAACGTTATGAAAGCAGGCTGGTTCTATTCGGCCGACCAGGTTGCTCGTTATTTTCCTGCGAGGATTACATCGTTGAAGCCGCCAAGGAGGAAGGAGCCGATGAAGAATCCGATCGCTATTTTGAGACAACTGGATGGTCACCAATGGAACATGTTTGCCGTTGGGTTTGTGGCCTGGACATGGGACGCGTTTGACTTCTTCACGGTCTCCATGACCTTGACCGAGATCGCCAAAACGTTCGACAAGCAGCCGGCGGCTGTGTCTTGGGGCATCACGGTTACGTTGATGCTGAGGTTTGCTGGCGCCTTGATCGCCGGGTCTTTCGGTGATCGATATGGTCGCAAATGGATCTTCATCGCCAACTTGTTCGCCTTCATCGCTCTCGAGCTCGGCTCTGGATTCTGTCAAAACCTCCATCAATTCTTGGCCGTTCGCAGCTTGTACGGGATTGCTATGGGTGTAAGTCTTGGCCAGAATCGATCAGCGTAACATCGTAAATGCTGACATTTGTAGGGTCTACTCGGTCCTGCCGCTGCGACTGCGCTTGAAGATCTGCCGTATGATGCTCGTGGTATCCTTTCAGGCCTATTCCAGCAAGGTTACGCCGTTGGCTACCTTCTTGCCGCCATCTTCTACCGCGCTCTCGTACCAACCACGCCTCACGGTTGGCGGAGTTTGTTCTGGTTCGCCTCTTGCCCGCCGCTCCTCATCATCCTCTGGCGCTACCTGCTCCCAGAAACCAACTACTATCAAGTCACCAAGGCTGAGCGCGAGTCCAGAGAGAGACGAGAGGCTGAAGAGCGTGGGCAAGGTGCCCACCACAAGGCCAATGACATGAAGGCGTTCTTGAAGAATGCAAACCAAGCCATGCGCCAGAACTGGGTCTTGTTTGTAAGTGGACCGGAATCCTAAATCAATTGCACAGGGTGCTAATATCGTGGCAGGTATACATGGTCGTCGTCATGGCTGGCTTCAACGCCATTTCGCACGGCACTCAGGATTTGTACCCGACGTTCCTGAAGGACCAAGTTGGCATGAACGCCTCCCAAACCACCATCGTCACCGTCGTCGGCCAGATCGGTGCGATCATTGGCAGCACGACCATCGGGTACTTTAGCACCTTCACCGGCCGGCGCCTGGCAATGATGGTTGCTTGCGTATGCGGTGCAGCCCTGGTCCCGGCCTTCTCCATGCTCCACAACAACGGTCTGATCGGAGCCAACTTCGCCGAGCAATTTTTCGTTGGCGGCGTTTGGGGTCCAATTCCAGTCCACTTGTTGGAGTTGAGCCCGCCGGTCCTCCGCTCGCTCATCTACGGCCTGAGCTATCAGCTTGGCAACTTGATCTCGGCAGCCTCTTCGACCATCGAGGCAACCATCGGCCAAAGGTACCCGCTTCCTCCCACCGCCGCCGGCGTCAAGCGATACGATTACGGCAAAGTCATAGGGATTTACGCTGGCGGTGTGTGGGCTTACATCCTCGTTTTTCTGCTCGTGGGTCCCGAGATGACTCAAGAAGAGCGCGATGAGGAAGCCGAAGCCACTCGTAAGTCACTCATGAAGCAGATGAACAATATCCATGCTGACCGTTCCTTTCAGTCGAGTTCGAGCGCATGCGTGCACAGGGTGTGAGCTTGGCAGACATTGGCGCCGGAAGGGCGAAAAAGTTCAACGACAGTGATGGGCAGATTCAGCCATCTTACAATGAGAAGGAACGGGTTGAGACCATCGAAGAGGCATGAGGGTTGAATTGTCACCGGAAGAGGTAGATTGTACAGATTGATGTCCTCTTTTAAGAGATTGAAGGCCAAGTTTCAAGTCTTCCATCTTGACCACCTCTTTTCAGTTGCGTAGATCCGCCGCCTTGTGTAGTTTGACGCAGGTAGTATAGAGTTATATTTGGGCATTCGTTCATCTTCTCGCTAATAGAGGAAAGCGAGAGGCGCACAGATCTCTTAATGCCTTCGGCAGTATATCCAGCATCGTCTGTTGGCCCCAATGCAATGACAATTGCTCCTGCAGCAATTTCCATCTCCAATAAAAACCCCAAACATCTTTTCTGACGGAGTGCTGGGATGCCATTCAAACTCCTGCCCAGCCTTATAGGGAAAGAGATCCGAACAGCAGTGAGCGAGAATGTACTAAGGCGTGGTTTCAGAATGGAAGGACCTGCTCTGCGCTCAACCTG
The DNA here is from genome assembly GCA_019670975.1 of Acidiella bohemica. Taxonomy (NCBI): domain Eukaryota; kingdom Fungi; phylum Ascomycota; class Dothideomycetes; order Mycosphaerellales; family Teratosphaeriaceae; genus Acidiella; species Acidiella bohemica. The sequence goes on from JAGUCJ010000021.1 coordinate 286,681, forward strand.
AAGAACAATGGTGTATCGTCTCTCCAAGACGTGCCAAAGTCCTCCATAAACGCCGAGCGTCAACCAGGGGTGCTGCGATGAGATCGGACTGAAATTACTCCACCTTCAAGCATCAATACTTCCTCTCATATTAGCCCTCGGAGGACGCCTGAAATCTGTTCGTACACCGAGAAAACAATTCCACCCGACAATACCAGCCGACCCAGGCGCATGCTGCTTCCTTTCCAGAATCCTCGGACGCCATTCTCAGCCAACACATTTCTGATTGCTGTCGCTAGACTTTCGCCCTTGGCTCCTTGTGCTCGAGTCTTGATGGTATCGAAAGGCTGTGTGGCGTATACGGTCCCAGTACCAGCGATGGCGCCCAACGTGAATGACACGACCGTCGAGTTGGCTTTCTTGCCTGTCTGTTCCGAGTAGACATCTTTCAACGTGCTGTACAGCCCCATGCGGACGCCTGAGGTGGCTGATTGCTTTATTATAGTGCTTGAAAGGCCGCGGTAGAGACCGGCGATACCTTGTTCCCGGAGCACAGCGACTGTCGCATCACTCGCCGAAGTAAATCGATTGGCCCCTCGTGCGTCATCGATCAAGGCAGTCTTTATCCTCTCCGTGGGCGTGACAGCGAGGATCGCCTCCATGGCGCCGGCTGCCATACCAGCAACGACACGCCATTTGGCATCAAGCTTGCCATCTGCGTCCGCGAGCAATGACTGAACGGAATCAAACGTCAGGAAGCGTACGCCGGCCTTTGCTGCAGTCCCGACGACCAACGCTCCGCAGCCAGTGTAGATGACGCCTAATCCTTCGGCATTTGCTGTCCGCCACAGTAGTCGAATGGGATTTCTCAGTCCATCTGCTGCTAGCGCTGATGGTAGTTGTGATCGTGTCTTGGCCCATTCGAACGGGTAGGTTATGCTGGCCTCCGTCGCACCAGCTACGGTTCCTGCTAGCAGAGACCCTACGGTCGAGAGTTTAGGCTTGGATGAGTGGTGCTGGAGAGGCTTTGCGTCCAGGGCAGTTGGCATACGTTGCACTGCGCTTGCCATACCTCCAAGATGTGCAAATGCTGGTGTCTTTTGACGGCCATCGTGGAATCTGTTTCGTCTATATCGTCGTAGCGATATCAATGTATGCTGTTGGCGCGTGGCCACGGTCGTCCAGGGGTGCAACATTTTCCATGGATCGCCGCCACCCGCGGCTGTCACGTTGGCCGAGGAAGCCGGGACACAGGAGCCGCCGACTCTTCCATCTTCCGTTCCGCTCAGCCACGGCTTCTGTTCCTGCACTTCTTGACACATCCCACGGCTCTCAAACTCTAGATGGCGTCGCTCGCCTCCGCAGAGACTTCCACGCGACGTCGGAAACCTGGGACGGCATGCGACTTTTGTCGTCGGCGGAAAGTGAGGCTCCCTCGTGATACCGCTGGCTCTGCTACCATCGACTGACGGGATGAATGCAGCTGCGTTGTAATGGGGAGCAACCAGCGTGCACGAATTGTCGAGCGTATCAGCAAGCCAGCTGCGTCTACACAAGTGGCAGTGTACAGAAGAGGTTGGCGTTCATGCCTCGCTGCGACGCCCATGGCTTGCAACGCGCATCGGGCTGTCATATGATTCTGACATTTCGCAAGGCCGATCAAAGCCACGATTTCACAACTACAAGAAGAAAACCGGCGCCTTAAAGCTGCACAAAGCCATGGGGCTTCTAGTCCTGACTCCTCGAGTCCTGCCGCAGCCGCTGCCAACACGTCCGATGACAAGCCTATGGCTCAGGACGCTATATCTCCAATGGCCGCTCCAGCATCTATAAGCAAAACATCGACTTATCATGGCCCAACAAGTACACTGTTTGACGATGTCGCAGCCACCAGCCCCAGGGATTCATGGCTGACTGCCGAAAGAAAGGCAATGATGCCTGGTGTCCTCTTCGCAGAGGCGGCGCGGCAACGTCAGCTCGAGCCAATCAACATGCTGAATCATGTACTTGACTTTGATGGTGTGGAACCGGAGATCGGTATGCATTTACTCAATCTGCACTGGAACCGCCAGCACCATTCTTTCCTCGTCACTTATCGCCCGGCGTTCATGCGCGACATGTCGTGCGGCGGCCCAAATTTCTCTAAGATTCTACTCAACGCTATTTACTATGGCGCATCGAAGTTCTCGCCAAAGTTGGAGCTTCGCAAGGACCCCGACGATGTACGGACAGCTGGGTGGCAGTTCAGAGACCGTGTGCGTGAGCTTCTTGGACGGGCAATGGATCGGAGCGAGATATCGTCCATTCAAGCGCTTCTGCAGATGACCAGCTCATTGTTTGCACTTGGAGATGAGCAGAGCGCTGCTTGGCTCTACGCGGGCGCGGCTTTCCGCATGGTGATCGACCTGGGACTGCACGTTGATGCTACGCTTCTCCCGAGTCACCCCAAGCTTAGCGAAGAGAAACTAGAGATTCGTCGGCGAGTATTTTGGGCTGCATTTGGTAAGGTATGCTGTCGCGTAAAACGTGGCCACGCGGCTAATATACCGATAGTCATTGATAAGATCCAAGCACTGTATCAAGGCCGACCGCCAGCGCTGCAGTATGCTGACTGTCAGGTGCCGATCTCCTTTCTTGACACTTATGAAGAGCTCGAGCCGTGGGCCCCTTTCGCGTACAACAGTGCTTCGGACTATCTCGGCTCACCGGCCTATAGTGTGTCCACTTTCAGCGAAGTATGCAGACTCTGCATTATCCTGAATGGGGTCCTGAATCAAGTCTACAATGCACGAGGGGATAAGGCCGAGTCGAGCCGCCTCCTCAATGACTTAGAGACGCTCGAGCGCGATCTCAACCGGTGGTCCGAATCATTGCCTCCCCACCTGCGCATTTCAGCAGAAACAGGCGTCTCGGGTAGTGTCACGCCTCCACCACATGTGCTGTCACTAGCGTGAGATATATTGAGCTCTGGTGTTCACAGAACATGGCTGACAGACCTTTGGCAGTGCAATGAGTAACATGGTGCGCATCCTTCTGCACCGGCCCTTCGTAAGCGATGGACACCTCAATTCTATTGCGCCAGAGGTTGCAAAAAGCTCCTTCAGCATATGTGCTGCAGCGGCCACCAAGATTGTGCAGGTCATACGACTATATGACCGAGCGTATACCATCCGCCGCGCTCCCTATCTGATATCATACGCAACGTACCTCGCGGCGACCATACACGTCCGTATTGCCGCACGTCGATCGACATGGTCCGATGCGCACGACTGCCTCAAGACGTGCCTCGAGGTCTTCGAGCAAAATTCAGAGACCAACCATGCTGTTCGAAAAGCTGGCGTCGTCATCGAGAGCCTCATGAAGCGTGTGGGAGTGTCTGTAGAACGGCAAGGACGCCATGCCTCTTCAAAAGAAGGCAGCAACTCCGGTCCCGCCGCAGATCTTGCTCCCGCGATGCAGATTAAGCCTGGTACACATCCACCCGATGATATAGCTATGGGACTTGGTACGGGATCCGATGGCTTCGCAGACGACCTTGACATTGATGCAATCATCGAGAGCTTCGTCCCATCTCAATCGGCGGCGGAGCCGACGGAGGCTGTGCAACCTGACATTGGCATGGGTGCGGATTTTACTTTCATAGGCCAGAATGGTGCGGCTTTCGGTTGGCAGAGTTGGGCGAATGGTACCGACGATACCATGTTTGGATTTCATAGCTCTTACCTTTGATCTGACGCAAAGACTATCTCATCTTCGTAGTCAAGTCGAGAGGATGGTTGTACTCCTGACTTACACCACCGGGCTTCGAAAAATTGTGTCGATCAAGTGCTAGGCCAATACTCAGCACTGATGCCTTTCCAGAAGCTCAACGACGGATTCTGACGGTGCGAACATCTGGCCGCTGCAGGTGTAGTTCCATGCCACGCTAGAGAACCCGGATTGGCACGGAGCGTACTTGGGAGAGGCAATTGTGATCGCGCACTGAAAAGGTCTAAATTTTGATGAAGAAGCAATCTTTTTACAGTTCACATGCTTTTCAATCATGGAAGTCATGTAAGTGCGTCATATCTCTGGTTCTGGCCTCACAGTCCTATGCTTTGCTCTCAATATGCTCGGCTTGCACTGAGACCTTGACACCAGCCTCCGCCATCGCATCGTCCAATGATCGGACTGCATCAGGAGAGCCGAAGATCCTGTCCATGTCCTCCAGACTAAGGCCCTTGGTCTCCGGTACGAAAAGGTATACCCAGACAACACTGAGCGTGCTGATTCCGGCAAATACGAAATAGGTACCGTAACCGATGTTGGCGATCATGTATGGGGCTGATCTGGCTATGACGAAATTGAACAGCCAATGTACCCCGGTACAGAGGGCCATTCCGGTAGAGCGGAGGTCCATTGGAAAAATCTCGGCGCAGTAGATCCACGGAATCCCGGCGTATGAGAAGCAGTATCCGATGGTGAAGACGTAGATGAAGACGATCGACGCGATGCCTTCAGCGGAGAGAGAGTGTGATGCTCCATCAGTCGCCCGTGGGCCAGAAATCTTGACACAGGCGCCGATAATCCACATAGCGGCCGCTGCGACCGCGCCTCCTACCATCAACAGCCGTGTGCGGCCGAATAGGTCAACGACGAAGTTCATAGCGACTATGACGGCAATGAGGCGGATAACACCATAGATGCCTGTAGCGTATAGTCCGGCTTCTGCGCCTGCGAGTCCGAGGGACTTGAACACTCTGGTATGGTTGGTCAGTGCTGATACCACCAGACGCAGCTTGGCGTTGGCTTACCTTGGAGAGTAGTAATTGATTGCGTTTGCTCCGGTGAATTGCATGAAGATGAACATAGTGGCCCCGATCGCGAGTCGGTTTCGGTTGCCCTTGCGGCAGGCGATTCTGAATGTCTTCGCGATGCCCTTATCCGAAGTAAACATCTGCTCTTGCTCGATCTGATCCATGATCTGCAACATCTCTTCCTGCAGGTAGGGGTGCTCGATCGGCAGGTTCCGAAGATTCGTAAGATCACGCTCTGCCGACTCGCGTCCACGATACTTGGCGAGCCATCTCGGTGACTCAGGCATGAAGCACATTCCAATGATGAGGAGACCGCCAGGGATGAGCTGGATGGCGAAAGGGGTGATCCATGATGCAGGTCCATACGGTCCGTTTGTTGCGATGCCATAGTTGATCCAGAATCCAATGCACGTTCCAATCTGAACGCCAATCTCATAGATACCAACGAGCCTGCCTCGTATGGAAGGCGGCGACATTTCTGCAATGTAGAGAGGTACCATCATCGATGCTGCACCAACGCCTAGGCCCCCGACGAACCTGCCCGCAAACATCGGTGCGGTCAGACCGGAAGAGACGGTTTGCATTAGACTGCCGATGCTGAATGCGATACCGGCAATGACCAAAGCCCATCGTCGCCCAATTCTGTCACCGATGGGTCCGGCGAGCAAGGCGCCAAAGAAGCAGCCAGCCTGAAGCAACGAGACAATGTTCGCCGCAAAGGCATCTTCCTGAGACTTGTCTTTGTGATTCAGCCCGAAGTCCCTGCAAGTCGTTAACAGCAATGCTTGATAGGATAGTTGTGATCGAAATACTTTTTAAATGACTTCTGCGTGATTGTGGTGCCAATGAAAGCGAGATCGTAGCCGAAGAGGAATGCTCCCATCGAGGCGACCATGGCAATCATGTACACTCGCCAGTTAAACACCTCCGGCGGTGCCGGTGTATGCATGGCAGTGTTTGCGTGTCGTGCCGGCATTGTGCGGGGTGTGGGCAGATCGCGATGGGCTATAGTGGTTTGCGAACCGCGTGCGGGTGGGCAGCGAAGGCCTTCAGGTATAAAATAGGTAGATAGAACGATGCGAAAGACGAAGCGCTCGATGGGGATGGAAGATATGCAGAGATCGCAGAGCCTTCTATATGCTTTCTTACCCCGGGGCTGGGTATCCAAGTACCTGCAGTACCGCGTTGCGGGCGGAGTCTGGGGCGTGGACAAACGCGGAGACGGATGCGGGTCCTCGGATCAGCCGGACGGGTCGTGGGAGCCGCGGGTTGCAGGAGCCGTGGAACTCCTCTCAGGCCGTCGTGTTCAGCATGCTCGGAGCCGTGGGTGGAAGATGCAATATGCATCGTCGCCGTCCGTAGAGATCACCATGTAGTAATAAAGACCCAGGACTGGGCGTTGTGTGCCCAGTATACACAACTCTATGGCTACTGCGATTCGATCAGTTCAACCAGTAATCCACCATTTGCCACTGCCGAGCAAATCACGTCCCATCAACTTCGTCGCCATGCCAGCCCGCGCGACCGTAATGCCGAAACGCAGGCAGAGGAAGTTCTTACCAGCAGTATGGATGCGGGCTGGGACATCCAAAGGCTTGTTTATTCACCGACATGATCTGCCCTCACGAGAGGAGGAATGGGCACCCGTTCTTCTTGCAGTAATGGGTTCCCAAGACGCCGATTCGTTGCAGCTCAATGGAATCGGTGGCGGAACATCTACTACCTCAAAAGTAGCCATAATCGCACCGTCTCGACGGCCAGGGATGCATGTAGACTATACATTCGCACAGGTCGCTGTCGGAGTGTCGTCAGTGGATATGAGTGGCAATTGCGGAAACATTGCTTCCGGAGTCGGACCCTTCGCGGTGGAAGAAGGCTTGATCCAAGTCGAGCCAGGTCAATCCGAGGTGAGTTGCAATGACGTACGTCGACTGAGTTGCACCACTGATGCAATGTAGGTCGATGTACGGATCTACAACACCAACACTAAGCGAACTCTAGTGGTCACGGTCGACATCGATGCCAATGGCCATTGCGTCGAGGACGGCACATACCGGATTCCAGGCGTGCATTCGCCAGGCAGCCGTATCCGGATGAGCTTCGAGAAGCCAGCTGGTTCCAAGACGGGACGTTTGTTACCGTCCGGTGCACCAGTCGACACTATCGAGGTACGCACACAGAAGTCAAGCGTTCCACATCAAATTCGGATTAGCGCGGTTGACGCTGCAAATCCTTTCATATTCGTGGACGAGACGACCCTTCCAGAGCCAGTCCGATCAAGCAGAACGTGCGACGCGCTGTACCTGGAGTTCATCGAGAGTGTGAGACGAGTCGGCGCGGTGTTGATGGGATTGGCCAGTTCAGTCGAAAACGCCGCTGCAACACGAGGCACGCCCAAGATCGCGGTCGTATCGGCGCCGTCAAAGGTTGCGGAGGACGACGACAGCAGAACAGCTGATGTGAAGGTTGCCGCTTTTACCATGGGTAAGCCGCACAGCAGCCTTCAGATGACCGGAGCTGTGCCACTGGCCGTAGCGGCGTGTGTCGAGGGCACGATTGTGCACGACATTGCTAAGCAGGCAGCGATGCAGAGTGAGAGGCATGCACCTTGCGAAATATTGGCGTCTGAGGGCCGGAGAGTCTGTCAGGTTCTCATTGAGCATCCGACCGGAGAGATGCCGGTCAATGTGGTTCTTGACTCCAGCTCAGCCATCTCGACCGTTGTCCTCTCGCGGACTGCGAGACGGTTGTTTGAGGGCCGCGTGGCGTACTATGCATAGGTTAGTCCTATAAGTTAGACATTCTGCACACTCATTTGCTCAATGGTGACCGCTGGGGCTCCGTTCTAAGTTGTAGTTAGCGGCGGCGACAAGAAGACCGCTTGCCAGAGCGCGCGCAAAGCATGCTGCAATTTGTGGAGACGGATTCAGGCCATTCCAGTGCGCTGCAATTGCAGGCGGTCTGTTCCCGTCGCTCGCCCCTGCACAGTATGTGTCAAGTGTGGACGGCCATGACCATTTGTAGGCAACTGAAGTCATCACCTCGGTGCCTCAGGCAACAGCTCCCTGTCACAGTAAGCCACTTCTCTCTTGTCGTCCGAACAATTCAGTCGCTACTTCCATGAAGCCTCCCAGACGCGTCAAATTGATAAGCCGAAGTCTCTTCGAAGGCACATGACATATTCCTGACACCTGATGAAGCAGTATTCATCTGCCTGGAAACGACCATTTGCGAATTTATCCAGCGACTTTGCGTCCCGTCCTCAGTGCTTCACTTGTATCAGTATCTGCGTTGTAGGATGAGCACAATTTCTTCACGAAACTCGCCCGTCGCCACTTAAGTATGCTGCCGGCTGCGTCGGCATGCCCAGGCCTCAAACAAGCCAGGGCATGGGCCTTGACGCAAGACGGTCACTGACGATCCAGTCACGCATCTTCATCTCCTGGATTCTGTAATCGAACGCTTATGCTGACGATCAATGATCTCGAAACCATAGAAGACGATTGGATGCGCCTGGGAAGTGTCACGCTCGCTCTTTCGAAATCGTGGCAACGTTTGCTTCGATCGGGTGTGGCGGTCACCGGACTCGTAGCTCACGAGACTGTTGCTGTAGACTCGAGCTTCAATCTCACCCTCAGCGACGCTGGCTCAGACAGACGTCAGGTGTTTGTAGCGGTGAACCAGGGTGACAGTCTCGGTCCGACCTTTGAATTTTCAGCCCACGACTGCCTAAGAGACGATCGTTGACACTTCTGCAGGCTCCCTCCAAAGCTCGACAACTACATCCTCGCCTCTGAACTTGACCATCGCTGCCCAGTTCGGATTCCCAGGAGCCAACTACGCCATCGGCCTCGCAGACCTGACGCAATCCGATCAGATGACCTACAATCACCGCTCGACTTCACCGGCGGCGTCGGCAGCTACACGCAGTACGAACAGCATCTTGGCGGCGCTCCGTTCTGGGGCGCGAGCGCTCTTCCCTGTGACCAATGCACTTGTGTCCGCCAGTGTGCCGAGACAAGGTCTCCGGATGGTCTGACGGATTAGAGCGCAAGGGAGAATATGCATCAACGCATCTTGCACCACTGCCCGAGTATCAAGCGTGATGTGAATCAGACGGGTTCGGTGAATCCTTCGGCGACGCTCTCCGCTGACATCCAAGCAGGCGGGCCTACGTCCACCAGCACTGAGGCTGCAGCCGGGCTCACATTCGCGGCGGGTACCGTTGGGATGGCGGGTCTTGCGACTTTTGCGTTGTAGGAGTCGTCAAAGCCAAAGATGTGCTCCCAAATGGAGCTTCTGCCGGCGGATTGACCGTTCTCGGATATGATGTACGAGCCATTATGCCAATATGATCACGCATGCCATGTCGACAAATTGGGTGTCCAGCATAGTGACACCGCAGAACATCAGCGAAGCCTTCTGTGGAACTCGATATGCATGACCTGCGGCATCCTGCTCGCTCACACCGAGCGGGCAGAAACCGTCCCACTTCGTTGGATCTTCTAGAAGCAGCATCCTCCGTCGATCGTATTCGGCTGGCTGCGTAGCGTTGCAGCTTACCATGCCGAGCCACGTGTTCCCTGCGTCAACACGAGTGCGAAAAAGACCAGGCGTAATGCCTTGTTCGGGCCAAGATGAGATGCTGTGGCTTCGCAAAGCGATGTTGGCATTCAGGCGGAGGCAGCGAAGTTCCATAGCCCCGGAGACTTGAGCCATGGGTTGCAGGAATATGGGTGTTGGTCGGTATTAAGGATTGACATTACGCTAGCACTAGATCGATGTACAGGTTCATCATCCGGCCGTATCACCAAGAAAAAGTCTCCGAGCAAAGCCCTCTATCCTCTAGCGCCAGTGCTTCGAAATAACATCGACGAGAAATACTCGATAAATCCCAGGCCCTCGCCAAGCTTTCTCCTCCTCCAAGAATCGTACAATAATCGATCAGATCGGTCCAAGGAAACTCCTGAAGGATCCCGCCGTCGCTGCTGTAAAAGAAACCTCCAATGTGCCTCGCGGTGGTAGGCAGGGGTATCAAATTGGACGCCGGCAATCGATGTGCTGTAAACGCAACAATAACAGAAAGGTGGCGGTGTTCACCATATGTTCGTATGTGGCCCCAAGGATCCTAAGGCAGTGAGTGCAAGACGCGACGATGATGGTATGTAGTGTCGTGCCCTTACTGCCTCACCTTAGTGTCGAGACCGACTGGTTGTAGTCGGAAGCAAGAGGTTTCAGCTCGAGCACCGCCTCATCCGTCAAGCCTGGGTTCCAGCGAGCCCTTACTCATGGTGGCTCGATCCGTAAATGCTTTTGAGACGCTGACTGTGCCAGAGGATCTGCACTGCGCTAGTGCTGCAATACATGTCGGATAGACTTTGCGAAAGTCCGAACCTGCATATGCATGATGCAACTTCGAGTTTCTTGAATCCGAACATCAAGGCGGGGCCGAGTGCGAACAGTTCGCGATGGTGATTCTCGTGACACGACGTGAGTCTCGCGGGCCGTCTGATGACGGCGCGCATTTGGATGGTGATGGCCGGTATTGATCACCAATATCGGGATTCCCATGGGCTGAGGAGATGATCCGGACATTGCAGCTCGGGCGCGGCTTTGGCGACTTCGATCATGTCCACGAAGGAGTCTTTGCGCTCGATGCCGTCGTTGGCGTAGATGAGAATGTCGCTTGCGACGTCCACTCTTTGAAAAGCCGGGATGGTGAGGCCGTCGATGTTGCCTTGTATCGCGCAGCTGATCATGAAATCCTCCTCAAATGACTGGATTTTCATTCGCACATCGTCCACGATTTTGCCGTGTAGCTTGACTTCCACATCGTCGACCTCCTCACCCCATTGCCCGTGAGTAGAGCATCGTGCGACAGTACCTGGTCGTGGTGATCGCACGTTGAAGAACTCCAGCTGTTTCAGCCAAGGCGCCAGCAAAGCTTCACCGGCCAGCTTGATGTACGCCTCCTTGTAGCAGAAATAGGTGTAGAACCTTCTCAGCTTTGCGTCGATTAGTAGTTCAGATGAGAAAGTGTGTTCCTTGCCGGCGGCAGTCACGCACGTCAAGCTCTTGTTCCGTTGTAAGCATCTGTCGTTGCGTCCGAGATCCTTTGCTGACACGACGGTGCCGTCTAGTAGTGTTACCCGGTCAACGTTGTATTTCATGTCCCACCGCTCCTCATCTGAGAAGACGGCGTCGTAAATATCCACCCAGCCGTCAAAGCCCTCTAGGTCAATCGTCTGTTGTGCAGACTCCCTCTCATTCACGCAAACAATGTCAACACCGACCATGACATCGTCGTCTGACAGGCCATGGCGAATAGATCCTTGGATATGCCCGCTCGGCGAGTATCGGTGTCGCCTCCTTCCATCCCAGCCCACTAATGCGACCAAGCCATTCTGGTGTGAGACATTGAAGTCAATACCCTCGATCGGGCGACCGTGTCCGTCCACTGCACATGGCTTCCCATGCTTCTCGTTGCCCTTTCTCGCGAGCTTCACATCCTTCCACGTAATGCCTAGTGTCTTGCAGATAAACGCCCGCTTCAGCAACGCACTCCCCAAGCTCATCTTGGCGTCCGCAATGAACATCTTCGTCGTGATCGTCTTCCTTTCCGCCTCGCTCACCAGCTTCAATGCCTCCACAGCCCCTGCCGCTGTGGTGATGTGCTCTCCAGGCCATAATGTCCGGGTGTCCAGAAACCAAGTTGTGAGCTCCGGCGCGTCCTCGGCGGCAGGGTAAGGGTGCGGTTTTGTCGGCTGGTTGAACTGTGCGGTATGCCCCTGCAGCAGTGGGATAGCTGGCAGCGGGATGTCCAGCGTGAGAAATTGCTGCTTCATCTTCGTAACGAGCGGAGAGATGGGATAGGAGGTGTGCACGACCGGAGAGGCCATTGTCTGCACCATAGTCGCCATAGCTGCGGAGCTCCGCTCATCGAATGAGCAGAGACCGCAAAATCCGCAAGGATCGAGATGTGGTGCTGAGTAGATCTGGTTGGCCGCGGTGCCTGTGATTACCTCCTGAGGGACACGAATGACAATAGGGGTGCCAGCCTGGCTATCCAGCCAGCCAAACGCCAGAGACCTGGGGGGGGGTGAGTTTCGGGCAGCAGTTCGAGAGTCCGGAGAGATTGCACCAGAGACGTCGACCGGGAGGGTGTAGCAGGGCAAGTGACGATAGTGGATAGCTCGATGAAGTCAACGAGTAGCGGCAGAGCGCATGGAGAGAGACGGGAAGTGTGTCTCGGGAATATAACGATGCCTGTAGCAGTGCCGAGCGCTGAGGTAGCTATGGGATAGTCCGTGGATCCGGCGCTGTAGAGAGGGCGGGCCCGCACGGCATATGCGTGATGTTGCTGCTGCTGCGGATACTGACACAGCATGTACGGGGTCGGCCCTGTTGGATGAAGACAGCAATCGAGGCAGCTGCGATCAGGGCGCACAGGCTTCCACGAGAGGGCGGTCAGACTGCGCAATTCAGATCCAGACGCGAGGTGGTGCTCGGGGCCAGGGGGGCAGCCATGGCCATGGCTCGGGAATGGGCGACGACCAGCACGCGGCGGGTCGATGGTGCTACGCCGGGGGCTCATGAGTATGCTACTATTTCGGCAAGAGGCTTGAGCTAGACTCCGCTTCCCTCGCGGCTGCGGCTGGCCGTGCAGGGGATTGGCACTAGCGGATCCCCCCCTTGCTCGTCCTCCGCTCGCGCTTTTGGTTGGTGGTTTCATTTTAGATAGAGCGCACGAGAAAGAGATCGCCGACGTGCAGACAGGAGCCTGGAGGGGTGCAGTTTGACAGGATACTGTTTCGGCGAGGGCCGCTGGTACTGATCAAACCAGCTGAAGTCCCATTCCCGCGTTGCAGCCCGGTGGCAGGGCGCAACTGTTGCAACTGGGAAAATGCGCGGTACTCCCTCCAGGTACCCGCGCCGCCAACCTCCCAAGTCCCGGAGCTGTCAAGTCCAAGTCACCTCACTGCAGCTCTCACCACGTCCAAGCCCCGATGACTGCGCCGCTCTCGATCAGGAAGCAATAGCGCACTCTCGCCAGGCTGACAAGACTGAGCCGGTGAGAGGGCCCAAGATCACCACACCGCACAAGATACCGACAAGGGACCCGACCGCAGCGCTCGGCTCCCCTCACAGGCGCGAGTAGTCATCAGCGCGACCGACGCCCCACCGGCTCTCGAGGCCACCCAATCTGCATCTTCACATGATGCGCATCTGTACGGTGATGTCCCAGACGGGCAAATTTACGTGGGGAGAGACTTTGTGTCACGAAAGACCGATCAGCATCCATGACGAAATGTGTTGCCGCTCGGAAGTTTTTCCTCGCGATGCGACGTCGCACCAGGAATCGCAAGGCACGGACGACAGGCGGGCGCGTTTTCGTGTACTGGTCATGGTTCACTACCGCTGACGACTGCATTCCTGCGTTGTGGCTGTTGTGCGGCCCTTCGATCGTGTTCTTGCTTGCGAGTACGTCTTGCGCGCGTGATGACGCTGCGTTATCGAGTACGGGCGCGGAGCGGCTGGGTTTCCAAGTCATTCGCTCGTAAAGATCACGGACTGGGATGGGCTTGGCAGGTTCCAAGGCGACGGGAATAGAAACAAGACGGGGCACTCGGATGCCTGAGAGCACGAGCTGCTGCAAGAGCCAAGAGTCAAGCCACCGGCGCCTGAGGTTACTGTACGAGAGACTCGATCGTTATGCTGGATGATGTCGGAAAGTCGCATTGTACCACCAATACCGCCGCGGAGTGACAGCTACAAGAGTTCACGACTTTGCACGTGTCGCAAGAGATTTGACATGAATGTTGCTTGTCCGCCGCTCCGACATCATCACCCGCAGCTCTCACCCAACCCAGCCCCGCCTTACCCGTATCCCAAGCCTTGGCGCTTTCCTCCAGCATCCGATTAACAGAGCACAGCACGCTATTGACATATCATCGCCCGATAGCGTCCGCGACAGCTGTATCACCGAACTCTGCAGGCGAGAGAGTGTCAGCTGCCAGCACAGCAGGTTGTCACCGAACTCATCGCAGTCAATCAGTCAACAATAATTTCGCCGGCAGCCGCCGCAACGCTCGCCAAGTCGGCTACCTCTGCTTCATCGGTTAATGATCGTCTCCTGACAGCCAGCCTTGCAACCGCTTGCGTTCAGCACGAGCACTTTCGCTTCCAAGTCTGCTTCTTCAGCTTCTCCTTAGCGGCGTCACCCGTGTTCCTGCTTTCTTCACCGAGGTAGGATCGGAGTATCCGCTCGCTGTCACAACTCACGGGACAACCGCGGTCCTCTACGTCTCACGTGTGCGACACCAACATTTACGGAGTATCTCTCCGACTGATTAGCGTAAGCACAATGGCAAGCGTCTCATCGTGGCGACTCGTATTCGGCTGTTTGTAAATGTTGAGAGCAGCTTTCATGCCCGGATGATGAAGAGCGGTCAGCATTATCAGCACCGGGGCTGCGAGTCGTGATGCTGGCCTGGCTTGCGATCTTTGTGGCATCACCTTCGCTTCACGATAAGGCGACTCGCAATCAGTCGGGCAGCTACTGATAGATAGCTCGTGCGCGTCGAGGATCACTCGCCTGCTTGCTTGCTTGCACGTCCCGAAACCTGCGCAACGACATGCAAAGCGCAACGGTGCATTCGACGTCCGCATCGGATGGGAAAAGGTTAAATGGAATGGTCTGTTACGCATTGCGTGCTCGCTGCGGAAGTCGAGGCCTTCTCGGTCGCCGTTCTTCCGACAGTCTGGGTTGAAGATGGCGTTTCGGGGAATTGCACTCTGGGATGTGAGAGGGTTTTTAAACCAGGGGCTGGGACCGTTAGAACTATTGTGACATCGAAACCAGTGGTTCACAGCAAATAAGAGTAATGGTACAGTAGACGGCTATCGCAAGCACGAAGTCCCTTTTCCGCCTTCCCTCCGCCGTCCAGACTCCGCAGAGCCTCGGCCGATCTCGACTTCTCCCAGGGTTTCTTCAACTTTTTTTGGGTACCTGTCACAGCAGAGTTTCAAGATGAGTAAACGGTCAACGTCTTCTGCCTCAACTTCTTCTCCGGGATGCCGCATGTGACTGTAGGCGTCCTCGCGCTGCAAGGGGCGTTTCGCGAACATATTGTGTTGCTGGAAAAAGCTGCCGAGGGGGTGTTGAGTGAATGGGCGAGTCAGAGCGAAGCAGCGGAGAAGGGTGAGAACGGAGGTGCAGATGGTGCCGGGGAGCAGGGGAGGGCTACAGATGCACGAGCAACGGCCGCCATCGCTGCTGCTACTGCTCAGATAAATGGTGGAATTGCTGGAAACGGAGAATGCGCAATCCGCACTGCTTCGAAGCCGGCCACCGGTGATCACGCAGACGCCACCACCGCCACTACCACCACCGCCGCCTCAACCTCACCACGATCTTCCGACCCCCTCACCTTCTACTTCCCCGAAATTCGCAATCCTGATCAACTTTCCATGTGCTCCGCCCTGATCCTCCCAGGAGGCGAAAGCACAAGTATCTCCCTCATCGCCTCACGCACGGGTCTCCTCCAACCCTTACGAGAATTCGTAAAGGAGCAACGGAAGCCTGTGTGGGGTACGTGCGCAGGTCTGATATTGCTGGCGGAGGAAGCGGATAGGACGAAAGCGACGGGACAGGAGCTGGTGGGGGGGTTGGATGTGAGGGTGGTGAGGAATTGGTTTGGGAGACAGGTGGAGAGTTTTGAGGCGGATCTTGATTTGACGTTTTTGGGAGGGACGTTTCACAGTGTATTCATCCGCGCGCCGGTCGTGGAGAGGGTGCTGGAGGGTGGGAGGGGTGAGGGGAGCGGGGAGCAGGAGGGTGTCATCTCCGCGCCGGCGCTGAAGGAGACGAAGGCCAAGGTTGAGATCCTCGGACGTCTGCCAGGAAGGGCGAAAGCGCTGAGGGATCAGAGTGTGACAGCGGAGGAGTTGGGGGAAGAAGGGGACATTGTAGCGGTGAGGCAGGGGAATGTGTTCGGGACGGCTTTTCATCCTGAACTTACCGGTGATGCTAGGATACATGCCTGGTGGTTAAGGGAGGTTGTCAGGGCTGTAGAGGCTGAGCGAATGACATGAGTTGATGTGATGCATGTCGTAGTATACATAGATCTACACGGGATAGAAGTAGACCTGCCGCAAGGCCTGATGAAAGTAATGAACAACACCCCTGGTATCATACCCACCATCCAGTGCTCCCAAACGCCCTCGCTATGCCCCCCACCCCCTCCCCCGTCCAATCCTCTCAACCCACCGCGCTATATTCATTTCCAAACCCGCCCTCATCCTCCCTAAACTTCTTTCCATACCCGCCCCGTCCCGGATCGAATTCCTCCCGATACTCATCCCTCACCTGCCCCCCACTCTTTCCCCTCCCATACTGCCTCCCCTCACTAAAACCCTCATCCAAATCGCACCGTATAATCCTCTCATCCAACTTCGTCCCGCCAATATACTTTAAACAATCCAACGCATCGGCATGGGTGTAATACTCCACGAAACAGAAGCCGCAGGGGGTTTTGGTGAAGCGGTCGAGGCCCATTACGAGGCGTTTGATCTCGCCAGATTTGGAGAAGAGGGCGTGGATTTGTTCTTCGGTGGTGTAGAAGGAGAGGTTGCCGATGTAGAGGGTTGTGGCGTCGGAGAGTTTCTCTTCGAGGTCCGGGGAGGGGGCGCGGTTGGGATCGTCACCGCCGCGGTCATTGGGGCCTCGGCGGCGCTTTTTGTACTGTAGAGTATTAGGATGTGGTGTACGGAAAGGTGGATGGGGGTTGGGGAGGAGGCTTACTTTGCTCATGGCGTAGGAGGAGGGTTTATCGAGGCGGTCGACGGTGTTGCGCATGGTGAAGCCGGGCATCTTGGCTGATTGTGTGTATGGTGTCGCAAAGGTGAGAGTACATTGAAGGTGTATGCATGTAAAGGTGTAGGAAGCTAAACTTCTGCCTCAGGCCAGCGCCAAAGCTGAGCCCCCGCGCGTCGAGCAAACGCGACTAACACTGTTGGACTTCACTATGCGCCAGTAAACCTCTTCCGACGTTTCTCCCTTCTGGTCAACGATGCCGCAAATCCTCAGCCAGCAGCCTCGCTGGCTATCTCGCGGCACTCCTGGACATGCTCTCTTCCAAGCTTCTGCATCCTCAGGCCGCCAACAACAACCCCCTCTGTCCGACATCCCCTTCCGCAGACTTGCCCACCGCGGGACCGAGGTCTTCGTCGCAGTGGGCAACGAACTCCGCTGGAGCGACGTCACTGTGCTTCAAGACAGCCACGACACCAGTATACAGGTCTACCGGGTACTGAAGACGTCTATCCACCGGCCAATACTCCAATTGTCCATCTCGCCCAGCGGGAATCTATTGGCGATATGTACCTCGCATACTGTCCACATCGCCCAGCTCCCCGCTTCCTCACACCTCTACTCCGGAGACTCTTCCCCTTGGAGGGTCAAGACGTTCCAATTAGGTCCTACATGCCATGTCCTGGAGCAGAGTCCATTGGTCTCCGCGATCTGGCATCCTCTTTCCGTATCAGGCGAGACGTTGATCACGGTCACGAAGGAGGCGTGTGTACGGTTATGGGAACTTGATGCAGGAAGTAGAGCTTCCTTTGATGCGCCGGAGCTGGCGGTCGATCTGAAGAAATTGGCCAATGCCACGAGTTTAGAGAAGGATCTAGGCGCTAGTCGGTACGGAGTCAGCAAAGGCTTCTCCCCCGACAACGTCGAGATGGAAGTCGGCGGCGCTTGTTTTGGTGGTACGGGTGAAGAGGGTGGATGGGGCAGTATGACGCTCTGGGTGGGTATGAGGGAGGGCGATGTGTACGCTCTTTGCCCCTTTTTGCCAAAGAATTGGAGGGCGCCGGTCGGACTTGTGGCGGGATTGAGTACGAGTGTTGCGGCGAAGCTTAGGGCGACGAGTCAGGATGAGGAGTTGACGCCTGCGGAGAGGAGAAAGATGGATCAGCAGGCGAGGTGGCTGGGGGAGGTGGATGAGCAGGAGCCGGTCGTGGAGGAGGATGGGTATGGAGGGTGTCAGTATACGAGGCCGGAGAGGCTGGGGGCGGTTGCGAGGCTGCAGGGGCCATTCCTTGTGGATTTGCCGATCGATGCTGGGGAGATAACGGATGTGCATGTCACCGGGGCGCAGTTAGTCGGGGATGGGATGCCGGATGAGGAGGAGGAGGTCTACGAGGACGACGCGGATGAAGACGGGTTGAGTATTGGCGTTGTCTGCCTTGCAACGAACGCGGCCAAAGTCCACATATGCCTCGATCTGGAAGGCGTGGAAGCAGAGTGGCTGCCTTCCAAGCGATCGAGAACCATCACGCTCGACAGTGAAGATGAGAAGAGCCTCCTCCTCTTCGAGACTATCTCCTTGTCTTCTTCACCCACCGACGGTCCCACAGCTTTCACCCTCTCCCCGACCTCCCGCTACGAAATCCTCACCACCTCCGCCTCCGGCATCCACAACCTCGACCTCTCGCCCTGGACCACCAGCCTCGAGTCCGAGCTTGCGTCCGACTCAGACGCAGGTCTCGATTTCCGGCTCTCGGTCTTGCTCTCCTCTCAAAAAACTGAAATTACCCCACTCGCCCCCCACACGGCCGCAGAACCTCTAAACACCGCCATCGCCATCCCGGACCCCTCAACCAACACCCTAATCCTCCTCGCCTCTTCCTCAACTACTTGCACACCCCTCGCGTCAACCCTGGCTCTCCCGCTCCCACTCGCACACGCCTACGCCCCCGACTCCGCCCCCCTACCCGCTCTACCCGCGCCCGAAACCCGTGCACCCTACGAACCCGCCCCCGAATTCTTCCGCGACTCCGCCCTCCCTTCCCTGATGAAATCAGCAGAACAACGCCGCCTCCTCGGCGCCGACTTGAAAGGACAAGTACGCTATTCCTCCGCCACGCTACAGCTCATGACGGAGGCCCACCGGATCCTAGCCGCGGAGACCCATACACTCGGCTTAGCGGCTGCGGAATTGTTCAGGGTCTGTGAGAGGATGAGGGTGGAAGCCCAGGAACAGGTTCGGAAGGTGCAGGAACTTGTGGGGAAGGTGGACGGTGTGGTCGGAGGCGTGGAAGGGGAGGGGAAAGGGGGATTGGATGAGAGGATCTTGAGGGCGAGGGAGAGGAATGGGCAGTTGAATGGGCGGGTGGAGAGGTTGAGGAAGAGGATGGGGAGACTGGGTCCGGGAGGGGCGCGGTTGAGTGAGAGGGAACGGGCTTTTGCAGAGGAAGTCGCGAGAGTTGAGGCTAGCTTGGGGCAGGCTGACGAGGATGGGAACGGAGACGGGGCCGAGACGCCTGATGCACCTACGAGTCCAAATGCGCTGTTGAAGCTGGAGAACAGTCCGGCTAGTAAGCGGGAGCGTGATGCTGAGCGCCGTCATGATCGAGGACCTCAGCCAAACAGTAGCGGTAGCGACACCATCTCCGTCCGGTTCTCCGCCATCCGCGCCTTGCAGCAACGGCTTCTCGAGGAGGCGAAGGAGGTTGCGGCGCAGCAGCAGCAGCATAATGCAGGCGCGCATGGTAGTATCGAAAGGGGTGTTGGACCGAGCGAGTTCAGGAGAAGGAAGATGGAGGAGGTCCGGAGGTTGTTGGAGAGGGAGACGGCGCTGATTGAGGGCGTTGGCGAACGGTTGGCGAGGTTGAGCGCTGCGGGAGCTTGACGGGGAGACTTTGTGCCAAAAGGTGATTGGGCTGTGTGGCAGCGGGATGGCGTCTTAAAGACGGTGAACTGCCGTTGGTGTCCGAGCTTGGGGAGTGAATCGGTGAGGTTGAGCGTTGCGCGAGCTTGACATAGGTGCCACGTATAGAGATGAGTTGGGATGTCTCGGCCATGGCAAGGTCTTGAGGACAGATGGACTCGCGTTGGTGTCCGAGCTCGTGGAGCGGATCGGCGACCGATGTTCTTGAGAGAATGTCTGCAGGCTTGGAAAAGTCAGGTATCCGAAATCAGGAACTGGAACAGCCGTTGTCGCCTGGAAAGAAGAAACGGATCACTCTGCGAATTCGCCCTCGCCACCGTGCCTGCGCCGCCGAAGATGGCAAAATGAAGACAGCTTGGAGGCTTGCCGTTAGTACCAGATCTGGCCGAACCTGTCAGGTATCACTACCACTTTACTGTGCTCGCTGCTGGGAGGTTTGTAAGCTTTGAGGCCACTTGTCAAGCTTGCCGCAAGGGTTTTGAGATATGACCGCCGGTCAAGCGCTGAGTCGATTAGTTCAAGTGGGGTCTGCAGTGTTGAAGGGCAAGTATTAGAGCCGGCCGTTACTGAACGCATAGGCTGAACGCATCGCTCAGGCCTGCCGTGTGCTGCCGTGTGCTGCCGTGCTTAGATGACCAGTGGAGTAGTCATGATATACTCTCTGGGCCGATGGGCATGGAGAGGTCAGGGCTGAGGACATCTTGTAGGACTGCCGTCGATGCCCATCCTCAAATAGCCAGTCAGATTGCTCCTGGCCTTCCGGTGTCTGCCTTTGAGCCTCAGTGGAAAGTGAGATGGGTATGCGCCGAGATGTCTCCTGCACCCAATGTCCTCAGCCTTGTCTGACGCTTGGCGAGGTGGATTGTCCGTCCTGAATGCCTGAGGCATCTAAATCTCCACTGCTTTTTCTCAAAGCTCAACCTCGAATCCCAGCCCGCTGGGCCGCGATCACCATCGCCCCTTGCCGTCCATCTCAAGATCGCCCGCAGGAAGACGATCACTATACCCATCACAATACCCACCTTCAGGCGAGGGGCGCTTCTGCCTTTCGGCCCTCGCCAAGTCACGTCAGGTGCGACAGCCGCGCTTTCGCTTGACACCGTCCCGGGCGCTGGCATCGCAGATTTGCCAGACGCGAGCAGATGGCCAGTTTACCTTCAGCCGCGTCTCTGTGACAGCCAGAGCCTCACCTTCTTTCCTCGAGCACGCGGCAATGCGAGAGAGGGGCAGCGTTTTGGTGCTGTCGGCACAACCCGCCTCATCATCAAGCCTCGCGCGTAAGGATGGCATCACCACACCTCTGTCTACCGCTCTCCAAAGCTCCAGTCTCTCGGCCTCAGCCTCCCCCTTCTCTTCGGCCCTTTCCCGTGCCGGCAGGGCCAACTGGGACGATCGCTTTCCCACTGCCTGATCAACACATCGTTGATATAGGTTGATCTCTTCCCCCAAACGATACGCTGGGGCGCTGCGACGCACTCGTCGCCCTTGTCATTGACACGCTTGGCCCCGCCCTGGCACGTCGATCACCACGAGGCCGAAAGCTTTCGTTTTCCGTCGTGCGAAGACGCACGGCACGAATTATCAGTGGACTCCTTCTGCTGACGACCACGGCTTGGTGATTGTACCTTGGAGGCGTAGGATGTGCGTCACTGTGCCGCAGACAATAGGTCACATATCTCAAAGGTGTCTACGGGTGAAACCCTTTCTCTCCGGTCTATACCGCCCTCGTATCTTGCTCTCAATTTTGGGTTTCTTGACAGCTCTTGAGCGACCTTGCCACCTACAGCGATTGATCCTACGGCACTGCTAGCTTGAATTTGACACCGCAGACTACTTTAGCCCTCTCCGACCGTTGTTCCGTCGACAGACCCATCATGGGTTCTCCCCGAGACGGTGCCTACCGAGGTGACAAGGACAAGAATCACACGCCTGTCAGCTGGAGCGCACCCATGTGCGGCATTTGGGCGCCCCGGGACCCAGAAGCCCAGTCAGCGATACGGAACCACTTCATAGCAGCCACCGGCGAGTTTGTGGGCACCTTCCAATTTCTCTTCGTTGCCTTCTTGGGCCACAGCATGGCCGTCACGCAGTCGCCGAACTCGGACATCACCTCAGATGGCGGCAATAGCAATCAGACGGTCATCTACATTGCCATGGCGTACGGCTTCAGTCTGCTGGTGACAGCATGGACAATGTATCGAATCTCAGGAGGCCTGTTCAATCCCGCGGTCACGCTTGGCATGACCTTGACCGGGACACTGCCGTGGGTCAGAGGCCTGATCTTGTTTCCGACTCAGATCTTGGGCGGCATATGTGCCGCGGCGGTTGCGAAGGGCATCATTCCGAGCGACATCCGAATTACGCAGACGACGCTGGGTCCCCGTGTGACAGTGGCACAGGGTGTCTTCTTGGAGATGGTAAGACGAGCCATTTCGAGCTGGAGGAACGAGGCGCTGACGTCGATCCTTATAGTTCCTCACCTCTCTCCTCGTCTTCACCGTCCTCATGCTCGCCGCGGAGAAATCCAAAGACACCTTCATAGCGCCCATCGGCATCGGTCTCGCGCTTTTCGTAGCCGAGATTGCCGGCGTCTACTACACCGGAGCCTCGCTCAACCCTGCCCGCTCCTTCGGGCCCTGCGTAGTGGCGCCGTACTTCCAACGCTATCATTGGATCTACTGGATCGGGCCCTCCTTGGGTGCGCTGCTGGCCGCGGGCTACTATCACTTCGTCAAGTTCTTCAACTACGAGGAGGCGAATCCGGGCCAAGACTCGGCGAACGGGCAGTTCGATATGCAGGTGGAGAAGAGTATGAGCATCCCCAGTCCGAGTGCGGAGGAGAGGCAGAATGATCTGGATTCGAGAATGGAGGCGGGTACTCTGCCGGGAGTGGATTTCGCGGGTGGAGCGGCAGGGAACAGTGAGGTCAATGGCTTTCATCCTGGGTACGGGAGACACTTGTGATTGTGGAGAGAAGTGTGCTGAGAGTACGACCGGGCAGGTACCCTTATGACGGACCGAGAATCCCACGACCGTTTTGATCGAGGTTGCTGGCCTGTATTGGTTCCAATGTCTAAGCGATTTCGCGCCAAGAGCTTGCTGAGTAGCACCTTTCGTGTCACGCAGAGAGCTTGCTGGCGAGCAGTATCGGCTAGCGGGTCGATGGATTGACATGAAATTGTTGGTTTGAGGCCGGTCGACATGGCTGTATCGAACTGGTTTGGACGATGCCACCTTTGTGCCCAGGTGCGATGACTCCGCTGGCGAGCGCAGAGGACGTTGTTGCATCGTTGCTTCCGTACAGCACACAGCCCGTTTTCGAGCGCGACGAATTACCCTACTGGGCGTGTCCGACCATCGTCAGAGTCACTGGGCCCAACGAGTGTGTTGGCGGGCAGCATGTCACGTCGAGCATTCTCGATGGACGTGGCGCCAAGCCCGCAGCAGCACTCAGACGTACCTGCGGAGGCCGCCCGCCTGCAGCAGCCTTGTGGCGGTGCTTTGATTTCATATGGTCCAGTCTCATAACTGCCTGTAGGTACATGGGTCTGGAAGACCGCCAAACTTTGGAAGGTTCGCATTCAATAATGTCCTATGTCCGGTCACGCAGACGACGCCGTCACTTGCTTGCTCGATGGACGCTGAACCGCCCGAGAGCTTCTCACAAAGCTAGTTGTTGTTTATGTGACGACGGCTTCGGCCTACTGTCACGCTTGCAGCATCTGCGGTGCACGGATGATGGAGCCGCAGGACGCTACTATATTTTGATTATCCGCTATCCAACGTCGCGTTTGCGATACGCTCGATCGTCATTAAAGCTTGCGCTGGGGCTCTCTACATCAATGGGCTGGGGCTCTCTCCTTTCCTGAGGCGTATTAAGCGAAGCAAGCGGGCATGTCCTTTACTCTAAAGGCTCGCCTTTGCCTTGCTGGGTCGTCGACACGAACATCGTCTTGGAGCGACAACGAGAACCATCGGTGTGCAATCAGCGGAGCAACGGATTGAAGTGAACCCAAGGAAACAGGCGAGCCACCTGCGGGAGCAGTGTCAAGCCAGCCGTTGATGCAGCCGCCTCATCAGTGTTTCGACCCCCAAGCTGTGTAGACTGCGGGCGCGGTTCCTGCGATTGATCTGTACATGCGCCACGACATCCAGGTTTCCGTCCACGCCTCGGTTTGGCCAAGGTAAGGAATGGCTTTCGTTCATTCCTGTTCTCGAGAGCATGATGATGCAGACTTTGTGAGACATTCGCAGCAGGTTGAAGTCGCTGCCGGGTTCGACCATGCATGCCGACATCTGTCCCCTCGACAACCGCAGAAGCGTCCAAGAACTGGTCGGCAAAAATTGCGAGTCATCCACTTCACAACTATGGCCGCATACTGCCGGCTTGGCATTGTCCGGGGGACCCGGGTCCTAAGCCTCCGAACGCTCTGGTAAATCCCAGAGCCCTTGAACGTCGTAGCGTCTACGGACTCTGCAGTCTTGTACATCGTTCTCGCAGGCTTCGTAAACTTGATCGGACCCGCCGAGCGGAAATGGAAGGTTTTGCGCTTCACAGTCCAGACACTGGCGGGTCCAGCTTCCAAACACGGCGGGGGTTGAGCAGCTGCGGGTGAAGACGAGGGCGAGTCCGACGAGAGCGAGTCGGTGATGAGATTGGTTGGTCGAAGAGTCCTGGCACCAGCACTGCTGGCGCAATGCATTTGCTTCCGTTATGCTTTCCGCACGCAGGGCAGAGCGTCGTGCCGTGACGCTGGCAGACGGAGGGGCGTTGTTTCTCGCGGTCTCCGGCCTGGTGACCGGGCTGCTTTGGCTAGCAGCTTTAGTACGTCCATTCGCAGACTTGTCGCCACTTGCAGGCGAGGACGAGCCGGAGCTTCTCGAGATAGCAGCACTGTGGCATCGCAGACTCGGCGACAGGATCGTGCAACCCAGCTCAGCAGCAGCGCTCTTCGCCATCGCGCGCGGGCGCGGCTTTCTCTCCCTCCCCGTCCGAGCAGCAACGACCGGGAATGGCCCATCCTAGAACTTCAACACAGTTCTTCATACAGCCTTCGAACATCCAGCCGCGGAGAGAAGCGCATAGGCATCGCTCAGCTATGCCTGTCCATAAGCCAACTCGTCATGATATTCGTGACCCTCATCCGAAAGATCGTCTCGCAATGGCATCCGGTACACCTCTGCGTGGCACATGCCATCGTCGAGACGTCTCTCATGCAACGCTTGCGAGTCCTATCGGGTCTACGTGCATACGGCGGGATCCGGGTAAATATATTTCCGTGGAGCTTATCGATGGTGTCATAACGACGGTTGGGGTTTTGGCGGCTTTCGGTACAAGTTTGGGCCGGCAGGGAAGAGAGTTGGAGCTGTGGCTGGGCGAAAAAGCGCGTTCCTTGCGGTGGTCTGATCCGGCGGCGAACTGGGTGTGGGTAGTGGCGTGAAGACCACTGGGGGGCCGGCAGAGTTGTGCCGCGTACCTCGAAGCAGCCCCAGGCAGCCGGCTTCCATCCGCGCCGCCTCGGACATGCGCCCCCGGGACGACCAAACAGCATTCATGGTGTCTGCGTGGGCGCGTGAGGGATCAGCATCGCGAGCAAGCTCTGCCAAAGCCGGGCGCGGGTGTGCTGCTGCATCGAAGATGATGGACGAGCGCGGGCCATGTTGGCACGAAAGGTGGAGAGGCGTGCGGCCCGCTCTGCCCTCGCAGCCGGTGCGCTGGCTGCAGGAGCGCGGCTGGGATGAGCATTGACATGAGATGGGACGTGCCGCGGCGAGAATCAAGTCTGCAGTCTCCCGCGAGGCAGCAACGGTCGCCTCCTCATCGCGCGATGCCGCGCACACCCACACGCGCTGCCCCGCGCGCGCCGCGTCGAAGGTGCGCTCTACTGCGCTGCGCTACGCCCGCTCGCCATCTCCGATCGCATGCAAATCTTCCCCCCCCCCCCCCCCCCGGCCGGCTTGGACGCTTCCCACGCTGGGCCGCTGCTCGGGCTCGGGATCGTGGATTTGGGCGTGCACACCCACCAAGACACTCCCTCAGTCAATGTCCACGGCCTTCCATGCGCCGCACGGGCAGCAAGAAGCCGCGCAGCAAGATTCCCGCCGCACACGCTGCCTGCCGCCCTTGCCATCCCTCTCGTAGCCAGATCCTCATATCACTCCATACAATGTCCTGCCCGAGTGATGCTCCAGCTTGACCTCTTCGCGGTTGTCTGTTCCTCGCGCAGGGCCGCCGACTTCTCGTCAGCGAGTGCTGCTCGATGGGGTCCCCCGGTCAAATGCCGCTTTCGCCATCCAAATTGGTTAATAACCCACCCCCCCCCCGTTAAATTCCCCCGACTCGGATTGAATGGCTCGCTTCTCGCTGGGCAGACCTGCACGCCTCTTCTCCCGCAAGAAGACTTCGGCGTCGGATCGGTCGACCGCGGCGGTCTCGAGCTCGCCGGACCGTCATAGCGAGGACGAGAGCAGCGTCCGGCCAGGGACGGGAGGGATTTCGCGGAGCCAGAGCTACGCTTCTTCCGCCGATCACACCACCGTTGCGCGCAGAAACCATATCAACAACCCTAATACTACTTCACCCCGGCGACGCAGTGCAGCAAGCCGCCCTCGCCGCAGCTCAAGCTTGAGCGGACGGCGTGAAAAGTACCTCGACCGCGGTCCGGACGTCCCCGAAAGCGTGCAGGAGCAGCGAGAAAGCATCTTGTTCCCGGACCGACACCGCAGCAGCGAAGCTCCACCCCACCTCGACATCAGCACGCCTAGGAGAGGCAGCGAAAGCGAGACCTTGGCAGTGGAGGACGCTAGCAGCAGGGAGGGCAAGACGCCGGATGTGGAGGAGGTAAGGCTGGAGTTGGTGGGCGAAGCGGAGCCGGGCCAGCGGACGCGGCACGACAGCCCGCCGGCGCTGGTGGTGGAGGAGCCGACCCCGGATGCGGCAGCGGAGGGTCGAAGGGCGGACGCGCATGAGTGAGTCCCGGTCTTGGCGTTGTTCGATGGGGTGGGCCTGGTGAGGTACGTGGGCTGACTCGAGTGCTTGGTGACAACAGACCCGTCTCGCCAGTCTCCCCGTTGAACATCTCGCCCGAGCCTCTCCAGCCGAGAGAGGATAGCCAGCAGACTGCCGCGACTTCGGCCAGCATCTCGCCGGCTGCTGCTGGAGAGGGCACGGAGCCGGGAACCAGGCCGCCGAGCATTGTCGACAGCGCCAATGCCAAGACAGTGGATATGCTGATCCACGCTCCGGCACGCCAAAGAGACGATCTCCTCACGGACAGCAGTGAGCCGCCGACGGGAGCCACGTCGCTCGGCCTCCCAAACATGGCGCATGCACTGCACCGCAAGATCTGGGTCCGGCGGCCGGGCGCCTCGGCCACGTTGGTGCAGGTACGAGAGGATGACTTGGTGGATGATGTGCGGGATATGATCCTCAAGAAGTACGCCAACTCCCTGGGCAAGACGTTCGATGCGCCGGACATGACGCTGCGAATCATCAATCGGGCGGAGCCAGGGCAGCCTCGGCATGAAAGGACACTGGGTCCGGAGGAAGAGATGTGCCGGACGATCGATACAGCGTTCCCAGGAGGACAGACGGTGGACGAGGCGCTCATCATCGACGTGCCGATCCGGGAACGCAGGACACCGCGGCCATCGCCCAGAGCATTTCAACATCCAAGCTACCACGCGTTGGACGACTACCGCCCCCTGGAGAACGGGACAGACTACTTCCCACCCATGCCCGCCGCCATCCCAGCTTCCGTCCCGCAATCTACCAGCTCCCACGACGGGCGGATAGGCGTCCACGCCCAGCACCCCTGCATCGCCGCCGGCATGAACCTCGAACCCCACCAACGATCCATCTCCGTCCTCAACACAGGACAAGTCCCACCACTACCCTCACCAGGCAGCACCCTCCGCTCCCGCGCGCACAAGGAGCGCCGACCCAATTATCAACGCCAACACACCTCCTCGCCGACCATCATCTCCCACCCCGCCAACCACCCCGGGACCGCATTAGCCTTAGGCAGCGGCCCGCCCCCACCAAGCCTGAACGTCAACCCCGCTCACCCTCTCGTACACCGGCAGAGTGGCCGGCCGCGCGAAGGATCGATCGATGCGCATTCCAATGGCGTGCCGGCGGCTGCGGCACCGCAGCCGCCCACGCCCCCAGCGCCGGAGACTCTGTCGGGTGGGGGTGGCAGTACGCCTCCTACGCCTCCGCAGACGTCGGCGACGACTCGCGGACAGCGGCCGAGGAAGAGTCGGAGGGCGACGCCGGAGAACAAAGCTGGGTCCCGGGGTAAGAACGGGCATGGTCGGAGCGACAGCCAAGCAGCAGCCGGAATGCATCCGTCGATATCATCCGTGCTGGATGGAAGCGTGCCGCCGATCAATGTCTTGATCGTGGAAGACAACATCATCAACTTGCGCATCCTGGAAGGATTGATGAAACGGCTGAGAGTGCGGTGGCAAACGGCAATGAACGGGCAAATCGCAGTCGACAAATGGAAAGCAGGCGGTTACCACCTGGTCCTGATGGACATCCAGATGCCTATCATGAACGGCCTGGCAGCTACCAAAGAGATCCGAAGGCTGGAACGAGTAAACGGGATCGGCGCCTTCTCCGCTGAGCCTAGCTCCGATCCCAACAGCTCGGAGGGCGAAGACGCGCCCGCGAGCGAGAAAGACAAAGACAAGGCTTCCACCAACGGCAACGCTCACGGCCTCGCCAAGAAGGCCGACGACAAGATCCAGCTGGGCGAAGGCATGTTCAAGTCTCCCGTCATCATTGTGGCGCTCACGGCTTCATCCTTGCAGTCCGATCGTCACGAAGCGCTGGCGGCCGGGTGCAATGACTTCCTGACCAAGCCCGTGAACTTCGTCTGGCTGGAGCGCAAGGTCAAGGAATGGGGATGCATGCAAGCGCTGATCGATTTCGATGGGTGGAGGAAGTGGAAGGAATTCGAGAGGAAAGAGGAGGAGGGAAAGAGCGAGGCGGTCAAGGAGGAGGAGAGGAAGAAGGAGGAGAAGGAGAAGATCAAGATGGAGAAGGTGAGTCGCGTCTGAGTCGGGGAAAGGGCGTGGGTCCCTTCTCAGGTGGAATTTTGCTGACGTGCGGGACGTGATCCAGTTCGCCAAGTTGCAGGAGAAGCAGAGGATCCGGAAGGAAGAGGAGGAGGAGAGGAAGAAGAGGGCGAGTCTGCAGCAGAGCGAGGCGGGCACGGCTGCTACCGCTGGCAATACGGTGGCGGTGAACGGGGATGCGGAGGCTGGCAAGGCGAACGGGGTCGGTGCCGGCGAGAGTTGAGAAAGCTTCATCAGCCGAGAAGATGTTCGCGCAGCTGGGCTCACGAGCAGTGCCTTTATTGATCCCCCCCTTGCGAGGCTACGTGGGACGTGTGCGCTTTGCCCAGAGATACACGGTGGGCTTTTGTAATGCTGAGTGGGATTCTGAGCTTGAGCGAGGCGCTCGGGGAGTTTGGACGGGCAGGACTTGTGCGATGAGGGCGTGATGTCGGCATGCAATCTGAGCTGCACAGGTGGTCAGCCCACGAGCTGTCGGACAATCAGACAGCTTGCAGATAACCTTTTTTCCCCCAACGGCGAACCCAGCTGTCGACTTGTGCGATCGTACCGTTGCGCGCCCGCTCCCTCGGCCCAGTGGTGGGATCCGGTCCGGTTGTGCAGCGCCGTCGCGAGTGCGTCGCCGTGGCCCAGATTGCGTGGGAGATCTTGTCGAGCCCTCGGCTGAAAGAATGATTTGTGATTAGTCGACGTTGTCGCCCAGGGCCCACGGGACGCCGAGCGGTGGAGCAATTGCCGGTACCATATGCATCTTGGGGCACGACATCCGGCGGCTGTGGAGGCCAAAGCCTAGATGGTTTACTGAAGACGCCGCCGTGTTGCAGACCTGGCCTCTGTACGAAGCCGCTCTCTGATCACTATTGGTCAGCAGCTGTTGAGCCTACCGATCAGACCATGGAGAAGATCAGGGAGACCCTTCTCCAAGCCGTGGAAGAAGCCAAGATACCGCACGGTCTCGTCGCGATCACAAACACTGATGGTGCTCGTTGACGACCGATCCCTCCCCTTGCTGTCTCGGCTGACAGGTACTAAGGCAGCTTCACGTACAGCACTTGTGTAGGCAAAGCCAAGTACCCGGATGAGCACCCCATCGAAGAAGACGCTGTTCTTCTCCAAGCCTCTTCCAGCAAGCTCGTGACGACCATCGCGACTCTGCAGTGCATTGAGAAGGGTCTCATCGGCTCAGACGACGACGTCAGTCCTCATCTACCGGAACTGGCGAAGCGAAAGATCTTGCAGGGCTTCGATGAGGAGGACCACCCGATTCTAGCGGAAAGCAAGGTGGCAATCACTCCCAGGTAGTAACCCCGACGTCTCCTCGAGACGCACCTGGCGCTGACCTTGGACCCCCCAGGCATCTTCTCACACCCTCCGCCGGCACGACATACGATGCCCTCGCGCCCGGACTCGGCAAGCTTCGCGTCCAACAAGGTCGTCCCACCAGCGGCGGATCGACTCTGATGGAACGATTCGGCGACCTGCCGTTGATGTATGAACCTGGGTCGAGCTGGGCCTACTCTGCCGGCATCGATTGGGCGGGCCGGCTGGTGGAACGACTGAGCCACATGACACTGGAGCAGTAACATGCAAGAACACATCTTCCAGCCGCTCGGCATCACGAGTTTCACGTTCTGGCCTTACGAGAACGCTGATCTGAGGAACAAGATCCCGCAGCTGACGACCCGGACGCCGGATGGCCAGCTCGCAGCCTTCGATCAGCCCTTCCTGAATACCGGCCTCGTGGACTGTCTGGGCGGCCAAGGGCTGTATGGCCCCATGCTCGAGTACCGCAAGATCCTCCACAGCATCCTCGCGGATGACGGCCGGCTCCTGAAACCCGAGATGAGGGCGACGATGTTCCAGCCGCAACTCTCCGCCGAAGCGAAGAAAGCGCTGCGGGCCTTCGTCGGCACGCCAGCAGGAGCGGCGTTCATCGGTGAATGGAAGAGGGAATGGGATGTAGACTGGGGTCTCGGCGGGATTCTTCTGATGCAGGATGGCGATGGCCGGCGGAAGAAGGGTACGTTGAGCTGGGGCGGGATCGCGAATACATTCTGGTTGATCGATCCGAGTGTGGATTTGGCTTTGACGTTTGGGACGCAGGTTATGCCGCCGGGTGATCCGGGCGTGGAGGAGGTGATCACGGTGATTGAGAAGGCGACGTATCGACAGATGGGTGTGAAATTCTAGAAAGCACGGTCAGTGTCTACTGCGTGAGGCGGACATGCTACTGCATAGCTGCCAAAGTCCAACGACGACGATGGACAGGTACGTGGGCGCAAGACGCAAGAAAGTAGCAAGCTACTCGAAGATCCCCGACGTCTCTGATCAAGAAGAACTTACCCATCCATCACACCTTCCAGTCTCTCCTCAGCATTTCTTTCTGGCCTATTTCAACTAATGAACTTATCGTCCTCCTAACCTCGCCCAACTCCGCACCACTTGCTGGTGCCCTCGGCCGCCTACTAGCCCCTGTTGCCTTCGTGGTATGTGCAGTCATTGCCGCGCCAGGCACATTTACAGGATCGTCCACACCCGCAATTACAATGCACAGGTGGTGGTTCGCATATCAAACTGCAGCCGATGCTACTGCAACGGTTATCTCACTACCTCCGGTCTTTTACTTCTCAGCAGGCCCACACTCCTCCATCCTGATCACTGGGTACCATCTGCGACAGCATAACTAGCCCATGCAACCGCAACGACGCCTGAACGCCATACAGAACGCTATCACATCGAATCCAAATCTCCTCTGTTGCGCCAGCTGACCGATCCTTCTACACAACCCTCTGCCCTCCTCTATCCTCTAAACTGACTCTATTCCTGCCCGTTAACCTGTCCAGACATACCTCGTAGCGAAATCACCAAGTCTCCGTAACATAACTCCCAGCTCCTTTCTTCCCCTCCCAGAATTCCCTCGCCGTCTCCTCTCCCAACCCGCCCTTATCCATCGCCACATCCAGCAGCGCCCTCTCAACCCCTTCGCCCATCCCTTTCGTACTCCCGCACACAAAAACCCTTCCCTCGGGGTGGTTGATGACGTACCAAACGATATCGGCCTGTAATCTCACTTCATCTTGGACATATTTCGCGACCTTGGCTTCTTTGCGGGAAGACTTCAGGGCTGCCACGTTGGGGGCTATGGGCGCGGAGACCGAGGGGTCGTCTGAGGAGATCGGGGGTGCAGGGCGGGACGGGGCGCGGGATTGGACGACTTTCTTGATGTCCTTTTCGTGCGCGCCCAGTTCACCGCGGTAGATCTCGTCGAACATGCTGTCGCGGATTCCTTGGATGAGCCAGATCTTGTTGGCACAATTGGCATTTTTCAATCGATTCAGAATGAAACCCCTGAATGGCGCCATGCCCACGCCAGCACCTATCAGGATCATGGGGCCATCTGTTATGAATTCCTTGGAGAGCGGATTGGCCATCAGGCCGCGGAACATGGGGACCTGGAGGTTGCGGCGTCTGCCTGCTATGCCGGGTTGGAGGTCTTCTCCTGCGGCTTGAGCGCGCTTTTCGGCGGCGATGAAACGCTGAGCAATCCGTTCCAGGAAGCCGGAGCCGACGCCTGTCCTCTTATCTCCGGTAAAAGAAGTTGTTTCGTGGATGGTGACGGCGATTTCGATCAATCTCCTCCCGGCCAAGCCGTCGCGAGCGGACGAGACGTGAGGATCGTTGGAGAGGGAATAAAACCTCGGCATAAGCTGATTCAACACGCCACAAAGCGCCTCGAGAGGCGGTTTCGAAGATGGGAAGGCGTGTAGGAGTTGTTGCAAGGTGATATGGGGCCCGGTGCGGAGGTCGCAAAAAGCCGCTTGTCCCTGGGCTGAGCAGAGAAAGAGCAGGATTTGTCTCTCATTCTCCGCCGAAGCGTGTTCGGCTAGGAGGCGGAAGAGGGGTTTGGTGGGTGCGGTGGAAGAGATGTCGAGGGTCCAGGTGAGGATTTCGCGGCGCGTGGTGACGAGCTCGCGTGCTTCTTCTTCACCCCAAATTGTGGGCCAGCGGCCGCCTTTTGTCAGCAGGCGGATGGGTCGGTCGCGTTGGAAGCGTGGGATGCCGAGTTGGTTCATGATGTCTTCGACTACTTCTGGGTCGTTGGGAGGACAGACGCCGATGGCGCCGCCGACTTTGAAGTCTACGCCGCCTTCTTCCGGGTAGTCTGTTACGTCGAGGTCGAAGTGGAACGTCCGCTTCTCCGCACCCGGCTTCGTCAGCTCGCGAGCTCCGTAGACTGGTGCGCTATAGATGCTGTAGGGTGGATGCGGCTTCATGTAATGTGGTGCGTAGACATTGACGTCTTCCTGGGTGTGCTCATGTTTTGCCTCTTCCGGGAACTTCCCCCGGATTGACTGCCGCCGTAGTGGTGCGAAGGCAACCTTCTGTTCGGGTAGGTCGCCGATCTGTGTCAGCTCAGTGTCCAACGTCAGTGATCCAAGATTGAGGCCCATGAAGCGATATGCCTCGTTGTCTGGCGGTTGCACGAAGACCCGCTCCGGCTCGCCAGACGCCGCCGGCAGCGCCTCAAGCATGCAGCAGCCATCTCCACAGCAGTACTTCTGCAAGAAATGCGTGCCATTGCTGTTGCCGAGCAGCTTCCTGATATCCTCTGAATTGGTGGCGTAGGTCGTACTCGCTCTCCGCTTCTCCACCGCCGTTGGCGCCGGCGTCGTCGTCAAGTCGTTGAGCTTATCCGAGATCTCGCCCATCTCCTGCGGATCCGTGAGCGGTGTCGACGGCGCCGACGAATCCGTTGCCTCTGACGGCGAGCTCAGCGCCTCGCCGCCGGCTCGCGGGCTGGCGGCCATTGCGAACTTCCTC
Organism: Acidiella bohemica; assembly: GCA_019670975.1. Classification (NCBI taxonomy): domain Eukaryota; kingdom Fungi; phylum Ascomycota; class Dothideomycetes; order Mycosphaerellales; family Teratosphaeriaceae; genus Acidiella; species Acidiella bohemica. Next base: position 320,093 of record JAGUCJ010000021.1, read on the forward strand.
TGTAAGGCCGGCGTCACGGTCAATGTCGATATACCGGTCGGCTCTCGTGGGATGGGATCGTCTGGATGGCTCGTTTCACAAAACGGAATGTTTGTACGTCTATGCGGATGTTCTTGCGGGAGCGAGTGGCTCCTTCGAGCAGTAGGCGTCATACGATGATCTTGGGGCGCCTGCATTGGCGTGGATGCAAGTCGATGGCGCGCGTTTGGGTGTCGTAAGCTTGGTCGAGCCGGGCTGGAGTGACATTGTGAGCGGGTGCGAGTGGATGATATAATGCGTGAGGATCATGATGTGGGATGTGGATGGATCCGAGTACACGTACTGCCACCGCGGAGCACCAGTCGCGATGCCGTGCTATACCTACCGGTAGTGCATGCAGCTGAGAGAGGCGAGTGGTGCCAACGCTGTACGTCGCCTCCCACGCCCCGGGGGGGGGGGGGGTATGCTGGGTACGGAGGATGCTGTGCTCACCAGATGATCTGATAAGGCGCGAATCCAAGATCTAGTGGCGTTGGAGACAAGATCTCGGGGATTCGACGTGGGCGTCGTTATGATTTTCGTATACCGTTGATGCTTGAGCAACGAGGCCTGTCGTAGGGTCTGCGATGGTGAATGAAAGGGCGATTGAGGTTGTGTGAAGTGTCGTTTGATCTTCAAAGAGCACTGAGCGGCGACTCCCGATCTCGACTGGGAGACTCGGCGAGCAACGAGGACGTCAGCCCCGGCCCGCCAGAGGAGCGTTGTTGATGCCTTAGGCCCAATGGCAGCACGCATCGTCACGTTTCTCAGGCCTCTCCGTTCTGTTCGCTTCGACGCACGAGCGGCATGAAGCGAAGGACTCGTGCTTGTGACCGCTGGCTGTACAGTCACCGACGATGCTTGCCGAACCTAGCGTATCATTACATCTGTCGCCCGCTTGCTAAAGAATGGGCATCTCCCAAAACTGCGCGCCGCGTCCGACTGAACCAATCGAGGTGACAAGCCAGCTCTTGACTGGTCTTTTTTACCAAAGTAAAGGGCGCTCAGAGAGCAGAGACTGCAAGGCCGGATGGTCTCCCGTCTCATGACGCACACATGATTGTTGTTCGCTGCAACGGCGCCCAGGTAAGTGAGCAGCGGGTTGCTCGAGGGTGTTCTTACTGCTCAGGTCCTCAAGAACGTCTGCAAAGTGAACTAAGATGTACGATGCTGGCCTGTGGTTGGATTTTGTAGAATCACAAGATTCACCTCGCTCTCTGAATACATTATAACTAGGTAAGCAGAGGCTGATTCCGACTTGGTTGATTGTGCGCCTCTACCGCAACCATCTCCTCACGCCCGACACCATGGTCGCCAGCCTGGCACAGTAAAGATAAGTATCCCATGATGTGCTCACAATCGCTTACACCGAGACGGGCTTAAAACCCAGGGTGACTTCGTCGATGCCATTATTCGCTTGCGGCGCAAAGGTGTGGAAAGTCCACAGGATCATTGTAGGCGTGCCATCAGAATACCCTCGAAAGGCACTGAACAGAATACTTAAGGTACTTATACATCAGTCCGCCGGAGCCAGCAGTCTGGAGGCCAACTGACGAGATGTAGGGGGCGAAGGAGAATCGTGTGGGACTGGAAGATGAAAAGCCCGACGCCGTCAATGCAATGATCGATTACTTCTATACCCGCGACTTTGGGGCCATGACTTCGGCTAAGGAGACCTCGGAAGCCGAAATCATGCTCGACGCGGAAGCTCATCAAGTTGCAGACAACTATCTCGTCGACCAGCCCGCTCATGGACGTCGCCAGCGAGCGCTTCGGCATGAAGGCAACAAAGCATTTCGACATCCCAGAGTCCGACCAAGCTATGCTTGCTGTCTATGACAGCGTCACCGAGCCCGACAGCCCTCTTCATCAGGCCATCTGAGACACATGCATGGTTCATACGGAGGCACTGTACAACAACGCTGGCAAGCATTCCCACTACCATGTGTTTTGACAGTCTCCGACTATTGGGATCGCACATGGCCGACGCTTTTGCCAAAGAGGCGATACGTACCCCGAAAGTACTGCGGAAGGCGGGAGAGGCGCACAGATGTCCATGCTGGAAGACTTGTTTTCAGTGTGGCCGCGGAGCCGGTCAAGCTACATAAGCGTTTCACTTGCCCATTCAGTGCGCGGGATTCGCGGGTAACGTCGACTGGGATAATTGGGTTTTGGGATGATGTCTCTGGAAGGTGGAGTTTGGGGTTTGTAGCAATTTGTTTGCGTCAGACGAAGGTCTTGACGTGCCAAATTCGAAGCTACAAAGGGAAGGAGCGATGGTGAGGTGACATGCGCACGCTCCTTCCTTATTATGGTCGTGACTAGGTGCCCTTCTGGTTCGAGCCTTGCATCCCATCATACACTCTTGCAACATAGCACCAACAGCTGACATTGACGACGAATTCAGTCTACAACTCACAAAAAAACGGCGGAGAAGGCCATCGACATACTTCTCGCAGGCCTTGCACATTGAATATGCCCCTTTTCACACCGGCGGTATCGGGCTAATGCTTCACTAGAGCATACCAAGATGGCAACTTCATGACTTCGAGATTAATTGCCGGTCCTCGTCCTGGAAGGTGTACAAGCCAATCTTGAGCTCTCAGTCCGAGTACTTCCGCAAAGCACTGGGTGGTGATTTCGAGGTTTGTCCCCTCGAGAGGCCTAGTACTCTGGGACGCGCTGATATTTCGCCAGGAGGCAAAAGATGGTCGCATACAGCCCGAGGGCGACGATACGTCTGCTGTGGACGCAATGATTGATTTCCTGTACACTCGCGCATACAATACCTACACCGTGACCGAGGGCGAAGACACAGTCATAGACTTTGACGTCAAAGTCTTCACCACCGCCGACAAGTACTTGGTCGAGGCCCTTCAAGCTGTCGCTGCCGACAAATTCCTCACGAAAGCTCGCGCCCACTGGGAGGGCTCCGACTTCATCGAAGCCATTATCGAACTCTACATTCACGGGTCCAGGCGAGGAAGCGTGCTGCATAAGGCCGCCCTGTCCGTCATCGTCGAACACACCCGCGACTTTTACGGAGAACGTGAGACATACGCATCGTTCCACTCCACGCTGAAGGACATCCCGGCACTCGCGCGCGATGTCAATGCGGCGCTGGCGGAGCATCTCATGCAGCTGGAGCAGATGCAAGGCTTCACTTCAGAACGTACGGGCTGAAACAGTGTCTTCTGTGTAATCGTCTTATCTAGTAAGGCTGGGGTGAACATCAGCTGTCCGTATGGCTGCAACAGGCACAGCTCGCAACCGAGGTACCGGAGGAAGTACCAGACGGCGTCGCTGTGAACCTGAGGGCTTAGTAAAGCACAGTACGGCTGTGGCAACGATGCTGCAGAGGGCTGTTGGTGCCAGCAGGCGATTGGTGTGGGTGTAGCGTCCTGACCGTCTATGCTTGCAACAGGAGATCCGGTGTTGGTGGTTGCGAGGGGTACGGCCGGACGGTGGTACAGCCCTTGGCGGAATATATCCTGGTAAGAGGGCGCCTGCAGCCTGAAAGCGACCTTAAGCAAACTTTGGTGCCATAGCCAGCCGTTCACCTGAACGCTTTCATGCAACCACACGTCCAACTGTTCCCACCATCACTATCTCCGCTCATACGAGTCATCCGATCTGGAAATCAAATTCATACGCTTAGGGTATCTCATACTCGAAACGTGCCATCATCTGTCACCCATCCATTCATCCAAAAACGCCTGATGCTTCCCGAAAACCCTCTTCTCTACCTCACGCAGCAGCATTGTACTCCATCTCGACCCCACTCGCTTTTGCATGCCCATTCGCCTTCACCTCGCCCTCTTTCACCGCCACCCCGGTCTCCCTCGCATGCACCGTAATTTCTTTCAACGCCTTCAACATCTTGCTCCTCGTCTCCTCTAACAGCGCATCAACGTCATCTTTCGTCTTGCCCTTCGTGCTTATCGGCTCTAGGACTCTCACCGGAATCGTACCAGGCCTGTAAATCTTCCGCTTAACGTTCAGGACGTTGCTGTAATTTGCCACTACTACCGGCACAATTGGCACTTGTGCCTGAACTGCCAAATGAAAAGCTCCCTTTTTGAAGGGCAAAAGGTCTGTATGATCGTAGTAAGATCGAGTTCCTTCTGGGAAAATGTAAACGGATTGCCGCGCGCTATGCATTTGTTCTGCTGCTTTGGCGAAAGCGGCTACGGCTTGTTCGCGGGAGGAGCGTTCGATGAAGACGGTCTTACTTAGGGTCACTATGATCTGTCAGCGCTCACAGCTCAGGAGCCAGGCTACGAGGGGAGGGAACACATACTGAACCAACCCAGAAACGGCACCATCCGCAAACTCCTCTTCGCCGTAACCGAACAATACTTCGGAAACATATGTCCCAGGAACGCCACATCCAACTCCGTCTGGTGATTCCCCACAAACACCGCCGGCCTTGTCGTATTCAGCCAATCTTTCTCATCCTCGATTGTAAACCATACCCCCGTGAACGCCCACATGGTCCACTTGAAGGAACGCGCGGTGGTCCATTGCCCCAGCCCGCCGTAGCCCACAAGCGTGAGAAGGGCAGAGGCGATGGTGCCGTAGGTGGCGCAGAGGATGAGGGCGGTGAAGGAGGCAAGAGTGCGGGCGTAGTATTCAAGGACGTGGTTGTCGAAGAGTTGGCCGGCGAGGAGAAGGAGGCGGACGAGCGCGAAGTCGAAGGCGGCTAGGCTGAGTAGGCCGAGGAGGATGGGGTTCATGATGGGCGAAAGACGGTGGGTGGGTGTTATGAGCCGGACGGCATCCAGATGGCAAATCTAAGGGTCAGAGGCGTGGAATATCGAGCTGGGGTTTGGTTTGGGTTGGCGATGCGGTGGGGAGTTCTTCAAAACTTTGGTGGGCTGTCACTTTGCGGGGTGCTTGACCGCATTGCTGTGGCGCCGGCTATCACATGCTTGGTCTGGCTTCGAGCATTGTTGCAATCACCGCTGCAAGCACCCTTGTGGGCCCAAATGTTGATGGTTTAGGAGACTTCTTGTGAACAATTCAAGGTGACTGGTTTGAGGACTACCTTGTCAGATAAATACAGGGCCCGGAACGGCACCATTGACGTCATCGGCAAGACCATCCGTCTTCTCAAGCTTGAGAAGCACACCTAGGGATCGACTTTAGAGCAATTGACGCAGTCCGTTATAAACCCGCAACAATGGCCCAGTCCCGCCGCACCGCTCTGATCACAGGCGCAACCGGAGGCATCGGCCGCGCCACCGCCCTCGCTCTTGCCACAACAGGCCATTACAACCTGGCCTTGCACTACAACACCGCCTCCCAATCCCTCCGAGAGTCCTTCCTCTCGGACCTCCAAACTCTTTCACCGCATCCAGACCCCGATAACGAACCCTCAGCCCCTGGCCCCATCAAGATAGAATTCTTCCAAGCAGAGCTCGGGAACTTCGACGCAGTCCGCAAACTCCACGAAGAAGTCACCGAAACCTTCAACCGTGTCGATGTCCTCTTCGCCAACGCAGGCGCTACGCTAGGCTACCAGGGCGTCCAGAGCCTCGCGCATGTACCGATCGACGTGTTCGAGAAGACCTGGCGTCTCAATACCGGGTCGCCGATCCTTCTCGCTCAGCTCTGCTTACCGGAGATGGAGACTCAGGGCTGGGGAAGGATCATCTTTTGCTCCAGTGTCGCTGCGTTGACGGGAGGGAGTGTGGGCCCGCATTACGCTTCTTCGAAAAGCGCATTGCATGGATTCGTGCATTGGCTTGGCGGAAATGTGGCGAAGAACGGCGTCACAGTGAATGCGGTTGCGCCGGCGTTGATTACAGGAACGAACATGATGGGGCCGGAGGATGGCGAGATGGCTAAGTCTATGGCGAGCCGTAAGCTGTTGTTGATCCGGGCGATTCGCACGATGGTGCGCTGACTTGTTTGTCGTTTAGGTATCCCAGTGGGAAGAACCGGGAAGCCGGAGGAGATTGCTGAAACAGTGTTGTGGATGGTGAAAACGGGATACGTGACCAGGAAGATTATCACCGTTGATGGTGGAATGTATCCTTGCTGAGCATAGCGCAGTTCTTCGCCCTCGGCCTCAAGTCGGCTAATGGGCTGTGGAAACATCTCCCGTCCTCGAAGACCACGAGTCCATTCAAGCGGCCACCTGGGCTGCTTTCCACACCCTCCTCCCCGGCTTCGAATAGTGCATGGCCTGCAGAAAAGTGCATGATACGAGGTCAGGGCATCGTAAGTTCCCAATTGGTCCTGGCCAGAAGACCTGGATCAGGAATACACTCCAGACGCTAGAAGTATGCCATGTAACCTGTCCTTTTCATCCCTCACTGAGGGTGGTCATGGAGGCGTTCTCACTCTGGTCCGTGACTACGCGTTTCTGCTTCTGCTGGTGGAGTAGCGCGATCCGCACTTAGTTGTCTTGAAGGGGTGGCGCGGCGGATCTTGGCTTCCCGGCTTCCAAACCGTACGGACTAGCAGCGTTTGTACTCTTTGCGTGGGCGAGCAAGACTGGGGAGTAAAGAGATCCTTACAGAGCTAAGGAAGTAACTCATGAATTTCAGCACCCGCGCACATGATTCGCAACGTGATATGAACTGCCAGTACTGTCAAAGACAACGAAGCGATATAAAGGTCAGCGGTTCATCTCGAGGGGTTCCTTCAGAAACCTTGGATAGCTGCGCGATTCACTTGCCACATCTGTATCATCCCACGCCCTCCCTGTATTCGCAGTCAAAGGTTCCTTAAGAATCCAGCTCTTTTACGCTCGAAATCTTGTATTGCTGCCATGCACACACGGATGGCGAAGATGTGCACTCTGGCCTCTTGACGGACTGAGACCGAGGCTGAGTAGTCTGGAATTGGTCCAGTACAGCCTCAACGGCCTTACATTTCTGACGGAAATAGCTGCCTTCAGCCAGCCGTGGTTCCTGAAAGTATCCAAAGGCAAGTTCTTAAGCGAGTCTTGAGGCGAATTGTAGCCAAGTGGCTGCGATCTCCCGAAAACTTGTCGCTGGCCTACTTGCATTGGTCTACAGGCATTTGACGTGTCTTTGGCGGTCCGAGCCAGGATGCTACACATCTTGGGGTCATGATCTGGCGTGATCGTGAAAGCCACTTGAAGCGCATTCGAGAAGTCGAGGGTAGCCCGATTGTCTTTGGCGAAGTCGATAACTTTTCAGCAGAGAGGTCGGACAGCCCGTGGAGGTCATTTTAGTCCGCGGTTACACGGTCTGGAACCCTCCTGCATGTACATGGGCTGTGAAAAAGGATGGATGAGGGGAGTATGGCGGAAAGATGAGCCTGTGTGGATCGCGTGTGATAGGGATCTTCTCAAGCGACCGCGCGCGGGTCTCGCTGGGCCATGGATGCGGCTGTGTTTGCGCCGTAATCTGACCGTCGGTGTACGCTCGTCGCTCCTCCAGCTGCCTACGAAGAGAAATCATCAATGAGTAGCTGGACGTGTTGGAGACGCTCTGAATGTCAATGGGTGTGAATGGTGAACAGGAATGCTGTATATCATCCACCGAGGCCTCCAAATAGCGAGCAGAGCCAAAGACGTAGGAGGATGCAGGCGCTTGCAGGTAAGACATATGTTACGTATCACGATGGTAAGTTGCTGCTCGCAAGGCTGAAGGTGGGAGAGAGAATGCCTACTACGGTCACCGGACAAACAGGTGACTGGTTGCACCTCGCTAGGAGGAACATGGACGCGGCAAGAATCAGTATACGATGCGATCCATCGGGTCTTGTGGTACGCTGGGGATCAAAGGTTGAGAGGGACCTGTCGAGCTACATTGGCATTAGGACCCCGGGCACTATTTCCCCAGTAAGCGTTGAAGAGTGCTCATTGCGCGAGTCATAGCGCCAAGCCTTCGACCACCGCCGTGCATCCCCTTTGGGAAGTCAGAACTCCATCTCCCACTCGTCTTTGCTTTGCTCATGCAATACAAATCATCACTACAATGCCTCCACGAATATCGGCTCCGAGCTTATCTGTGCCACAACCATGTCAATGTCTCCGGCAAGCCTCCCGGTCCTTTCACACCACACCCAGCCATGGCACTCGATTACGACGGGACATGAACGCCTGGCTCAATGGCCCTGGTAAAGCTTTCAGGAAACCATTGCCGGGCAGCACAAATTACCTCTCCGCGTACGACAAACAGGGCAATCTCGTACGAGCGCGGAAAGATGACCAGCAGCAAGAAAGCCAGCGAAGACTAAAGCAACTGGACCAAGAGCAGCAGGAGGCAGCCAGGGCAGACAATGCCGACCCCAACTTGTCAGAAGAGCAACGAGAGCTGAGGGCGACCGAACGGGCGAATAGGCGGAATGCGCTCAACAGAGAAGAGGAAGAGCGAGAGGGTGTGCCGAAGGAGAGGGATCGGGACATGCGGCCATATCCGCTGAACGAGTATTTCAAAAGCCAGCCGGTGTTGAGTGAAGCGTTGCGAGAGCAGCTGTACATTCAAATCGTGAAGTACGGGCATGATCTTGCGAGCGTGGCGGCGAGTTTCGGTGTTGATATCCGAAGAGTGGCGGCGGTGGTGCGTTTAAAAACCATTGAGAAGAGGTGGGTTGAGGAGGTAAGTTCCAACATTCTCTCCTTTCTGTCTTTCATGCTGCAATGATGATCAACTTCAAAAATTCGATTAGTCTTGAAGACACCGACATGGTTACAAAATTTGCTTTGCGAGCCTCTCTGATCTGCAGCATCTAAAGCCAAAAACTATCTGCCACTTGACAATCGCAAACCAAGCTGACGCAATATGTTTGCCAGGGCAAGCAACTCGCCACCCCTTACAACAACGCTATCCTCTCCATGCTCCCCACGACGCCCTTCCACCCCAACACCGATCGCCCCATCACACCCCACGAACCTATCAATGACCTCCCCGTCCATCCTTCCACCCGGCAACAAATTTTCTATCCAGCCTCCGAATCTCGCTCCTTCACTCGCGAAGATGCCGCCAAAGTCTTCTCACCCACTCTACTCCCCGCTGACAAGCGAATCCCGCTTCCCATGTTGATTGACATCGAGAAATGGAATAATCAAGGTCTCTCCCGCCAGCAAAGGAGAGAAAAGCAGATCGAGAAGGACGAAGCTGCTAGGCTTGAGAAAGAGGAAAAGGAAAGGAAGAGGGCAGAGTGGGAGGAGAGGACTCAGAGGATTGTGTCGGGTAGGCGGTGGGATTTCAACTTCCAGGATATCAGTGCGGAGAAGACGGGGAAGAACGGACGCGGACAGCATGCGATTGGGGCGAGGTATGGGATGCCGCATGAGGATCGGAAGAGGGGGGTTGTTAAGATACCTACTAGTGTTTTGTAAGATATTGGTGTTCGTGGCGAGAGACTGGGTACAGCAGTATCAGAGTACTCGGAGGCTCCAGTCCTCCTTCAATGCATTGCCTTCTGGCCAGAAGAATCTGCTTCCGCCCCGCCGGATTTTCCTAATGCAGTGCGACTGTCGCCCACTCACAGCCCGCGGACGACCGTTTATAGCCTCCACAAAGTGCAGGTTGGAAGCGTGCATTAAACGGCTAAGAGTCTTTTCCGCATTGCAGGGGCACCGGCCGCGACGGTCGTGGCAACAGCGGTATTTGTATGTCTCAGTCTCCGACTTCCTTTTCACCTTCGCTGCCAAGGCCGACCAGAGCGCCGCACCGAGTGCAGGGATTTCACCCGCGACCCTCCGGAGTTTGGCGCATCTGTCGAGCTCAATAATTTCCACCGCGTGTTCCGTGGTCCCCTTGGCAACTATCTCCCTCACTGCTCTGAGACGCTCGGCTTCGACGCAGAAGGCAATCTCGGCGGCATCTGCGAAGTTTTCGGTAGCGCAATAAGTCCCGGCGCAGTCCACGAACTTTGCAACAGCCAGATTGGCTAGGTCTGGAGGGTCGTACTTGTCGGCCAGGATCAGAACGCGAGCGTGAAGGACCATTCTCGCCGAAACTCCTGTCTCGCCTCTCTCGTTCTGATCATTGTAGTGCGGCTCGTAGAAGTGTTGCAGCATGGCCTCGACTGCAATTGGATGCTCCTCATGGTCGAGAGTGATTACAACCTCGTTTGCTTCCTGCGCAATCCCGTCAGAGATCAAGTCATGCATCAAGGTACTCGTGTCCCTTGATGGTGCCACGAGCCTTGACTCTGGCATTACAAGCCTTGACGCAGGAGATGAGCCAGGTGCACAACACCACCTTGTGCACTGACTATGAATAGTCTCCGCACTTTACTGTCAAATCTGAGTGGGTTGGATTGTTGAACGTCCTACTGGAATATCAGTGCTATGTCGCTGACAGCAAGCGAAACAGCCCCTCACCTCTTTAGCGAATCCGACAAGGCACGCTGGGCTCGAGCCCTTGCGATGCCACTCGTCATCACGGACGACATTCGGTATTGAAGAGCTGCGTAGGTGATATGCATGTTCAACAGTGAAGTGAACCGCGGCGAAAGTCTTCGCGATGAGATTGGCGCAAGCGACGGCTTGGGCTTGATCGAAGCTTTTGCAAAGGGGGTGAACGACTGCGCTCGCGGGATACAGCGCTAGCAAATGGTGTTCCTCGAAGGCGCTGGGCGCTCTGATGCTGAGAGTGTCGGCGGAGCATCGACTGTTTCCTCCATTGTAATGTGTATCCGTGACTCATCGAAGTTATTGGATGTAAGCTGGTCGCTCTCGACTTTGACGGCGATAACGTTGGTCTTCGAAATCCATTGCTGCACTGAGGTTTCCGTCAGCAGCACGAAAGTACTCGACCAGACCCAACCTCCCTTGCTGCGTTCACCACCTCGGATGATAGTGTCTCATCCGTGTACGAATATCCCTTCTACTATCCGAAAGCCGCGCAGGAGACAAAACCTTCGCCTGCCGCTTATTGCACCCTTGTGAAACATCAGCCACGTACAGATTTATTAAGCATCACAGCTGGACCCGCCGACGTAAACCCTTAAGCGGCTAAGCTCGTTGGCAGGCTGGCAAGCACGCAGTGTCCCACTCAAGGCCGTTGTTGGCTTCTCTCTGCTCCCAACGAAGCACATACTACCAATCTCCGGCTCAAGTAATCGACTCGTCGTATTCGCCGCGGTATCACCACCTCACTTGACCTACCGCGCTTACATTGGTGAAGGGGGTAGCTCTGGTGGCGATCTAGGTGGGTCATCGCCGCGAGAGCGTCCGTCAAGACCGCCGTCGACGCCGTACACTTCCAACCACAGCGTTGAGGACATAGAAGCTTCTCAGTACCGGCCGGAATTTGCTCTTCGATCTTAGCGAGGCTACTCCGGAGCGCGGCACGCAATGGAGCCACCCTCGAGCAGTTCTTGGTTGAAGCGTTCTGTTTGCTCAGTGCTTTGACAGTCTTGCTGATAATGGACGTAACAAAGCGATGTATTTCATCGGCAGAGGCAATATCGAGGCTGAAGGCAAGCTCGGCCGCGTTAGCAAAACTGCCCATGTTCCAGTGCCGCTGGCAGCCTTTTTCAAAATTGCTCGTGGCGGCATTGCTGAGATACTTGGTGACGTATTTGTCGGCAAGGACGAGAACGCGCAAAGTAAACACCGGAGCCGGGAGGTTTTCGATCTTGGGGTCGCCGCGATCGAAGGCGGACATGAATGACAGGGTAGCGTAGACTACGGCCGGATCGTCCTCCCTGATATCTGCAACCTTCTGGTCGGCCTCCTGTTGAGTGTCAGACCGCTGCGCAATACAAGATGTATCGCATCAGCAATCCACCTTGAAGCCTTGCTTGCAGGCGTTGGCCAGGAAGCTCGATTGAGGGCAGACAACTACCCGGTGGACTGACCAGGTACGACCTCTGCATTTCACGATGAGGTGGGTGTACTTCGAGGCGGCGCTGGAGAATTCGCAGGTGGACTCAGCCCGTTCATGCACTCCAGGTGACTAGTAAATTACCTCTCCAGCGGGCGTCATGCTCGCAGGAACTTAGCTCGTCAGTCATCATTGAGCTACTCAGCGGCGGCTGCAGCTCTCGGGGTCTTGGAGAGACGAGGAGTTGATTGTATCTTGTCGTATTGTAGCTCAGGTGGCTGCGAGGAGAAGAGCGCCCAGCAGAGGCAGGCGGATTTGGGCCTATTCTCTGCCCCCGACAGACTGAACTCCTAGAGACTGCGAACGGCGGCCGTGGCCCGCGGATATCTGCATTGTGCAGCTGCCTCCTGTGACGCTATCATGCTGCCAAGCGTCTGCAAGCGCGTTCATTGGTCTTACCGCCGACGGCTATTGCGAGCAGGCGAAGCCAGGAAGCAGGGCGGCTGAGTGAGCGCGTCACGCGAGTCATGCATGTCAAGATGAACTTCGAGGGTCCTGAGAATTTCCAAACGAGTAGCAGCTGTCCCTCGACAAGAATTCCGCCTTCACCTGGAGCGAATCCGAAATGAAGCGCAAATTGAACGACGACGACGTGCCAGAGCCGCTCTCGGAGCCTGTAGCAAAAGTCGCAAAGACAGAGACGAACACATTCGCTAGCCTGGACCTCGATGCCCGACTTCTTCAAGCCATCACCCGCGAAAAGTTCACTGCACCATCTCTGGTGCAGTCACGGGCTATTCCTTTAGCAGTCGCGGGCAAGGATGTCCTCGCACGGGCAAGGACGGGCTCGGGGAAGACGCTGGCCTACCTCCTCCCAATCATTCACAGCATCCTCCGGCGCAAATCTGGAGCAACCAAGGCGAGCAAGCAGATTACCGCATTGGTCCTAGTCCCGACAAAGGAGCTAGCATCACAAGTTTGTGCGACATTGCAGACATTCACGGCATTCTGTGCGCAGGATGTGCGGTCTGAGAACATCAGCAAGAAGGAGGACTCGGCGGTGACCAAGGCGCGATTGGCAGAGCTGCCGGATATCGTCGTTGGAACACCGGGAAGGGCAAGCTTGTTGTTTGGTCAGGATGTGCTAAAGTTGGACGGATTGCAGCACTTGGTGATCGACGAGGCGGACCTGGTGTTGAATTATGGCTATGAAGATGATCTGCGAACAATCGCAATGGCTTTACCTGCGGGAGTTCAGAAGATCTTCATGTCTGCGACGCTGCGCACAGAAGTGGACACCTTAACTTCGCTTTTCTTCCCTGGCGGAGAAGCAAAGCCCACTATCCTGGATCTCTCGACAGAAGAGGCAGCTGAGAAGCCAAAACTGTCGCAGTACGTCATTCGGACGGGTGAAGACGACAAATTCCTGCTGCTTTACGCCATCTTCAAGCTGCAGTTGATCAAAGGCAAAGTTATTGTATTTGTGGCTGATGTGGATAGATGCTATCGGATCAAGCTGTTTTTGGAGCAATTTGGCATCAGGAGTTGCGTACTGAACAGTGAGCTTCCGGTGAACTCGCGGCTGCATGCTGTGGAGGAGTTCAATCGAGACGTGTACGACATCATTATTGCAAGTGACGAGAACGAGATTGTGGGAGATGAGTCGAGTGGCAGACAGAAGCGGAAGGTGGAGAAGGCGGAAGAGGCAGCGGAGGAGGAGCAGGAGGAAGCTGTGGAGGCAGAGCTAGAACACAGCGCCAAAGCTGCCAGTGGCGACGAAGACGAATCGGCCTCGCCAACCAAATCCGCAAAGAAGGAGAGATCCAAGCGCAACCGCAAAGACCGCGAATTCGGCGTCTCCCGCGGCATTGACTTCCGCCACGTCTCCTGCGTCCTCAATTTCGACCTTCCCACAACCAGCAAATCGTACACCCACCGCATCGGTCGCACAGCTCGCGCAGGCCAGACTGGCATGGCTCTCAGCTTCTACGTCCCGCGCGACCTCTACCGCAAACACAAACCCACCTCCATTCCCCAAGCGCAACACGACGACGAAGTCCTTGCCAAAATCAAAGCCGCTCAAGAAGCAGCCGGGACGAATATCGAAGAATGGGCTTTCGACATGTCCAAACTCGAACCTTTCCGCTACCGCTTCACGGACGCCTTACGTGCCGTGAGCCGCATTGCAGTCCGCGAAGCCCGCACAAAAGAATTGCGCCAAGCCCTCATCAATTCCGAGAAACTGAAACGTCACTTCGAAGAAAACCCCGAGGAGCTCAGACATCTACGACACGACACGGAGACCCATGCGGTCAGGACTCAGCCGCATTTGAAGCATGTTCCGGAGTATTTGTTGCCGAGTGGAGGGCAGGAGAGGGTGAGGAGGGAGGTGGGCTTTGTGGGGCTCAGAAAGGAGCCGGAAAATGGGTTGAGGAAGAGACGGGCGTTTAACAAGGTGAGGGGGAAGGGGAGGATGATGAAGGGAAAAGGAAGTGATCCGTTGAAGAGTTTGAATGCTAGAGGGCGGGGAAAGAAGTAGAATAGTGTATTTACCCTGGTGGGAGATGTTCGCCTGCGACCGACATCACCTTCTTCCGTCAAATTCTTAAATTCCTGTTTACGGCACTCTTGGAAAGGACAGGGAGGTGTTCGGCATCCGCGTCTTCGGAGACACCCGTGTTGGTTTACTGATGAGCGTGGAAGCAGCCATCCCGAAAACGAACGCCTCGGTCGAGTTCGAAGAATTGGAGCACATGCTTCGGGAGCCGAAGAGCATCTTGTTCAGAGTCGATCATACGGTCGCTGGTGGTGACGGCAAAGACAATTTGGTAACCACGGCCAGCGCGAAGCCTGCCGATGCCGTCTTCACTTGCCTGCCCATGTTCGACATGAAGGCGGACATGAAACTTGAGCTTTCGACGCCCAAGGGCGTACCTTCTGGCCGCAAGCCTAGTACTCGCTGAACTGGGCCCATGTCGCCAGCTCGATACCCGCTGAAGTACGAGCTAAACGGCAAAGCCGTGGAGGCGAACTCATCCACGCGTACCTTGTTGGCGACCAAAGTTTCGAGGAACTCTGGCGAGTCTTCCACGACAGTCTGATCGGCTTTAACCAAACGCAAGCTTGCCAACCCTCTGCACCTTGCCGAGAAGGCGATTGACTGGACTCTGCTTGACGGCACGAACGAAGCAGTGAAGAAGAAGCTGCGGGAGGATCGTCCGTCCGGGGCAGGCTGCGCGGACGTGAGGAAGGTGCCGGCGAAGATGAAGGAGGTCGTGAACGGGGTCGTGAATGAAGCGGAGAAGGAGGAGGGCGAGAATGCTGGAGAGGAAGGCAAGAGTGTGGAATACGACAAGGTTACGATCGCTACGCCTCACCCAGACCTGGCCACTACCCTGTGGTACCTGTAAGCTTCGCCTTGCAGCTAGAGCGGATGACGGCATCGATGATTCCTACGCCAGCATCATGAGCCTTCGGTTCAGACACTCACTCGGCAACACAGTTCACAAAGTCCTCCGCTTGCGGCAGATATGCATGTCGGCTTACGTTGTGCTTTTGCGAGGACATAGAGCATTCGCGTGGGAGTAGCTGCGAAAGAGCGTTGGCCTGGAATGTAGCATAGCGTGCATAGCCTTGGCGGGAATCATTTTCGCCCACTTCACCTGTCATCTCCTGATACCGCATTTGGTGATCGAACTTTGTTGACATTGCTGACAAGATTATACTGTCTACATCCTTCCCCACCTACGATTTTTTGTGCCTTCCATCATCGCCATTCGCGTAAGGCCCACCGCTCTCCTTTACCAATCCCTTATCTACATTGGCATTCTTGGATTGCTGACTCCACTCAGGCGCTTCGTCCTTCCCGCTCTCCTCCTCTTCATCACCCTCTTCCTTAGTCTTGTGGACAGTCTGCGGGTCGTGCTCCGCAGGGCTATAGATTGTCACAAGCTCCAATGGCTGCGTCTTCGACGTGTTGATGAACTGATGCTGCGTCCCTGCCGGAACAACCACAACATCTGTGGCTTTGACATTCTGTCAAAAGTCAGCAAAGCAATCGATGCCTCCGTCGTGCGATGCCTCCCTGATCCTTTCCCGCGACTGTCGCCTTTCCCTCACCGCTCGTGAAGATCAAGATCTGGTCAACAGTGTGCACCTCGTCTCCAATGTCGCCGCCGACAGGGATCTCCATGCTAACCAGTTGCGAGTACAGCCCAGTATGCATCACCTTCCTGAACTGTCCGAAAGCCCTCACTTTCGACGTCAAGCCCGGAAAGTAAACCATCTGATGCATTGGCGGGTCTCTCGACATCTTGCTGTCTTTCCCCATCTTGGGTCCTGTTGTCGTTAAAGGTCGGAAAGCTGGTCTGGTGGGCAGCGTCCTGCGGATCAGAGTGCGAGTAGTCGACATTGAAGGGATGCGAAAGTCGGCAGTACTTATGCAGCTGAGGGGGTTTCTATTGAGCTCATTGCACCGAGCTGTCCGTCCAATGGGATGAAGATGGATAGCAACAGTCAGTTTATCGTCATCAATCGGGAGCTGGGATTGTTCTGGATGTGCTGAGTCATCTGCTTGCAGGTACAATATGTAGGTTTAAGGGAAGATATCGAACATGGCTCAAACGTGAGTGGTCTACACTGTATATAACTGCGATACGATGAGGAATCGTTGTGGAAAGGTGTGTAGTTGTGGAAGATCGAACTTTGCGGTGAGCATCGCCGTTTGTGAAGCTGCGTAGAGTTACAGCCTTGTCCAGGTGGCGGTGCTTGCACGAATCAATACAACAATCGTAACTCCGACTCAACTGGTCTCCGCTTCTTGTATCTACGCAGCAGCCGCTGATATTAAAGTGCGCCGAACACTTGATGTCATGCCTTGAGATCGAGTGAAGAATAATTCACTCAGAATGCGGCCAGAAAGAGTCAAACCCGTCCAGAGAGCCCTTCTTCTCGGCGAGATCTCTTGGAACTCTTCGCTTTGCTCATGATCGGCGAAGAAATTACTACTTAGCCACAGCTGGTTTGCTGTATAGTGCCTCTGGCATGATCTCGTTATGGCGAAGCGCGAGGCGGTACGCCTGCCAGAGGGAAAAGGTTTCGCCGGAAGCGAGGGCGGCGAGAGCAAGAGCTGGACATCGGGTTGATACGTCTCAAGAAGGAGCAGGTGCTGCAAAAGCAGGAGCTCGACCGCGAGGCATATTATGTGAGCTCGAACCCCACTCCGAGACGCAGAAATCTTAATCAAGTGCCACCATTTTCGGTAACGGTACCCCTAGCCACACGTTCCAGGTCATGACCGTCAATGTAAAGCTGATTCAAACGTTTTGCGCGGCCTCAAGATCGGACATATTGCCGTATTCGCTGCTTTTGTGCCATGGCAGGTGCCAAATCTCTCGCAGGACTGGCAATAAGGAACATCTCGGAAGATACTGCGCTCTGAGCCCGCATACAGCGAGCGAGCTTGACTAGTGAAGATATGCTGTCCCAGAAGCAAGTTTACATGATACCTTGCAACTTCTAAGTAGACGGCTGGACAGGATTCTTGCCGCGGTCTTACTGCTGCGGTCTCAGTGCCTCGCTGGGAAATGAGAGAGCGGACTCTCCCATGGTGAAAGGTGCTGTCCGCTTCAGGAGATAGGACTGACAGCGCGGCTAGCAGCCGCACACTCGTCGCCGGACACGAGGAGCAGGTTGACAGCGCGCCGCGCTCACCATCCGATTTCATCCAGGTGCAGATGATCTGGCTGGACATTTTTTCAGTTGTTTGCTAAAGCCATGAAGTAAGCCTGGAGCTGCCATAGTGCCGCTAAAGGCGAGAAGCTTATGAAAGGGCCAGAAGCCAGGTCAATCGCTCCTTCCCGGAAAGGAAGGCACGCTAGTAAACCTAGTCTGCAGGAGAAACGTCGACATTTCGCCCTGCTTTCTTTACTGGATTGCAATTTGGCTTCGGCGCGCAGGCAAAATATATCCTGTGAAACTCTTGCGGAGTAGTGATATTCCGTCAGTCCAACATGTACAGCCCACAAGCAAAGATTTCGGGATGCTCTCATCATCCAGGCTGCCGCTCTCGGTAAGCATCCTGGTACCGCCGCCGTGGCCCGTCTTCGCGCTCGTAGCCATCTTCGACTGGCGTGCTAGGGTTCTGCTCGATCATCCGCATCCGCGACCTCGACCTCGCTCTCGTCGGGGCATAGCCTATTCGCTTTGGTGTGTCTCGGACTTCCGGCGCCTCCTTCCATCTCTGCTCCCGCTCCCTGAAACGCTTCTCCTCATCCTTACGCCGAGCTGCTTTGGCGTTCTCAAAGTCCCTTCTCTTTCTGTGCCTGTACTCTCGCTCCTCCTCCTCCTTCCGCTTGTTGGACCAAAGGTGTAGTAAGCCGGCAACAGCAGCAAGCAAGCCAACCGCTATGGCAGTTTTCTTCGTTTCCCCACCTGTGCTGTGTCGTCGCGACTGCTCGGTCTCTGCGTAATTGGATGACCGCGGTGGAGAGTAGTACGAGTCTTCAGAACGAGAGCGGTTATCATTTCGTCTGTTCCGCCGCCGATCATAGTCAGTTGGTTCATCGCTATCGTAGTCTCGTGAGTAGTTGCTGTATCTCGACATGACTGCAGTGTGGTTGTACAGGGACGTGTACTGCTTTGGAAAGGGAAGGCCTTGTGATTGAGGCTCTCGCAGTGGCACTGCCACAATCAAGGCAACCCTACGTGACATCCGCCCTCCACAATTCGTAAGCGTGCGAATGGCATTCACTGCGGGGTCATGATAATGGCTACTCGCGACCCTTTTGTTGGCAAGCGAAAGGCCTCGCCTACATGGCAGTTCCTCCACTGTTCATTATGTGGAGGGTGGCAGGTCGGAGGACAGGAGACTGTTGACGAAGAAGACAAGCTAAGGCCCATGAGGACACTTCCGAAGCTACGGAGGAATCACTTTGTGTTACTGTCAAACAGGCGTAAGAGCCCAGTGCCAACGCGACCGCGATGTCGACGTCTCCAAATAATGGGCGTCCTGATTTCACAGGCGTCGCAGAATGCTCGAGATGCAAGGCGACCACGATTCTCCGATCTGTGCGAACTCTGTCTGACCTTCAAAAGCATTCCTCTGGCGGTCTCGGCAGCCAAGCCCAATCGCATCAAGGCGCCCTGATCGCACATGGCCCTCTGACAATTGCAACCAAGGTATGACACGCAATAGTGTTGCATGTCTGACGAAGCACAGACAACAAGCGCGGCGACTCTGTGTGTACAGCATAGTCTCTCAAGTTGCAAAGTGGAGTCGTTGCTAGTGTGGCGCAGGCGGTGGATGATGTAGACCTGTGGCTTTGCCCGGCGGATGCTAGCTCTGCGGCTCTGCGGCCAAGACCGCGCTAGCCAAACCTCCCAAGAACAGCAAATGAAGTTGCCACTTGCATGGCAGGCCTCCCTTCTGCCAACCCTCGCCTTGCCGCGTGCATGCGAGCAAATCGGGCGCTGTTTGGAGATGTGGCCCAGACACACACAAAACTCGCGGATTCACAGCTGAGACTGCCGCCTTCCCTTGCGCAGCTTCCTCGCGCACCTCAGCAATGTTCTCTTTTTAATTCAAGAACAAGACCTTCGGGTGCCTCTTTTGAGACTGAAGCTTGCCCGCAGGCTGGGCATCCCGCCTCAACGCTTCCGACCAGATTTCCTCATTGCCGATGATGTTCAAATAGATATGCTGCTCACTTACGATATTCGGCTCAGCAGCTGCTTGATCCAAGGCTTGCCCAAAGAGCTTACGCATTGCTCTCACGCGACCGATGCCAGTCGATAAGTTGGTAAAGTGATGCCGATAATTGATGAACGGGTTATCATCGCTTGCAAGTGTATTGCCTGAGCCGTAAATGTCTGGGATCAAGGTACTATGCTAGACAGCATAGCAGGATTGATTATCCGGCTTCCAAGGCCAGCATCGCTTCTGGCAGCCGAAGATCATCTCTCACCGTACGTCCGAACCGGCTTCCCGCAAATCCATCAGAACACGCGCGTCGGCTTGCCTGTTCAATCGGAAGTACCCATCAATGAGCGTTTGCGGTCGCACCTGCATTTAGATATCGTGGCCGTTGACCATGAGCATAGAGTCCTCATCGTCCTGCGCTGGCAGCGACCCCAAGGACTCGTAAACGCCGATGATCTGGGCCAAATGGCATCCGTCTTCGACGAGGCTATTGTCAAGAGAAGCTTTGAACCCAGTTGATGATGATCGGGACAGGGTAGCCTAGAATTACCGGCGCTGACGAGGTGCTTGCACGAATTTGGATCTGCGTAAGGCGCTGGAACAACGAAGTGAAGTTGGCCAGGCTGCTTGGTGATGCTATCGTTCTTGACATCGATGAGAGCGGCTGATGGGTGCTCATTCGAAGACCGAAGGGGCTTTTGAAATACAGATAAGTGAGGGCTGCAAGTAGGGCGACGATCTGCCCCCTGACGCATGAACAAGGCCTCTCCATCCTCTGTACGAGGCGTTCAGGGATCCAATATCTCGCCAGCCGAACATTAGAAAAGACTTGTCATCCTCGAATGCATTTCTCGCGGTGATCAAGTCGCCAGGACTCCTCCTGTAATGAGTGCCGGGGACAAGGTATCTAAGGCGAGTGCACTATCATTGCTGGACGATCATTGAGTGTGTCGTTCCCTGTGAACACCTCTGTTCCAACCTCCATTACTTCCTGTTCACGAAGCCGTCTTTAGCCAATGCCCTTCAGGACTTTAATGGCTTCCTCAGGGCCCTCGCTGCGAGCAAGCCGTTGTAGACAGCTATCGTCGCGGCCGTAGCACTTACGACAGTCATATCGCTTTTCTTGCAGGCTATATGGGATTACGTTTCGCCGGACGCGGTCCTGCCCCCGAGTAATGAGGCGTAAAAAGAGAATGGAGCTCGTCCGGCTCGGGTTCATTTGCCCGTGCTGGCCACGTCAAGTAACCCGGATTTATGCAAGCTACTGCTTCCGACACAAATTCTTCCGTATCCACCTCCAATGCTAAACAACATGGGCCGTCTAGAGGCAGAGTATGGCTACATACAGCGTATGGGCAAGCCGCAAGGCATACCGAATTACTTGGAGAGCACTCAGCCGCGGAGCGAGTCTGGAGTGGAATGTGGGAAGGGCCTGGTATTGATCGTGGACTAGGATGGTATGTGGTTTAAATCATGGCCGGATGTCCTGCTGAGCAGGCATCATGAAGTCACGAACGTGGCGGAAATTAACGCAATGCAGACGTATGGGTTGCGAACGTTCTTGGACAAGGATATGAGGCAGACGATATTGTTCGGCCCAGACAAGATGTGCTGGCCGCCAGATGCGAGCAAGCCAGAGCATGCTGTGCTGTGCCGGGGACGCTTTTGAAGGCTTACGCTTTCAGACCGCAGACGAATGCTAGGCCGCAGGATAATGATCAGCCACGATGGCTCAATCTAGCACCGGTCTTGGACCAGCTGGTGATCTGACTGAGTTGCTCCGAGCGACTATCGATGTGGTCAATTGACACTGTACAGTCAACAGCGACCAGCGCAGGCCAACGTCGAACAGTCCACTTGCACAGATGTTAAATGCCTCTACAACACCGCCACAAAGTAGATCCCAGCTCTCTTCTCCATCGCCTGTGGCCCACGCGAGGGGCCTTTTCGACAGCTCTGGTGGCATCATCCCTGGCTTCATACACACCCGGAAGAACTGCGGATGGCCGCTATATGACAGTAGGCTTCTTGGAGCACGTACGGAAGTAGCCCAGCCTACGCTGACAGGCCGGTCTTCCTTGTACGAAACGTGCAGTCGCCTGGGCGTTCGACAAGCAGCCTCCGCAGGCCTGCACAGTGCACGTACAACACAAATTCGGCACTTGCACGCGCGCGCATGTGAATCTCCCTCCTGGCCAGTAGAAATGCTCACCGGTCCTGCGAAGCGTGTCATGTGCGTTCTCGCCTATCGCGGCAGCGCTGGCAGATATTCCTTGTGTCAGAAATCATTGTACAACCCAATCTGGAGGATCTGGAGGCAATCCGGGTCGGCTCGCTGTGGGCCAGTTGGATTAACTCATTGCCGTGCCGCATAGCACGATACCGTATGATCATGTTGGCGGGAAGTTTTTGCTGACACCTTATCGCCGTCTTCAAATTTCTGCTTGCGAGCCTAGCATACTGGCGATCGAGCAAGATACACGTCATCGCAGACCGCACTCAGGCCTGCCAAACATCTTGCGAGCCCCGTCGCATAGCGTCTCTTCTCGGTACATGAGGCAAATGCAGTGTCAGCCCGGACACCTTAAAGACGGCCTCTCCACGCTGGGAGTATTGTTGCGCGAGCTCGGGTTCCCAGGATGGCTTGGCTGCTCCGAACGGTCCGAGCAATGGGGGTCACGCTTTCAGCCATTGGCTGCTATCAACCTGGCCGACCTTTCGCCACTCGACCACCTTGGTGAAATGTCAATGTTGTCGCGGTTGTTCCTGGTGACGTCAGAAATCTCGGCAACTTCGCAGCGTTGAGATGAGAACATGAATTATGGATCTTGTGGTGGGGCAGTCCTGCAATCTTTGGCCCTAGCGACCACTAGTCCTGTGCTAACGATCACAGTTTATGGCGACCTCAACATCACGTCGGCTTATACAGCTCTCGCGGGCGTTTCCTCAACTTCTCGAGTCGTCCCGCGGGAACACCAGTCCACACAGCATGCCGCCATATACTCTGCTTGCCGCCATCTTCCGCCATTCATACCTAGGTACTCGCCGATATCCTTATTAGACCAATCGCTGCAAAATATCGTCCGCCATGAACTGCTTCGCTTTCCGGCAGCACTTGGGCCCCCCAGACGGAAAGGCCAATCTTCTTCCTGGCTGAATCACCTGTCGATCGCAAGAGGGTTTCCAATTGCATTGACGAGCGACTGCAGGCGCTTGCCAACGTTCACTGCATTCGCGCTGCGTCGGGATCGTAACCCTGAGCCTGGCAAATCCTCCGAAGATTCTCAGCATCTTGCAGAGCGCGCGCAAGTTCCGCGTCAAGCTGATGACATGTATCGCCAACACATTGCTCCGATATACGCTCCGCGTAGATTGACGCATCCCCGAGTCTGGTCAGGTATTGCTTAACCACGGCGGGCAGACCATCGACGCCCGGTACCCCTCCACTATTCTCTTCGAAATAAGAATTCTCAGCAGCTGTCCCCGTTCTGGCCATGCGTGTCCTCTCGCCTTTCTGACAACGTGTGCATGCTCCTTCAAGTTGCGCACGTGCAGCGAACGATTGCTCGGGTTGGGATGGCACTGGCAGAGTGCTCTGGATTTGACGAAAGTTGCTCGGTGTCCCAAGGCTTACGATAGAATCTTCCAATGACGAGGGATTGCTGTGGTTTCGCCAGCCAAGGTAATCAGATCTCAGATCTTGCACCAACGGCGGTCGCTGGCGCATATAGGCGATCTCGGGCACGAAACAGCTCTCAGCATTTTCGGGTGTGGATCGTTGTGCTTCCAGCATCCCTAGCGGATCCGCATACGTGTCGACCAGGACCCAGCCATCCCCGATGGTGCTGTCGTCTTTTGTGATTTGATCAGCGCGTGCGTTGAGTCCGCTCCGCGGTTGGCTAGAAGAGCGGCGGTGGAAACCAAACGGCATCCTTTCCAGCGGCGATATGCTGCAAGAGCGTGATATCGAGCGAACTCGTGTCGGGGGCCTTGCCAATTGACGGGGCAAAAAGATGTCGCTGGAATATATGCGGCAGGGAGATTGACTACCTATCTAAATCAGGGGGCTGCCGGCATGGGCAACACAAAGTTTGCTGCGGAGATCGGAGACCCGAGCAACGAGGTTCTGCATTGCCCACCACTGCTCGTCCAATAACAAGGCTGCTGTTGTCAGCCTTGCAATCAACAATCAGGGTGTCTCTTGAGGGACCGTGAAGTTGGTATACCAAAAGCACAAGTGACTAGGGCCAATCCTCTGTATGCAAAAGTCATCAAGGCTGATCGTGCGGCAGGCGTCAGAGTGCACTAGAGCAATTCGGGCATGTTTGCATGCCGCCGCAAAGCTTCCTTCCGTTTGCGAGGCTAAAATAAGCGGCCTCGACTTCTGCTCTCCAGAGTACTTGCTCGCTGGTAGTTGGTTGTTTGGACGAGAACCCCGCTAGAACCTACCTTCAACGTAGTACTACATCTCCTTCATTCTCTTGAGAATAGCCTGCTGACGGCGATCAGTTTGCTCACATTGCATGCAGATATACTGGCCACGAAGATCAAGACCTGCGAGCTTGGGAACCAACAGGTTTCTTCGCCTCACTTTTCTAGGTGCGCCGGAATGCGCCGAGCGTACTATACCCATCCCGCGCTCGTGCTCGCGGCACCGCCTGACAAGGCTTCGTGATCCAATAGTCACTGCAAAAGCACAATCGGCTTCGTAGGCGTGCTCGGGCAACTTGGCGAGAATGTCCTACCATGGATTCAGATTCGGGCAGCTACTCCAGGACTCACAGACAGGGGAGAGGTTCCGATATTCGGAGTATCAAGGCTGGGTCTACAGGGTATACGAGACGCCTACAACTAGACCGACAGAAAGGGTTGGACGCCCGGACAATCCGACTGGCACTACCGCGTTGGAGGCGGCGGCGGCGGCGGGAGGCACCGGGCGGCAGGCTGCACAGCCGCCTAGCAGGTGTGCTGGACCTTCTCTGACATACAACTCGCTGTAGCTAAGCCCTTTTGCAGCTCTACACGTACGGCCAGCAACGCTCGCAACATACCATCAGGCTCCCGCACCGACCAGTTGACACGCGATTTGAGCACGCTAAGCGTCAGCCCCCCACTTAACGCTTCGACATCTCAGTACAGGGACGGTACCGGGCAACCCTCGAGCAAACAAACGCAAGCTCGCGACATTCCAAGGCAGTCTTCGAGCGGTAAGACTCAGTATCGGGATGGTGGTGTACGCTCCTCCGACGGCCAGGGTGTAGTGCCCCGTGGAGGCTCGTCTGCCGGAAAGCAGTCCGCAAGTGCCTCCTACGGTGCGTCGCCGACAATGTCAGCGCGATCTATAGGAGGCAACTTTACTGGCGGTGGAGGCCTGCCTCGCAGCGTGAACACGATAACGAGTGCCGGAGCTGCTGGAATTGGCGGCAGGGCCGGTTGGAGCGGAGCTGGTGGGGACTACGGAAGGGTAAGCGGAGAGATCGGCTCAAGCTACTCTGCTCGGACTGGAACCCGCTCAGGTTTGTCAATCACATCGCGGGCACCAAGGCCTACCAGCTGACGCGGTGCACAGCCGGCCCGTCAATGAGTCCAGGGCCCCTGACATGGGCTTTTGGTCAGGTACGTCGACAGAAGGTCGAAATGGTTACGTGTCATCGTATTCATGCAACAATAGGTCATCGAGGTTCATGAAGCCCGGGATGTCGGAGAGAACAGCTCTGGCGCGTCCACGATTCGGCCTGCGGGTCAAGCATCCAGAACATCGATGGTTCGCGTCCAGAGATATGTTATCGTTGATCCGCCGAATCCAGAGCAGTCCACTTTCGTTGCGCTGTATGCTGGATACGACTCTCTGTGCATTATTTGCTCACGTTCACTGACGGCTTGCAGTCGAATCAAGGCTTATTCGACCAAAGGAATACCTCCTGAATATCCGCGAGCGCGCTTCGCTCCAATCTACACCGGAAGGCCGTTACGAGCGCCTGCACCCTATCCCACGAATGAAGAGAACCAACTGCGCCTCTTACCGAATGGTCGCATACAGGCGGACATGCGGCCCGCCGTCCTTGTCGAGGAAGCAGACGTGACGCAACCTCTTGACCCATACTCCCGCTTAGACTATACAGAAGCCTTCCGGCTACAATGCGACCCTCGAATGCGCTACTACGGTCGAGTCCATCCCGACTACCAGCAAGAGGTGCGATGGGCCTATCAAGCTATGCGCGATGGAGGACTCCCCACAGGTGGCAACCTGCCGACGCTCCAGGAGCTGAGAGTTGAAGTCGAGAGCGACGGTGCTATTCAGGAGGACGTCGTTAAGTTCTACCTGATAGCGCTTTGCGGCAGAGCACGATCGAGGGGAATGACGGAGCCACAGGGGCTCCACCGAGAAGAAATCCAAGATTTGGCGCGACGATCAGATCGGCGACGGATATTCTTCGACGACTGTCATAACGGCCTTGGGATGTGAGCGCTCATTCTGAAGCAAAGACAGCCACGCGGCAAGGGTCGCGGGAGATTCTGAGGTGTCGATTCATATCCATCTCGATTACGGACAGTGCCAGGCAGATTGAGGACCAATCTGCAGGGTATATATCACGGCGACGCAGCCGATCCAGCCCTGAGTAGGCAAACGGTGACAGACATAGAAGATCCTGCACAGTATGGCCGTCATGGTGTTTCAAGATTCTATCGCTGATTCCGATGACTGCAGCCAGTAGCATGCCAAGAGCGTAGCAAGGTCTTCGTGCGAGACCTGGCCAAGATCGCGGACTTGCGAATGTCGTGGAATGGGGCCGTAAAGCCTCCGCAGATTCAACCTGGAACTTCTGCGCAAGCTGTCTGGCGTATGCTCAATGATGCGGATTGTGGCGATGTATCTGTTCTCGTCTGTGTTCCGAAATTGTGGAGGACGGTCGGCGGGCATGGTTTCAGCGCCTAGTTTCGCTTCCTGTAGATGCTTGATGAGTTTTTCGGCGGCTTGTCGTACTCGGTCTGGATCTGACTGCTTGTACAGGGCAGGATTCTGAGTTGTTGGTGGCTTGATGGCTTGTTCCGTGACATCTCGCACGGAGTCCGGATCTAGCTGCTGTTGCAGGGGAGAGCCTTGCGTTGTTGGTGGCTCAATGCGCAGTACGCAGTATGACTGTCTATTGTCTTCGGAGGCTTTCTGGCCATCGCGTTCGATGCGTCTGCACTTGATCAGCAAACGAGGCCGCCCGTGAGAGGAAGTACTCACAGCGCTCGACAATCTTTCGGACCCACATCGACCAAGATCAGTTGTCGCCGCTTTGCGATGAACATCTGGCCTGCCAGAACCGCACCACCGCGCACATGCTTCGGCGAAGGCCCCACTGGCTGGGCCCAATTGATCTCAAATACCTGGTAACGTCAGCTCAAACCCTGTGCAAGCGTCGATGGCCTATGGACTACCCTTCCAATGGTCCAAAATCCCTTGGGCTGCCGCTCGAAGTCTGACGTTGATCAGTATATGGGAGCCAGGTGTCACGCTGTCGCCTTACGATGGTACATCAATTCAGGAATAGTAGAATTCAACTGCGATGTGCCCTCTGCTGATTCGTTGCTGCTAGTGTCTTCCGTGCTCGATAGATCTTTGTCCTCATCCGATGCATCATCAGTACTGTCTTGACTGGTGTCATCAAGCTCACCACCGAGAAGAAACCGCTTGAGCCGATCGTCAATCGCCCGCCGAGCAACGGACAGAATGCTGGAGCTCGCGTCCTCGATAGGTTTAGGGTCAGGCGAGAAAGCGTCTAGCCAAGCCTTAACCGGTTGCTGCGGACTGCCGCTCCGCATCATGGCGCCCACAGGGTCGTCATATGCCACGACAGAAGCAGGGGTTTCAACTTCGTATACAGGCCATGGTTCCAGCTCTTCTGCCCCATCGCCGGATGCACTCAGCACTGAAGAAGAAACGGTCTTTTGCTGGCGCAGCTCGATACCATCAGCAAGGCACTGCGCCTCGATGACAGCGAGATCAGCTTCACCAGCATCCAGTTCCTTGCGAGCCTTCGTCCGCTGCGTTTCATATTCGAACTCGAACTCCTGGTCAGTCAGATTTAACGGATCATCACGATCACGCTTCATCTCGCGAATGGCGGATTCCTCGGCGTACATGATTTCGATCTCTCTCAGCCGCTCTCGGAAGATATTCACGTCTCCCAGCCGGTGCTGATAGCGAAGGAATCGCTGATCCGGGGTCATGCTGAGGGTGTCCCCAGGTACGCCAAATCCGACAGCGTCTGGCGGCGGCTGCAGCGACGAGATCGCCTCTTGCATCGAATTTCGTGGACTTGGCCGCAGCGTGTCCAGGCTTTCTCGAATGCGCTGGAGCGCATGCTCTGCGCGGGCCTGCTGTGAAGCAATGAAGCTCTGGTTGTCTCGCTGACGGGCCATCGTCTCGATCATGCTGGACGTTGGCGGTGCAATGGGCGTGAGATGGTTCTGACTGAAATGGCTAGCACGAATGGCATCGTCCGCCTGGATGAGCTCGCTGCACAACATGACTAAACGGGCAAGATCTGCATCCATCGGCTTTCCCTCACTACGTGTTCGGCCGAACGTATGCACTGGAAGAGTGCTGTCGGTGCTCATGCTCGCAGAAAGAGCACTGGGCTCCCGACTGGCTCCAGTCAAGATGCCGTAGGACTGTCGTGCAGGCCCTAGCAAGTCGCTGGAGTGACACTCGCTGCCAGAGGCAGTGATGGGGTCACCACAGTGGCTCTGAGCGCGAGGAGCGTCGGTTTGGTCAATACGCGCGCGTATGTTTGTCGATGCAGATCGTCTTCGACTTGGCCAACGCCGCTCCTTCAGCTGCATGCGGCTCTCGCCCCCAGCTTCAGGCAACCTCCTCCAGAAGTATTCCTCCACCTCCTTCCGGGAAACAAGGTCAGAGACGCATCGCTCGGGTGGGATGCGATGCGACGATCGTACAGCGGTGCGATCTGTGCTATACGAGTTCAAGCCCTTCAGAGAGACGAAAGGCTTGACAGACGGTTGCTGACCTTTATTAGGCCACTCGTCACGCGGCCGGAGGTGCTGGACAGAGGCGAATGTGGATAGCGAATTCTCCCGACTCGCCGCTGGCGTTGTCATGATTTGCACGGCTCCCTCTTGTCCCCGTCTATCCTCTGTTGCTGGCGGCCCTGAGGATGGCAGGTCCGCGTGACTGTCCTGCAGTTCCACACGTGAAGCCGTTCTGCTCCCCATTCCAATCTCTGGTGTCGGTGAATATCTCGATGCCTCTGGCCAAGTGCGAGGTAAGGTTGGCCAGACCGCGGACAAACCCCGAAGGAGGTCATCCATGGAGTCAAGATGTATCTCTCCAAAGGGAGCCACTTTCACCCTGCAATGGATCGAATGAATCTTGCCGAAGTCGATCCGAGACATCTCGTCGAGTTTGGCGCCCCGTTCGTCAGGAACGACGCGGATCGCAAGTGGTTGCATGGGCAGCTCATCCTTTGCAGACACTTCTCCGCGCTTCGGCTGTGGTGCATTCAGACTTGTGTATATGATGGCATGGTGGTTCTTCTTGACACCTGCCCTACTGACGCCCGCTCGACCATAGCTGACAATGGGAAGAGCGCTGCAGAATTCCTTCCCTTCCCGAACAACGACAAATCTGCGGACGCGGGAATACACCAGATCCTCAGGCCTCGAACTTTGCAGTGCGGGATCTATGCGGTCATTGATCACCACACTGTTTATCGTAGTGGTCGAATCACCAGTTGGCTCGACCCAGAGGGTCAGGAACACACGACCGACTCGGAAGAAGTTCGAAGTCCGTTTCTTGTAATTCGAGAACAGCGCTTCTTCTTCGCCCGCGGTCTCATAGAGCATACGGTGCGCGGAGATGCCCAGATGGTAGAAGTACGGATCTGTGATGAGTTTCTTGGGCGCTGTGCTCATGTAGGTGGCAACCCGAGATCGAGCATCCTGCAGCAAAATTGTCGGCGCGCCGCTGTGATTTCGGGATGGCAAAGGGTCCTGAGGCGGCGGCAGCTGGTGCTTCGGGTTTGAAGGGTAGAACGGAGTAAGGCTTGGATTGCTGACAGCGTACTCGTATGGATTGAGACTGGCCAGCGCGGCGCTGCTGATGGTTTCCGGGAGCTCTTGACCCTGGCGAGAGGCTTTCTTTGGGTTCGGAGCTCTTGTGACTGCGGAGGTCGGGGCCATGCCAGGTGGATTGGCGGACTCCGGCGCTGCATGTTCATCATCTGGTGTACGTCCCGAGTCGGTCAGAGCACTGCGGTTCGAGCCCTCCTCGTATAGTTGCGCGTCCTGCTGCTGGTCCTCGTCCTGGCGCCGTGTTGCACGGTCACGGTCCCACCACTCAGGCGAAGTGATTTCGTCCTCCATGTTTCCAGGAGTAAGCGGCGTAGATGCCGTTACATTGTCCGCTCACAGACGCTCTGTTGATCGTGGCGTTGCTCAGCGGCGCATTGCCGGGTCGTGCCATACAGTCCCCGATCTCTCGTGCTAATGGCCTGCCAGAAAGCTCCGTAGTCGGCCGATGATGCTGGCATCTCTAACCCCGACTATGCTTGTCTGTCGCAAGATCCGCCTCGGTGAAGGAGTTGCCATCGAGCCCCTTCTCTCAGATACGAC
Source organism: Acidiella bohemica (assembly GCA_019670975.1). Taxonomy (NCBI): domain Eukaryota; kingdom Fungi; phylum Ascomycota; class Dothideomycetes; order Mycosphaerellales; family Teratosphaeriaceae; genus Acidiella; species Acidiella bohemica. The sequence continues at coordinate 350,192 of JAGUCJ010000021.1, forward strand.
ATGGGATGGGAGACGTGGCTCGATACACCAGGACAGCGACGCACAGGGTCGCGGGTCGCACGGCAGAAATCGTGGTGTGGATCTCACGCAATATGGCCGCTGAGGGTACAGTATCCAAGTACTGCTGTTCCAGGTGCTGCATTCCCCTCACCTCCACCCCCCTGAAGTGACTCGCATGCTTGGGTCGGCGTCCACGTGCCGCCATGCATCCAGGCGTGAGGCGCAACGCCGGCCCTCTCGTCATTGGCCTTTCCGCTTCAAGTGGTTTCTGGAGGCAGCCGACCGGTGTCGTGGCGACGATCTATTCGCTGCTCGAGACCACAAGGTGCTCCCAGAGCCCGTAACGATAAGTATGCACCGGCGCACAACAGCCTGGACAGAGACCGCGCCCGACATCTTCTTCAGATCCTCGTATCACGTAGGCAATAAACACCCTGCTTGTGCAAGATGTGCTCCAGCTGGTCAAACCTACAACCCGCGCAGCAAGCTACGTATGACCAGCAGGCAGCTCCCAGACTAGCAGGACAAGCCGCCGAAGACTACTCTCAACGAATCTCGTCGTTGGCTGGGCCGTCTCGAAACAACGAAGACGGCACCGACAGGTCAGAGGACTACGACGCCTGTCCAGAATGGCTCTGACCCTGTGTTGATCAGGCCGCCACCACCAGCGCGAACGGGAGAACCTGCACCGAACCTCGAGCAGCTCTATCACCACGCAGCTCGCGGCGTAGGCTATACTGCCAACGCTAGGACGACAGGAAGGGATTGGCCTACTGATCAAGCTCGGTCCTATCTGGTTCCACCAGCATCTTCCGCCGAACGCACATACCAGAGCGACCATGCCCGACAGGTTCCACCAGCAGGCCAAGGCTATCTCGGTGTAGTTCGAGGCCACGACGGTGCGAGGCGAGAAGTCCCACAAGCACAGCCTCCAGCTCAGGTGCCCGCGCTCACTGGCCACAAACCGCCGCAGGGTGTAGTCGGAACGGCGCAAGAAGCCACGCCGCCACGGAGGAGGCCTTCTGATCCCCGATCACCTCCATACCCTTCGAACAGCAAGCTCCGAAGCACTGATATCCAAGACGGTAAGGTGAGCCCATCCCTCAGTTGTCTCTATGACTGACTCGCCTGCCCAGTGTTCAAGCAGCGAAAAAATCCCAAGCGATTCTTTGTACCCGGCAGAGTAGGTTGCGTCGTCCTCAGCTTCTCGCGTGACGGTTCTGATTCCAGCCGCACACAGATCTTTGCCACGCTTTGGACCGAAGCTGCGCAGGAAAGAGACGACAACCAATCCCACTCTTCCGCGCAGTCGTGGTCAGTCAATACCTACGGCGAGCCGGTGTTCTCCAAGACTCGCCGTTTCGTAGTGATCCGGGGCGGTGAGCTTGCTGCGACTGTGATTCCCATAACGACATATGGCGGGCAAGGGTTGACGAAGGAGAGGATCTGTGTGGAGGACCACGGTCTGATTCGGAGTGACAAGAACGCGGCAGCGCCAAAAGACATTCCCAAGGGCCGTGCGATACAGCCCACTCCCATCATCGTTGATCATGATAGTCCGACGACCAAGCTCGACGACCTCTCGCGGCTCAACTACGGGGCGCCGAGCACGGTGCATCATTGGTGCAAAGTGAAGTCGATCGGCATGGTCAACCGGGGATCGATGGTTGTGCTGCTTGCCCAATTCTACAACGTCAGCATGCTCCCCGACAAGGGACTCGCCGTTCCCGTGCCGTGGATGACGACGAACGCGAGCGGCGGAACGTTGACCGCACAGCCCGACGACATCCACGCGCTGATGGCACGAGCGGTGCACGACCTGGTCAAAGCCGGTTGGCCCACGGAGAAAGCAGTGTTGATCGTGCAAGGAACGAGCGCTCCACCGCCAGGGCTGGCGATGGCGCTCGGAACGCTGCGCCTCACCCGTGATCGTGCCGCCGTGGCGGAGGTCACCTGAGAGAGAGAGAGAGAGAGAGCATGTTGCTCGCTTCCGCAGGGACGAGGTCGTGCTCCTGCTTTGACCTCGGAGCAGATCCAAGCACCACACGCGTCATCCAGGAGCAAGGACGCTGCACGACGTCTGCTCGCTCTTAGTTGGGCGCGGATAGAGTCGATGTCGGCAGCCCTGCAAGGCCGCCAGACCACTCGATAGCCTGCTGTGCCAGCGCATGATGCTGCAGTCCGCTGCCATGGACGCCAGGTCCGCAGGCCCAGCGGTCGATTGCTTCTTCAAAATCCCTTGCGGCTGCTCGATGGGCTTTGCTCTGGAGAGCGGTGGCACGGATACCAAGAGGAAGGGACAGAGCAAGATCATGCCGACAAATAGATGCTACAGGACTCGGTTTGGAATCTTCGGTCGACTTTTGGCCCCGACCAACATGTAAATCCGACGACCGCCCGGCGCCGCCGCTCAATCGCGAGAATGGAAAGCAAAGCTGATCTGACCAGTTGCTCAGTCAGATTTGAGACAAGTTTGGGGTCGCTGACGCATCACACCGCCCCGTCTTCATCCTGACCCTCATCTTCCGCATCCTCCTCCCCATCCCCCAAAACCTCGAATCCGCCGGCAAAATCCCACCGATCCCCCCTCGCCTTCTTGGAAACATACTTCACAAACCTCAACGTGCCCCTATCCCTCAACACCACAGAGAGAGTATTCCAAGTCGCAGGATTTGAAAACAGGATCCCGTCATCTTCCTCATCTGTCGCGGATTTGTAGATTGCAGGGTCGGCTTTAGCCTTTCTGCGATGGCCGGCGCCGGTCGAAGACTGGATGGTAGGTTTGGCGGAGGCGGGGATGTTGACGGCCTCGGAGGTGTTGGAGGCGTTGTCGTCGCCGGGTTCGTCGTCGGCGGCCATGTAGAGTTCGTACCCGCCTACATTATCCTCTTCCTCGCCGTCTGCGCCACTACCCTGCTTCCTCGCCGCGCCAGCCCCATTCACCTCCGTCCCGCTCTCGGCGTCGTCTCCGTCCTCGGCAGCAGCCTCATCGGCACCCCAGCCCGGCGTCGGCGTGATGCCCAGCGTGTACTCTAACATCGGATCCTCGCCATCATAGCTCTGCGCCAGCTGGTAATCCAATCCTCTCCTGAACCGGCGGGCCAGGACTGTACACTGCCCCAATTCAAGGCCGGTAGCCAGAGCGAGCCATTTGCGGAAGGCGAGGCTGGGTAGAAGCTCATTCAAGACTTGTTTCCACGGATCTTCTGACGGCGCCGCGGGTATGGAGGGCTGGAGGTACTGGTATCGATGTTTATGCGGAGGCCTGCTGACTTGCATTTCCGGTACGGAGTCGGACGACGAGTCGAGCTCGGCGAAGTGGTCTTTGAGCTTGGCGGCGAACTTTGGCGAGAGGAAGTTGGAGAGCTGGAGCGTGCTCTCCGCTGCGAAGAGCTCTTGCAGCTCTTCGACCGTGTCCGGTGTCAGGTAGTTAGGGGTCATGAACTTCAGCAGGAAGTTGAGATCGTCCTCAGTCAACTCGCCATCTTCCTCAGCATCGTCCACGACACCTTTTCCCTTCCCTTTCCCAGCTGCCGCAACAGCATCGCCCGGTTCGAACCAGACATCCTGCGGTTCATCAAACTGCTCTGCCCGCCCCTGCAACTGCTGCAACGAACTCCGCTCCGCCATCTTCTCCTCCAACCCCGGCTCAAACCCGTCCTCACCTTCTTGCGGGATGTGGAACCAGCCGGAGATTGCCATTCGCACCCTGCGCTCTCCTTTACCCTCCCCACCCGACGGATGGTACACCTCCTCGACGTCGTGAAAACTCTGCCCCGGCCGCACCGCAAAAAAACTCAACTGATTCCACTTCGGCGGGATCACCTTCTCCCACTCCGCTCGCGGAACCTTGAACTTCCCTCCGTCTTCGCCGACCTTCTCCTCCACGGCATAAAGACGTAGAGCACCGCCCCACTCCTCCCTCCACGGCTCGTCAGGGTCAGTCAGGTAGAGGATATAACTGACCCTGCGCGTGCCAATCACATCGTCATGGCACAACAGATGACAGCCAGGGACATAGACGTTGACCGCCATGTCCGTCTTTCTTCCGCTCACGGGTCCGGCGCCGGAGACGGCGGAGATCCATCGTCGGAACTCGGATGAGTAGAGCGCACCGCGCAATTGCAGAAGACTGGGCAGTTTCGACAAGCTCGGCGGATCAAGGCCGTCGAGGTTGGCGAGGTCGCCCGATTGGTGGATCTTGTAGATGTCGGTCTCTTTCCGGGTGAAGTGGATGTTTTCGAGGATTTCTTGGCGGACGGAGCGCAGTAGGTCGTCGTTGATCAGGCGGGAGACGACTGCATGTTGGTATGGCGCCGACCTTGCATATGAAGACGCGCAAGATCCGATGGTCTTTGAGTCGAAGATACCGGGGCCGAAGCGGGAGGGGACGCCTGCGTCTGAGTCCTGGAGGCCAGTGGATTTCGGAAGACCGTTTCCTCCGGTGGCGGCGCGCTTGGAGTGGCCGTTCGCCTCGGCCTCATCACCCCTCGCATCTGCTTTGCGTTTCATCTCCTGCGTCCGACCACCTGCGTGAGGCCGACTGGACAGGATGGAAGTCGAGGTCGGCCGAAGCGCTCTGTCCAGAAATTCTTGCCCGGGCATGGGAAGAAGTTCCGCCGACCAATCACCGCGCCCTCGCCCTCCGCGCTCGAGACTGGTAGGCGGGGTGCACGGATGCAAGAAGCCCCGGCGCGCGCCAATGCAAGCCGCCTGCGTCACTGGGGCAGCTGCCGGACGTCGAATGGAGTGGCGGCAGCGAAGGCCACGGTGTCAGGGCGAGGCACGTCGGTGCTGTTTATACGATCCGGACGCTCCTCCTCCGCCTCCTCCTCCTCCTCCTCCTCCTCCTCGCGGGTCTCGTGAAACATCTTCGCAGCTGCGAGGGGACGTGAGGCGAGAAGGGGATATAAAGGTACGTTCCACGTCCAGAGATTGTCATGTGCACATTCTTCAGTACCTGCCATCTCTGTGGCCTATTTACGCGAGCGGGACTTGTGGCCCTCGCTTTCCTGCCCGCCCTCCTTCCTGCCCTCCCCCTCGCCCTCTTCGGTACACCCTCCTGCGTGCGCGCTTTCGTCATTCCGGCTTGCCGAGCGAGCGAAGCAATCGCGGGAGCTCCAGCTGATAGTATTCTGTGTCCGGTACACAGCCAACCCTCCCCTCTCAGCACATCATCCACACAAGAACAGCTCCGACCTCCCCGGCCTCACCCAAGCCGAAAAGCATCACGATACCATCAAAATGGCCTTCCTGGACACCCTCGCGGACCGCTCCTCCAGCGGCGGCTTCCCCGGCGCCCTCTCCCGCCTGATTCTGAGGCTCCTCCAGTTCATCCTCGCCATCACGGTCGCAGGCCTCTACGGCGTCGATCTGCACCATGCGCGCCAGGCCCACGCCTACACGGACGGGAAATGGGTGTTTGCCGAGGTCGTCGCGGGTCTAGCAGCCGTCACGTGTCTTGTGTATGCGGTGGTGGCGGTGACGGGGTGGGGGACGTACCGGGCGGCGCCCTGGGATTGGGTGATCTTGTGGGTTCGCCGGTAGAGCTGCGATGTGGGCGAGTGGGCTGATGTGGTGCTTTAGTATCTTGTGGACCGCTCTCTTCGGCCTCTTCGGCTCCATCTACATCCCCGCCCACCCGACGCCGAAACAGGCAGGGCAGTGGAGGATGAAGCACGCGGTCTGGGTCGATCTGGTGAATATGCTCTTGTGGCTCATCACGGCCGTCTACTCCTCGCTTGTCTTCTGGCGCCACCGCGGAGGTCGAACCTTGCACACGGGCCGTGGCAAGGTCTAGGAGCCTGCTTGTGGTGGGTTCGACGGGGCGCAGGCGGTGGAGGGAGAGGCAAGGAGGGAGGTGTGGTATGATGGGAGTGGATGGCCGGTGGAGGTCGAGGTCGTGCAGTGTTCGCAGGAGAGTGGAGTGGTGTGAGGCAGCAGGAGGGCAGGGAGGGCAGGGAGTGGAAGGCTGTTGGAGATGTGGGTGTTGGTTTGAAAGCGTTTGCATGCGACTACGATACCCCTTTCTGTACTGTCATCAGCAGCGAACCTAATATCACGGAGCATTGCGATGGACGATGAAAGTCGTATAGATGGATGCGAGATCCCCATGGTCACGGCCGTGCCTCCAGATACATTTCTTGTTAGACGTCGTCTTAACCTTTGTCTCGGTCGGGCGCGTATCATCATGAAGACGCTGTGCATGGAAGCGCGAGAGAACGGGGCATATAAATGTTCCTGCATATCGCCACCCGCAGTGATCCGCCGGCAAAGCCTCGAGTCGCCTCCAGCCCCGGGCTTTCGTCTCGTTTCGGGGTCGTCCCAAGCAAGCTGAGCAGCACCTCTCCAACATCTCCGAAGCAGCTGACCTGGAAGCACCGCCACTGTTTGCCCCCAACACCACAGATCCACCACTCCGACGAACTCGCGCCCACCTGACGCCTCAGGGCCTCAAGCAATGCACCGCCCCGCACACCCATCACCAACACACCGGTGACACCACCACCACCACCGCCACCCACCTCAATCTCCACCGACTCCGCCAAGAGACGCCACCATGTTTCTCTCCTCCCTCGTCCAAAAAGCCGCCCAAATCATCGACGCCTCGCCCCTCCCCCACAACCCCCTACTATCCGGCGCCGACTCCTCCTCCAAACCGAGCAAAGCGCAGCTGTTCCGGCATCAATTCCGATTACCGGATACGCAGAATCCACTGTATGAGATTACTGCGGAGTTGACTTTGCCGGCCTCAAGTAGTAAATCTGGCGGGACAGGACAGAGGCGGAACTGGGACAGGAGTAACTGGGACAGTCGGGACACGGCCGGACATGGCGGGGCGGGAGGCAGCGGAGGAGGGGGAGCCGTGCATTATTACGTCGGGCAACTGCACTTGAGCGAGAGCTTCCTGTGTTTCAGCACGGTGAACACGAGCTTCGTGTCTACGGCGTCTACGGCCGCATCTACGGCTTTCACGGGCAGGACTCACGGCACGGGCCCCGCGGGGAACGGCTTCACGCTGCCCCTCTGCGCCGTCAGGCGCGTGGAGAGGCTGCACAGTAATTCCTACTCCTTTGCCTTGTCGATCAGTACGTGGACCGGCGTCGCGGCGGGGGGGAAGGATGCGCCGAGCAGCAGTCCGAAACTCACGATCCAGCTCGAGGGGAGTCGGCAGCAGTGCGAACGGTTCTGCGATGGGCTGAAGAAAGGGCTGCGGCAGGGGATCAAGGAGGTGGAGAGTCTGCGGCGGGTGGCGGGGGAGTGTTACAGTGAGGTTTTCACAGGGAGGAGCTTCGAGGAAGGAGAAGGGGAGCTGCTGGCCGCCGAGATTGGTGGGGGTGGTGAGGAGACGGAGGGGATGGGAAAGGGGCCGGATACCGGGTTGGGGAGTCTGTTCAAGTATCCGGGGAATGTGAGGAAGTTGAGGGATAGGAGTAAGATGAGGCTTTGGCATGAGTATTTGCGGGAGAATGGGCGGAACGCTACGCTTGTGCGGCAGCCGGATTTTCATCGATTGATACGAGTCGGTCTGCCGAATCTGTTGAGGGGGGAGATTTGGGAGTTGACTTCTGGATCTTTCTACTTGCGCTTGCAGCGGCCGAATCTGTACGCCGAAACGCTGAAGAAACACGAGGGCGAGACGAGTCTTGCTATTGATGAGATCGAGAAGGATCTCAATCGCTCCTTACCCGAATACGCGGGCTTTCAGTCGCCGACGGGGATTGCGCGGTTACGGAATGTTCTCACTGCTTATTCCTGGACGAATCCCGAAGTCGGCTACTGCCAAGCCATGAACATCGTCGTCGCGGCCCTGCTCATCTATCTCTCCGAAGCGCAAGCCTTCTACCTCTTATCCACGCTTTGCGACCGACTGTTACCGGGATACTACAGCCAGACAATGTATGGCACCCTCCTCGACCAGCGCGTCTTCGAGTCGTTAGTGGAGAAAACCATGCCCGTCCTGTGGACGCATCTGAGCACGCACGACGTCCAACTCTCAGTCGTCTCGCTTCCATGGTTCCTGTCGCTGTACATCAACAGTATGCCCCTCATCTTCGCCTTCCGCGTCTTGGACGTCTTTTTCCTAGAAGGACCAAAGGTGCTGTTTCAGATCGGCCTCGCGATCCTCCGCATAAACGGCGAAGAACTGCTTGACGCCACGGACGACGGGACCTTCATCTCAGTGCTGAAGAGCTACTTCGCACGCCTGGGAGAATCGGCGCATCCGCGCAGCGAGAACAAGAAACATAGGGCCATCACGAACTTCCAAGCCCTGATGGTGACCGCCTTTCGCGAATTCGAGGGTATAACGCAATCAACCATCTCCTCGGAAAGAGTGAAGCTCAAGCCCTCGGTACTCGAAGGCATCGAGACCTTCGCCAAACGAACCTCGATCCGCAACCTCGGCCCGGAATCGAAGAAGCTCTCCGCAAATGACCTGGGATTCTTGTACGATCGCTTCTACGCCGTGCTTTACGAGCGCCAACAACGCGCCCAACTCCTCCAAGCAGACCGCGATCGCAAGGCCAAAGCGGCGAGAGCGAGAGCGACGGAGGTCGTCACGGGCGCTGCTGCGCCGGAAATGGGAAGGGTAGCGCTTGGCGCGGCGAGTACGACGGTGATGGATTATGACGCTTTTCGAGAATTCCTTGCGGGGATCGCGCGGTGGGCTGTCACGGACAGTCCTTCTAGTCCGACGAAGCTCGATGAGCCGGCGGCTGGGAATGGGTATTTCGCCAGCATGCGCGGGGCACCACACGGAAAGATGAATATGGGTCCCTGGGGCGCCGGCCCAGAGCCGGCCGAACACGAGTTCCTGCAGCGACTGTTCTCCAAATGGGATGTCGAGGCGCAGGGAGGATTGAGTCTGCAGAACGTGGTTTATGGGCTTGCGCCGATCAAGGGGAATAGGGATATCATGGCCACAATTGAGTATTTCTTCGAACTTTACGATGACGATGGGGATGGGAAAGTGGACAGAGAAGGGATCCTACGAATGAGTGAGGGGCTGTTGTTCTTGAGTCGGAGAGGGGTGCCGGGGGCGCCGAGTCCGAGCCAGAGTCAGGCGGGTCTGGGGAATACGGAGGGTGAGGGCGGGAGGGTGGTGAATAAGGATGAGCAGTTCCTGGGCGCTGTTAGCAGCTTCATAAGGCGGTGTTTTGAGTACGCCGACCCTGACCAAGGCGCGGGCGCAAAGTCGGCCGCGGACGGCGTCGCACTCCTGGATCTGAACGACGACGACACCACTGACGCTTCTACCCCCAAACGCACGTCGCCCTCGGCGCAAGACAACGCCATCCTCTCCCGCCCATCCCCAAATTCCTTCGAACAGACCGGTCTTTCGAAGGACAGAGCAGCCGCGAACGCCGCCCTCGACCCGGCAACTCCCGTCCACATCACTCTCCCAACTTTCCGCATGCTAGTCCTCGCCGACGAGACGCTGGAATCCTTCTTCGACTCCGGCTTCGCGAACTCCTTCCATCTCGCGGACGCTCCTTTGCCTTCCTCGACCATCACGAGTAGTAGCAGCGCGTTCCTCTCATCCACGACCGGCACAGGCGCTGGGCCGGGAGGCGTGGGCATGCCTGCGATCAGCCCCGGTGGTGCAGGCGCGGGTGTCGTCGGCCCCGGCAAAGGCCTTCGAGGCATGCTCGATAACATCGTCACAGACGGTATGCGCGTCGCAGCCGAAGTGCGACGGCGGATGGATGAAGCGCAGAAGGAACTCGATGCCGAGCGAGCTGGTGGCGCGGGCGGGGACGAGGAGGATGAAGCGGACGGGGATGCGGCGGCGGGGGATCTATTGGAGGGGGCGGAGGCTGAGACGGTCAGTGTGAAGAGTCCTGCCAGGAGTAGGGAGCAGAGTCTACTTGCCGGGGAGGCTTCCGGGTCTGTGGGCGACGGGGTAAGGGGTGGGGGCCGGATGGAGAGGGTGGAGAGGGTGGAGAGTAAGAGTACCATGTTTGAAGGATGATTTTCGCGGTCGGCGTTTCTGGACGCTGGTGCGTAAGGTGAAGGGATGCGGGTTGGGATGGGATCTGTATGAAAGGATATAAGCGGCCATGGGAGCTGCCGCTGACTGCATGTTATCGCAGATGATGGCAGAGAGCTGTACAACAGTATGGAGGCTGCCGCGGCTCGCATTGCCCCGGCAAACCTCAGCAGTCAAATCAACGGACCGCTCCTTGCGAGAAGGCCTGTCGTTTCCGACAGGCGATATGAATGGCATGGGTTATTATACCACGGATCAACACCGTCTGCGCGTGCACGCTTGTTTTGAAGACACATGCCAGATCCGGCAGCTTTGCACACGGACCACTGAGGCCGAAGTAGCCTCCCCCAGCCGAAAGTCGACATTGATCTTGCGAGTCTCTGAACTTCTTCCCGCCTCTTCGACAATTTGTCGACTCTCGGTATTCTTGCGTGAACAAACTGCCGCAATTACCGCAATGATATTGCATTGCAGCAGCGCTACGAAGCCCAACCCGACAGCGAGGTCCCGATGCAGAATTGCATCAGGAGCCTTCCACCAGACGTCCGTCTGCAGCAAACTGCCGCCCTGTCGCATCGTCCAGGAGAATTGGCGGCTTGGACCGCAACAACGCATGTATCGCAGCCACGCCCTCTAGCACGCGAGCCCGGTCCCGGAGCGGAACCGCATCATGATCTTCCCGTCAGAGATCCGCCCTTCTGATCTACGAAGTAAGGGCCCCTTGGATTCTTGCCAGGATCCCGAGCCAAGGGTTTCGGGATCTGCGTCTCGAGATCCAAGGTCTTCCGGCACCTGGCTCACGTCTTCTCAGCCGTGAGATACGGCAGCGCTGCTTTACTGCTTCCGATCGCTGCGGCGACGATCGACAGTCCCTGGGGAGAAGCGCAAGCGTGCTAGCCGCTGGGTTTGCGGCCAGCCACCCGGATGAGCCTCTTTAGCAACATGGCGGCTGTTGAGGATTTATCTTATGCGGGTGAAAGGGCTCGGCAAGCAGATCCTCCGCAAGCTCCCTTATAATTTCAACGATGCAATCACGAGGATGGAGATCATAGAGAGCGACTATGGCAGCTGCTTTATCCGTCGAGCTGAGAAGTACGCACAAGGTTGTGTAATGGAGTGGACTAGTGTCGCTGCCGAGATGCCGTACCTGGAACAGGTCAATCAGGCTGTGTCATCCACGGGCGATGACCACGAGATCGAGGAGTCAGCAACGGGCTTCAAACGCTACTCTAGCCTTTCAGGCCCTCAGTCGCTCCCAGACCGTGGACGCAAAATCGAGATTAGACTGCAAGTGCATTGTAAGATTGAAATTCTCCTCACCCCTGCGAAGTCTGCTATGTTTACTGACGCCGCGCTATGTATGGTTTTGGGATCTCTCAACTCAATGCCGTCCATGATTCCACCTCGTTCCTCACTTCGTTTCGCTTCATCTCAACTCTTCCCTAATCTCACCCATAACCGCCTGCACATCCTCCCTCTTGGCCCCCTCTTTTTGCCCAGCGAAATGCAAAGTCCCCGCAATCCCACCCTTCATCTCCGCCCTGAAAGTTCCACCTAACGTCATCAGCGTACCCAGCGCACACAAAGACCTGTACAGCGCATCTGCATCGGCAGCATGAGGGCTCTCGCACTCAAGCAGCGTGGCGATCTCGATCAGCAGAGCCCTTGCTCTCGCCTCCCTGCTAGCTGACTCGGACGATGGCGCTGACGAGGTAAGCAGCACGGAATAGTTGAGGTACAGTGACGCAAGAGCTTTGTACTGCGCGGGACTCTCCGGCTGCTCGGCGAAGGGGTGTGCGAGCTTAAGGACGGTGTCGAACTCGCCGTCAGCGATCAAGCGGCCGTTCTCGGTCGCGAAGAGGTTGACGAGGAGCCGGAGGGCGTGAACGACATTGTTGGCTGTTTCTTGAGATTTGTAGAGCAAGCCGGCAGACGACAGGGTCTCGACGATGGTCTTGTTGCCGGAGCTGGTGGTAGCGACGAAGGACGGTGAGACGGCGAGGCGGGCGAGGATGGCGATCGCGGGTACACGCTCTTTGCGCGGCCAGCGTGATGAGGCTGTGAGAAGCGCGGCAATTTGGTTATCTGTAGGATGGGGATCTGAAGGGTTTCCGTTGATCTGGCCGACGAGGCTGCTCAGCGCAGAGAGATCATCCTCGCTCAGCTGAGATACCGCATCCAGTTTGCCACTTGGCTGTAGTGACTTCGCCGACTCTGCGATCTTGTTGATAGCATTCTGTGCGTTGCCTTCCAGTATCTGCACGTAGCTTCGCTGAGGTAGCTTACGTTCGACGGAATTTGAGCTGTGTCCTGCGTCGCCGGGTCGATACCGACGATCGGTGCCCCATGGATCCCGATCGAGTCGGTCAGTGCTACCTTGTCCTATCCGCGTACCCTTGGTATTGTCTGAAATCCAGTTGGCGACTTGCTCGTAGTATGTCATCGGCAATTTATTGGTCTCCAAGAATTTCCGGGCGGCATCCCAGGGGCTCTCACTGCTGTTGTATGGTAGCTTAAGCGGAGGCTTGCCGTCTTCGATATCGATATCGAACACGTAGTCGTACTCCTTGCCTTCGTGGACTTTTTTCTGGGCGCCGGAGCCTTCGCCAGAGACGACTGTCCCAATCTGGAAGTCGCGTTAGGAAGGGGTTAGTGCCAAGACTTGTAGCGCAAGGTTTCTCACCAGGTTCCATTGGCCCGTTGAGATTGACCAAAGATGAGCCGTAACACTGCCATCTTGTTCGCGAATGAACAGTTGCTGGCCGTCACGCTGACCGACTTGCGTCTGTAGCGCTTCTGTCATCCAGTGTTAGCATGAGACTGCTGTCGGGTGCTGGCGGAGAGCTCTGGTCCGGCTGACGCGCTTTGCAGCTCAAAATGAAGCCGCACATTATTGCACATTTTATGCGCATGCGAAGCACACAAAGAAGGGCTGCGAGAACGTACCTGGACCGGGCAGATTCTCTTTTTGAAATGGTTGACCCTGGCTTGCTGTCTCGGCTGGTATGGCGTACATGCGATTCCGTTCGTCAAAATCACGAAGAGTCTAACAAGTCTATCAGCTTTAGTGTCCACCAAATCATCGGCAGTCTGACCCACCTCTGTGTCGGCCTGTCTCTCTGGGTCTCGCGAGAAGATGCGAATGATGTTATCGCTCGCTCCACTGACGATGTCACCCGTTTCTGGACATGCGGCCACAGCCCACAAGCTGATAGCGGGATGGGTGATTGTCTGTATGCACTCTCCATGCCGCCAAACTCGTACGGTGCGGTCTTCTGAGGAGCTCACAATGTCGCCGTTAGGGAGTATCGCCATACTGTAGATGTATGCTTCATGCCCGTGCATCTCGCCGATTGCCTGTCCATCAAGCGTCCACAACCGAATAACCTCATCATTACCAGCCGATGCAAATGCTGCGCCTGACCAGTGACCAGATGGAATCTTGCAGAAACACCGCACCACATCCGTATGACCCTGGATCGTTTTCAAGCTCTTGCCGTTGATGTCGAAGATGCGGATCATCTTGTCCGCACATGCCGTGATTACTAGCTTCTCGTCGTACACCATGACGCCCCAGACAGGCCCGCCATGTCCTGTGAGCTCTGCTGTTACATTGCCTTCCTCGACGTCCCAAACGAAGACCTGACTGTCCCAGCCTCCACTGATGATCTTGCTGCCATCGCTGCTGAAGGCTAGACAGGTGATGTTGCCAGCATGGCCGATGAGCATACGATGCGGGTCTGCATCCGGCGGGCTGCCCACATGCTTGACGAAGACGAACGTCTCTCGTCCACCGGCTGCTACTGCGCCATCCGGGAAGTTCTTCGAAGGCGCTGCGTAGGCAAGGCCGTTGAACCAATTCGAGCCTTGGAGTGCTATCGTATCATCGTACGTCGGTGGCTTCGGAGCTGTGAGTGTCCATTTTCGTACGGTGTTATCGCGAGATGCTGAGAAGAGAGTATCGCGTACGGGGAAGACGAGTGCGCGGACCTTTGGTTCTGCTCGTTAGCTATTCCGGGAGAATATGAGGATGACAAGAGCTGAAATTGTACGATGGCGGGAGACAGTGTGCGGCTTCGACGGCTCCGCCACCACTTGCATCAGACTCACATCTTCTTCATGCCCTCTTAAGGTAGCTGAGAGCTTGAAGTCGCCAGACATGCTGATGAGCCTCGCGCTGCCCTGGTGCTTCCTCTTGCTGCTGCGGCACGCTCGACAACACCCGCCAAGCAATCTGGTGCTATCGGGGCGTTGGATTGCTGCGATAGCGTTGGTTATGCAGATTGTGGGGTTGTGCTAGCTCTCAAGATGTACAGAATTGGCAAACGCAACAATTGAGTGTTGCGAGTGAACGTCATCTAGCGATGCTGCATGACTCGCACCCAGATGATCTACAGGGAAACCTCGGACCTGCGTCCGCTGCCCGTTCATCTTGCCATTGAATCTGAACATCCCCTTGACTCTCGTCCTACGATTCCATCCTGTCATTGCCGGCCGAAGGGGACCTCCGTTTGCCACCCCGGTAGAAGTGCCAGCGACAGAAAGTATCTTGATGATCACGCTCGGCGACTCAACTTAGCTCCAGATGATGAGCACGTCGAGGCGACATCGGCGACGCCCTTCGGTGAACCACGTAATGGGGTTGCGAGTCTGAACCGGGCATGAGACAGCATACGGCCATCACATGAGACCGCAAAGCGCCAAGCCCAGCAAGGCAAGGCACACGTATCACTCCAGAGACCAGTCTCCAGGCTGTCACCGCAGCACGCATGCATTGGAAGAACATCCAGCGACACTTCCGCAGAGGTGCTTACTGCAGCGAAACATCCTTCGTCGCATCAGTGCGGACGCGAAAGTGGTGCCCGCCGTCCGCTGTCAGAGCAGTGGCTGATGACACTGGTCTGGACCGTGCCGTTGCGCGCAAGCCTTGTTCGCGCCGCGTCCTGATCGACGTGACTGAAATGCTGCAGCTTGTTTTGAGTAGAACCCGGGCTGGAATAGCCTCAATGTCTCACCCCCCCACGCACCGTCTGATGCGATAGAAACTGTGCAAACCTAGCAGTGTTGGAGCTCAATCGCCGTCGAACTCATCGTCTGCCGTTGTGTTGTCCAGGCAGCCACAGCGCACGCTGTGGAAGGGCCTGCAACAGCCATGCGGCGTCACGCTGTAGAGGCGTCTTTGTATCAGCCGCCACAAGGCTGCACCGCTGGCTAGACTCCGATGCATTCGAGCATAACCTGGTCGGCGGCGCGGAGTCTGCAGCCCGCTGCAGCGCCACGAAAGATACGTATCTGCAGAGCGCTACCTTGACAAAGCCATCTCCTCGGCCTTCCACCGCCCGGTACGTCACAGCGTGCTGCGGCCGAAGAGCGAAACAAACAGCGTCGGCGTTCCGTGGCGCTCCGAACATCGCGGATTGACCTCGTCAGACGATTCAACCAACCTGTAGTAAGACAAGTGCCTCGAAGGACGCAAGCAGCTGCGTAAGCGCGCCGGCGGCGAAACTTTACCCAGCTACTTCGCTCGCGTGCATCCGCTAGCTAGCGGCGAGCATAAGGGTGTGTGGGAGAAAGTAGCGTCGCCTTGCCGTTCACGCCAAGAGCTCAGCTGACGACGATGGCATAATCGAGCGGATTCTCCATCGCAGTCTGCCTCACAACTCAACGACGACCTTCCCTTGTGCAACTATATATCGGCGACTTCGCTTTCCTATTCTTCCAGCGGCAGGACCGTTTCATCACTCGCGTCAAAGTTGCGGAGCCGCTGTTGCGCGGCTCTCCACTGGACTTCTACAGTAATTGCCGAAACAAATCCGAGATATCCAATTGCATTGTCCATGCCTTGTGCTTCGACTCCGTCTTCGAGGCCGATCTCTTCAGCTGACATACAAAATGATCTGCTGGCCAGTCTGAGCGCGTGAGTACCCTGCTGCCGATGGTCCGTAACAAAGGGCTGTATTGATGTGAGCAGGCTGCACTTTGGCGGCAAGTACTCCGACCTCACTATTCTCTGCGGATATCGAAGCTGGGCATGCCACAGAGCGATACTATGTTCGCGCAGCGGTTTCTTCGATGGTGCATGCGGTGGCGCTTTCGCGGAAGCTGAGAGCAGGACAATCGATCTGTATGTGCTCTCGAAAGATCTCAATCTCAGTACTCTAGCTTACGCAACGGCATAGGTCCGAAGATGACGAAGATGCAGTCAACGAGATGATCCATTGTAAGTTTCTGCCATGTATGCTACAAAGCGGCACACTAAAGCCGTGATCAGTCTTCTACCATCTCGACTACGATGTGCCTGTTCCCACGGAACCGCGGCCGACCATGTTCCGACACCGAGAACGTCAACGGCGGAAGCCTAGCCGTCGAGTCGACCTTTCGCTGGTTTGCGACCCGCTCATGGCTGCAGCTGGCTGTTATACTCCGGAGTCACCCCTCTCGCCATCGGCCTCGTCCCACAGCGAGCGCAATTCGTTCGACTTTGCTGTGGCGAAGCCGGGCTTCGAGCTTACGCCAATGACTCCGCCAATGAGTGCAGATGATAAGAGCGATAGTGAGACTGACGAGATGGACGTCGAGGAGACTCTGACCGAGCCCCATTTACTGTTGCACACTCGGGTCTACGCACTGGCTGAGAAGTACGATATCCCGACGTTGAAGCAGCTAGCTCTGCACAAGTTTGAACGGACATTGGCGTGTAATTTCGATTCGCCTGAGGTGCCTGCTGCAATTGAAGAAGTGTACTGTTCAACAATTGTAGGCCTCGTGCTTCGGAGCTGCCAGAGTTTCATAGCTAACGAAAGGCAGGACGAGGATCGTGGTCTACGAGACATCGTCTGCGAAGCTTTTCGGTGCCATCCAGCGCTCGCTAGCACCCAGGATATCCACGAGCTGATTAGCGAGATCCCGAGCCTGTCGCTGGATCTGTTCAAACTTGAGCGTGGCATTCCGGTCGGCCAGCCTTGCGGATGAAGCCGCTGATTAGCCTGCACCACACTGAGCGCACGCATGAGTTCTCTTCGACGCTCCTCTATCTCTCGACGACGACAACTTGCCACTTCCGCTGAGGCCTAGGGTCCGCACAGCCTGAAGCTGTCTCGGACCTCATTCTCAAGAAATACCGATCCTGCCGGTGACACATGACAGATCGTAAACGAGCAATTCGAGGCCACGTAAAACGCTCTTGCACACGATTCGACGAGGGGTTTTGCAATGCCCCGACGTGACGATCGGCACAGCACCTTAGAGTGAGCCTAAACTTCCCTGTATTTACTTATTGCGCCGCGGATTTGACTCAGGCCGCCAGCAAATTCGAGATGCTCTCACATTGATGGCGTTTCTGTGCTCTTGGCGTTCTCGGCGTCTGAGCTGTGTTTGACCTCAGTCGACTTTTCGAGATGGAAATCTGTGCCCTCCCGATTCGATTACCTCTGGGTTTGCCTTGTGATCCGAAGAAGATGCCGGCAGGCACTTTCGGCTGCACTTGTACTGTGTACGTGCAAGGGCTCTGGGCTGCAGTCTAGGTTTCAGGAGCTCACTCTGCTTAAGCGCTGGCATGGCAGACTCTTGTCTCGCTATGCATGCATCGCGCTTCTGAGCTTCTGAAGGCGAGGTTTCGAAGTGTCCAGCAGGAGTTGAGTAATGCTGACCAGCGGCGGCGGTCGTCACGCCCCAGTGCCGGAGAGATGAGCGTAATTTGCTCCGATCATGCCTCCCGAGCTCGCTGAAGACCGGGCAATGTCGACACAACATGTTCACTCGAAGCTTCGATGTAATTTTCGGGCACGGTAAACCTTTTTGGTTCTGGAGTCACGCAATCTGCTTCGCTCCGTCTCCCACCCGAGAAGCTACTCATATCGAGGCGACACGCCGTATCCTCATATATTTGCAGGTCCAGCAGCGACACCTCCGAGTCATGGACCATTGACGCACAGCCCTCCACCAATCTCATGTAGCTAACCTCTTGACCAAGACGCAAGCCCGTTGCTTGCATGTTATCGCAACGACCTACGGGACCCTTCCAGCTCGCCGGTCATTCTTCGAGATCAAGCTGCATTAATGAGGTATACGTCCAGCCGCTCGCCATGCTTGTAGCCAACCTTCTTGAGCCTCTCAGCCTGGCGGAAGCCGAAGGACAGATGCAGCCGGCAAAATCTGAGCTCGGCCAGGTCCTGATGTGGCTCTGCCGCAACCGATGCTACCATCTGTCTCCGTCCCGCCAACTTCATCGGAGAGAAGGGTTCCTGAGCAGCCGCTCACTAAGCCCCTTGCCAGTGTGATCCGGATGCAAGTGAATTGTCGACTCAGCAGCATGCGGACGGACACTCCGTTCTTCACAGATGTTGCCTTCAGCATCAATAGCGCGTCTGCCGGACCTACACGCGGACCAAGTTGCAAGGTGGGTAATCCTTGGTGCTGCCGTCAAGAGCATCTTTGATGACGAGATATGGAAGCTCGGCCCTCTCGAAGCTGCGGATGTTGAGGCAGATCTCGCGGAGGCGCAGGTCAGATTCTTGGAAGCTGGCAGTTGCGTTCACGACATAGTGATTGAATATTCCCGTGATTTCTTCTGGGTCTCGATTCCGCAGGCACGATGTGCGTGTCATTCGTCCCGCCTTCCGGATGCCATGGTCGATGACGGTGTAGTGAGTCGAGAATATCGAATACCAGTCTCTCTTGCATGACAGATAAGCTTCCAAGCCCTGGACACAGATGAATTCCTAGGCAACTTGCAGTCCCTGTCGAAGATGATGTGCGCCCTGTTCTGGGTCCCCTTGAGCCCCGATGATCCACGATGAAGTGTCGGAAGCAACCGATGCCAGCGGGCAGGCGGAGAACGGCGTCTAGTTATCATCCCTGCTAGAGTTGCCTCTGCAACTCACTTTGGCGCTTCACTCCGCCACCTCCCGGCTTCCTATTTCATGACCGGCCGGGTCTCTCACATGGCAGTTTCACCTCATCTGTGTTGGGCGTGGTCTCCCCAATTCGACTGCGCGAGGACGCAGGGCTACAAGCAGACACCATCGAATTCAAGCAATATAATCTTGCTATATGGGTATCGATTGATTAATTACACATCAACGCAGCAGCAGAACTTGAAGCTCATAATCTCCACTCTCTTCATTTCCGCCAATTGCCCTCCGCATCCAGAACCCCAATTTCATACCCTAACAGCACCTCCGTCCCCAGACCCTCCCACCCCCGATTACCCGCCGCACTCAACATGAACCTACAACTCGGATCAACCAACACCGAACTGATGACACCACCTCTATGACCCGGCACGATCGTGAAAGGCACCGCTCCCATACCTTTGCCAGCTTCATGCTTGAGGTCGTAGATCCTCAAGATATCATTGCTGGCGCAGACCAGATGTCTGCCATTGGGCATGGCACGCAAAGCGTAGACTGGACCGGAACCAGCTTGAAACTTGAACTGCCTGTTCGGCTGGGACCGTGTATTATCGGTCACGGAGGCCATGCGATGGATGCTGTATTCATCTACCGTATTGTTTCTCCGTCCGACATAGAAGCTATTTCCATCCGGAGACCAGCAGGCGCCAGTAGCCCAGAGCGGGACATTTTCAGGAGGGCGCACGATCGCAATTGGTGAGCTGATCCTACGGTCCCAAATGCGAACAGTGCCATCGATAGCGGTAGAGAGGAAGGTTGATTCCGACTGAGGAGGGAGGTCGGCGGCGGAAACAGCGGCGGGGAGGTTGTTATTCGCGCTGGTAGAGGATTCAGTGGCGGGGGCGGTAAGTGGGCCGTCTTCGTCGTGCGGGAGTCCGTTCGTCAATGGTGCGGAAGTATGGTTGGGTTCGCCAAACTGCGCATCGGGAACGGTGGCGGCGTTGAAGTCGATGTTGTCGGCGTTGAAGTCGGTCATGAGGCCATCTACTTCAGCAACTGTGGGCGATAGGCCCGTCGCTGCTGGTATGTTTGTGGCTAGGGGCTGTACGGGGCCCCCCGCGGCAATGCCGGACATCTCCATATCAACATCCTCGCCCGGCGCATCAGCGTCTTCGCCCGGTGCATCTTGCAGCTCGCTCGCAAGCGTGCGGGCAAGGTCATCGTCTTGCTCGTCGAACATGTTGCTCGTAGTGCCGTCGCCTGCGCCATCGTCGCCAAAAAGACTTCCATGGCCATCTTCGCCAAATAAGCTGCCATCGGGACTCCCAGCAGCATCGGCATCTTCGCCAAAGCCATTCATAAAATCGCCATTTGCCAAGGGCGCAGACGCATTGTTCGAGCTGAAGGTACCGTTGGGCAATTCGGGGAGCAGATCTGACACCTCGGGTACGGGCAGGGACGACTCTGGTCTTGTTTCGATCGCACTGACTTGGGCCTCAGATCCCAGAAAGCTTCGCTTGACCTTGCCAGTCTGCAAATCCCAGTCATGTATGTTCTTGTCCCAGCTGCCAGACAAGAGCTGCGTCTCATCTCGACTGAGGTTGAGCACGGAGACTGCGGAGGTGTGCTCCTTCATCGAGGTAATTCTCGTGCCTGCCTGGTGCCGACAAGTGACGAGGTTGATGGATCCAGTCTCTGTACCAGAAAGCAGCCAAAGCGCAGAGTGCTGGACCGCAAGACTGTACACCGGACTTGTCCACTTGCCCTCTTCTTCTTGGCCCCTGGTAGGTGTCCGCAATGTGGACTCTTCGTTCTCCCAGTACGTCACTAGTGATCCTGCCTTCATGACGCTGTCCACGAATGGATGCTTTTGCGCCACAGTCAATGGCACTTTGCCATTCGCCGTCTCGATCCAGTTATACATGCGCACATAGCCATCTGTTCCGCCCGTGAATACCCAGCGCATGTCCGGGGTAGCAGCGATCGCATTGATGCTGGTGGATTGCGGCGCGGCCATCGTAGGCACAATGTCGTAGGCTTGCGCAGTCAGCGCTTCTTGCCGCGTCGGAGGCGCATAAGAAGCAACGATGCTGGGTGTTCGGCGATGTGAGGGGGAAGGCGCGGTGAGCACTACTGCTGGGTTATTGCTGGATTGAGTGAGGTTCCCTGTGGGCGTATGTGTGCCACTTGGGCGACGCGAAGGCGAGTCGGGCTGATCGTCGTCATCCTCGTCGTCTCCATTGTCGTCATCTTCTTCGCCCTCGTCGTCCTCGTCATCATCGCCTCCTGCATCCTCGTCCTGCTCTCCATCTGCCTCGCCATCTTGATCTCCGTCATTGGCATCCTCCATTTCCTCGTCCTCGTTGTCGAATTCATCTTCCTGAGTGGGATCCGCATCGTCGAAGTCGGCCATATCGCTTTACGTGCGTTTGGCTATGCCTGGGACCTGGAAGAGATTGATGCTTGAAGATAGTCGCGATATATGTTCAATGCCAAACCCCCAATGCTCCCTCTTCATCCAAGTCTCAATGAATCTCTTTCTATTCTCCTACGCCGGCTGACTTTCCGCACCGGCATTGGCAGGTCGACAAAGTCTTCGAAGGCGCCACAATATGCAACCACCCAGTTTTGCGGCGCAGCTGCTATACGAGGTATCTGGATCTGCTACGGTCTGAAGCTGCGACTTTCCAGCGATGTCGAAGCCGCAGCGGGAGCTAAAGCGGCGCTCCCGCAAAGTCGCGCCTCGGGAAGCTTGGCGGCGCTCACGTCAGTCGCGATTCCTCCTTGCGTTCTTCATACCTACGTCCTACAGATAGACAGAGCGGGAAAATACATCCGCTGTATGACGGACATGGCACTCTCTCGGGTAGACATGTTCCACGCTTGACAAATACAGGTCGCAGTGGTGGTGACGTCGCTGAAGAAGGGCATGCGCAGAGGGCTGCCGCACGGCAAACGGGGCGCGGTGGCTCTGCAAACGAGGAAGGCGCGTCCGCGCATCCTATGGCATCCCATGGTCTACCTGTGTAGGCACATGCTCTCCATATGGCTTCGAGCGGAGTTGAAAGCATGCCACGGTCCACGGTATCGCAGCATCTCTGTCGACAGCTCGAGTAGAATGTCCTCAGCAGAAGGTGCGTATGTGTAAGTGATTGCTTCTCGTACTTCATGCGCTTCCTATCACCGTCAAATCTATTGTGTCAGGCTCGAGCTTGCACAAGGTCGCTTGCTCTCTGCGACTTGCCGCCAGCAACGCCGCAGTATGCAACAATCCATTTCCCGCGGATGGGCATCTCGCCATGGACCTCTCCGGCACAGATAATTTGAACGGACTCCTATTCTACGCCACAGCTCCGCCTGATACTTTGGCTGTGCTGGAACGCCGTGCGAACGCATCTCCGTCTAATATCCCACAGCGTGAGATGGCCAAGAACGGCTTTGGCTCGTTTGCCAGCCTCTCCCGGCTTTGCAGTTTTCCCTGAGAATCTGGCAAGCTCTCCCACGCGAAACGCGGCTGCCTTGCGGTGGGGAGAGGCGTGCCTTCCGCGTTTGGAGAAGGTGAGTTTTTGACCTCACGTCTTGCAAAGCCTCACCCCTCCACATCAAGCTCACAATCTCACAGACGAAGCTTTCCTCCGAAACCACAGATCGCATCGCTCATCTCCGCTGCACGTAACATGAATGAACACCTTCTAGAGCGCTTCAGGCGGTCAAGGCCCGCGCTATACAACAGAGGCGATGTGGCGGAGATATTGGCGATGCCGCCAGCTCTGAACCCAAACATTCGCCAGTACTTCCATGACGCAGATCGGGCTATTGACGGCGGCGAATGGCTCCAGAAGCCCGATGTGCCAACGGGATCGGAGGTCCTCACCATGGAGAACATGAGATCAGCGTCCTCGACCTCATTTGGAGACCTGCCCATTGCGCCCAACAAGGTGATTGGCGCGTATGAGTCCAAAGGTGAGACTCTTGCACCTGCACCGAGGGCTTCGAGCTGATCAGAACCCAGAGCAATATCTCCAGACCCAGTACGAGCTACTGCGGCGTGACGCCCTGAAGCCATTATGCGAGGCCGTGTCAAGCGTACGAATGATGCCGGAATCAGTCGAGTCGTCACTCCTCATCACCGGCATTGGCATATACGAGAAGGTTCTTGGACACCACTGCCAGAGGCGTGGCATTGTGCTAATTTCATATTCAGGTCCACATCTGCGGAATCTTGTGTAGCCCCCGCGGTCTCGCGACTCGTATCACGTTCAGCATCCGCCGCGTGGGCAAGCAAATTCGATGGGAGCAGTCCAAGCGACTCAGATCCGGCAGCCTGGTGGCGCTCACTCCGGCCAACGACAAATTCCAGGAAAAGATCGTGATTGCGACTGTGGCCGCTCGGCCTCTCGACATGCTGCAGCGTAATCCTCCGGAAATTGACCTTTTCATCGCTCGTGCGGAAGAGCAGGAGTTCGACCCAATGGTGGAGTGGTTGATGGTAGAGAACCGTCAGAGCTTTTACGAAGCAGGCCGTCACACTTTGGCGGCCCTGCAAAAGATGATGAGGGAGCCGTCAGTAACCCTCCTCGCCATGACCCATCGCTTCTATGCGCTTGCGCAGGCTGATCTTCACCTCATCGCTTCATTTGTAACGGAGACTGACACATGCTAGATTTCCCTTGTCACGCTACCTGGTGTCTGCCCAAGCTGAGGTCAAGACTGCAGCCTACTTGAAGGACCGCTCAAAGCTGGACTTGAGCACCGTGCTGCATGGGAAGAGGCCGGACGACTACAGTAACGTCGATATCATCAAAGACTGGCCCGCTGAACCCAGCAGTGAGCTGGACAAGTCTCAGCTCGATGCGCTTCACCGCATACTCGTCAAGGAACTCGCTATTGTTCAAGGGCCGCCCGGATGCGGCAAGACGTACGTATCGAAAGAGGCGTTGAAGCTCATGCTGGCGAATAGTACGCCGGACGACCCGCCAATTATCATTGCGTGCCAAACCAACCATGCCGTCGATCAATTACTTGGTAAGGTCTTGGAGTTCGATGACAACTTCGTCCGTCTGGGTAGCCGCTCCCGAGACAAGGGCGCAATCAAAGAGCGCACACTTTTTGAAATCAAGCAGAGGACCTCGGAGCCGCCGCTCGCTGGATGTTCCAAGCCTAAAGCCAGGATCAAGATGAGGAACATCGAGAAAGAGATCGGACTAATACTTGCGCCGCTGCAATCAAACAAAGACAACCCTTTGCCTCTCGATTACCGCATGCTAGAGAATGTGGAGCTCCTCACCAAGAGGCAAGCCGATACGCTAGAGGCTGGAGCTTCGCGATGGGTCCAAGCGAAGCAAGACGGCCAAGCTTGTCGTGACGCTCGCGCATCTCCGTTCTTCGTCTGGCTCGGCGGCGATGATCTTGTCTCTGTGCCGCTCAGGCAGCAATCTGAGCATTTCGGTTTCGATTTCGAGGAAGAGGAGCTCGGACACGAGCAGTTGAAGGAGCTCGAGGCCGAGAACACCGCCAAGGACGATGACGACTTCGAGACGCTCTCCGGAACATTGCTCCTTCTGGCCGACAACTTCACTGGGCGCGAAGCCGTTGGGAGCGGCATTGCTAAGGACAAGATCAAGGGCGCGCTGGAGCAGCAAGACATGTGGAAGATCCCACAGCGAATGCGTGCTCGCATTTACAACTACCTGCAAGCTGAGCTGAAGGCCATTCTTCTTGTTGGCTTCCGGAAAAAGGTGAAAGAATACAACGGCCAAGCCATCAGTCGACGCATTGGTCAGTGGGAAGAGGAAGAAGTGATCTTGAAGAAAGCCAACGTCGTCGGCATGACGACTACTGGCTTCAGCAAGTACCGTGCGCTCATCGCCGCCCTGCAGCCGAAGACCGTCCTGATCGAAGAAGCAGCGGAGACTCTAGAGGCTCCGGTCACTGTGGCTTGCTTGCCCAGCGTTCAACAGCTGATCTTGGTCGGCGATCACCAGCAGCTGCGACCCCACTGCCAGGTCAAGGAGCATGAAGACGCACCTTACTACCTCAACGTTTCGCTGTTCGAGCGCCTAGTAACGAACCAAGTTGAGTTCATTCGCCTGGCAAAGCAACGCAGAATGATCCCCGAGATAAGACGAATTCTCTACCCGATCTACCGCAACCAGATCGAGGACCACGAGTTCGTTCTGAACAAGTTCAATCGGCCGGACGTCCCGGGCATGGGCGGTGTCAACTCGTTCTTCTTCACGCACAAATGGTTGGAGGCGAAAGATGATCAATCTAGCTCGTACAACCCTGAGGAGGCCGAAATGATAGCCGGCTTCCTCAGTTATCTCCTTCGGAATGGCACGCCGGCACCAGAAATCACCGTCTTGACATTCTACAATGGCCAGCGAAAGAAGTTACTGGAGCTTTTGCGGCACAGCGAGACTCTGGCGAAAGTCGATGGTGTGCCCAAGGTCGTCACCGTTGACTCATATCAGGGCGAAGAAAACAAGGTCGTCATACTCAGTCTTGTGCGGAGCAACCAGGAGAAGAAGGTCGGCTTTCTCAGCCTCGCTAACCGTGTCTGTGTGGCGCTCTCGCGTGCGCAGTGTGGCTTCTACGTATTCGGTAACGGCGAGCTGTTGTGGAATTTTGAAGAGCTTGAGCAGAGGCGCTTCGGCAAAGCTGCGAAGCAAACTTGGCAAACTGTCCTCAAGATCTTCGCGGGGCAGCACAAGAAGACTGAGCATCTGAAGCCAACCACCGAGCCGCGCGGAAGAGTCCACGACGCCCTGCCGCTGCGATGCGCCAATCACAACAACCTCGTCGAAATCAGGACTCCGGACCAGTGGGATACCAATCTTGGCGGTTGTAATCAGCCATGCCAAGGATATCTTCAGTGCGGGCATCTCTGCCCTCACCTCTGCCACCCTCTCTCGCATGACTGGTTCTGTTGCGACGAATGCGGCTCTACTGTCGCACCCAAAGCCTTGGCTGCTCCATCGATTTCGACTACGCTAGCCTCTGCGCATCACCATGAGCGCGCCTCCAGTCAGTCAACGGCTACCACCACTTCGTGGCAGACCTTCTCGTCGGAAGAGCCGCAGAGGTATGCGAAGAAACCTGCTGCCGTCACCGCAAACATGGCTGCAAGCAGACGCACCAGTCCGCAGAGGATCAGCGAGGATGACCAGAATGTGTGGGCCGCCGCTGGCAAGCTTGCAGTCGAGAACCAGACTCTGTTGGACGTAGATTTTGGCATCGAGGAGATCACGCCTGTCATCGGTCGTATGCATCTCGAACATACCACGCTCTCAAATACTGAGAATCAGGACGGCAAGACCGAGGTCGAGGGGAAGGGCAAAGGCAAGAACTTGTCTACCGTGGAGCATGTGAAAGTAGAGCAAGCGGTGGTGAAGATGACGGATTGGTCCAGCAAGCCCAGTCTGCTGGATTAATGCACTTGAGCTCTGTAGAGAACAGCCTTGAGAGTTGAGTGGAGAAGCCAGAGCATCTACAGGCCCGGCGATCCGTGTGGAGTCGTAAGTAATCGCTTCGCAATGCAATTCGCCCACCAGGACCAAGTATCATTATCTTCGAATGCTACTTGTGCAAACCCGCTCACTCGCCCGTTGCGCTCCTTCCGCTTCCAGATCTCGACCGACCTGGTCACTGGCGTCCGCATCCTGACCTAGCACGTTCGGAGAGCTCATCGCCGCCTTTTGATCGAGCACGACGGCTTGTCCAAGACTGTTGACGAGTTCGAGGAGAGCTTGATGATGGAGGGCATGGCGGACGGTTTGTCTCCTCTGTGACCGGTCGTTTCATGCCGAAAAATGCTCGCAGAGGACAGCGTGGGGACCCTACTGTTGTCAGGGCCCGATGCGCAGCATCATCTGCTGGCGTCACTGCGCCTCGTCCACGGCAATAAAGCAACCAAGAAGCGCATGACAATCTGTCTCCACGAATGCTGCCCCTGCTACAACCACCTAGATGGCGTCAACTCCATGAAACGCCGCCTCCTACAGGGCGTCAGTGGCGAGGTTCGAGAGAGCGGCTGGTACTTCACTGATGCCGGCATTGGCGCGGTACTCGGAAGCCTGCCTTTGAGCAAGGACGCGGAAGCAGCGAAAGACACGAGTGACGATCTTGCGAACGCCTTCAATGATCTGGGTCAGAACAAACTCGATGATACGGACGAGAAGACGTCGAAAGCACAGATCCAGCATTCGCTTGTCATAGTCAAGCTGGACAGGGATGAGACGAAAGCAGCCTTCCGGAAGGACGAGATGGATTATCACGACCCAGATAAAGACGTTAATATGGATGTTCAATAAGCCTTGGAAGTTTCCCTCCTCACAGCCCGTAAAAAAGGCAGGCGCACCGACAGGCGTCACGATGCGGTCTACTACTCGGAGGCCCTGAACGGACCCGATGTCGCGACCTTCAAGTCCTGCTACCGTGACGAAGACAAGCTGCGCTCTCTCGGCCTCACGTTCAGTGACAAGTCATCATCGAGGCGAAAGGCCAGCACCATAGAAAAGATGCACTCGACTCCATGGCCCCACTCAGCATTATGGCGGCTATGCAGAAATCGGAGAAGAAGTATGGAAGTCCTAAGTCGGCCAAGGAGCTCCGGTGTGAAGAAGAAGACGATAGATCTTGAGAGATATCTAGTTGGAGGCCTGCTCACCCAGGCCGCCGTGCTCCTGCGACGAGACCGACTAAGCTCTCCTCCTCCATTTCCCGATAAGGACTCCATAAATGCAGAAGCGGCCAACACAGACCACGAGCAAGAGGGTGATAGAGATGAGAGTGCGATCTGGAGGCTTGAGCGCCACAGGCTTGATGGGCTTGAGGACCTGACACAGCGGGAGCCCAGACGCGCTTCATTCCGCTGACTCCCATTTTTACGGCCATTACAAGAAGAGTGATGCTGATAGAGACGAGGAAGAGAACCAGGACGACAATGATGGCATCACTCAGGGTAAAGATGACAAGAGCATCGGCACGCGTCTGCACAACGTTGTACTGGACAAGCGATCCGCAGGCGACGGCGAAGATGAGGCTGAGAAAGACGGCAGTCCTGACAACAATGTGAAGAAGACCAAGAGGGGGGATTCGGATGGGTCCGATGGGGACCAGGATCGGGTGGCAGGAGATCGGGTTTCTGACGTGGCTGCTCATCAAGCAAAGGGCGATGCGTCTAGACCAGTCGAGCACGGCGACCTTGAACAGGCCGTCAAAGGTGACGGTCCTGTCGGCGATGCGCAGCTGACTGGCCGTACGGGCGGTCCAGCGGATCTCGCCTTCGACGAGAACGCTGCCGAGTCCCCAAAGGAGGCGCACGTTGTCGCGATCTCAGCCTCTTCGCCCGGCGACATGGATGAGGAATACGACGAGCTGTAGGGCTTCTGTAGTGATCCCTCATGGCGTCTTGCTCTCCTATGTCCTTGAAAATGACGAACAACTGGGGCCCCAGTGGTGGTACGGCCCGCCTCAGCTAGTAGCGAGGGGATGAACGACGGTTCTACATGCGGCAGAAGCTTGCTGTCGTTGCGGTTCGTGGCATCGATCGACTTAAGCGACATGCATGCGATATTGGAGGCTTAGGATCATGGCGTTCGCGGGGAAGACGGAAGGACACGCTCCAGGTGCCTAGCTCGTGCGTATGCTGCGAAACAACCTGGTTACTATCTCTTAGACGCACGATGCACATTGGCGAGGATGATGTGCTGCAGTCTTCCGAAGGACAAAGTTGCTCTTCACCATTCGTGGCCCGGTTAAACACTATCCTGCAAGAACACCTGTCATGCAGCTGAACGATTTTGTCAACTTTGACTGCAATGCATGCGCTGGCGGTGCAGAAGCACTTGAGGGATTATCAACGCCGCTTCTGACCGTCACTACCGTCTTTGTGCTGAAGTCCATATGTCAAGCCGCATAGAAGGGTCATTACGGGTGTCGAGGCTGGCCCAGCAAACGGAGCCTGCGCTGCTCTGGAGTTGCCCTTATTGTCAGATCTGGGCGGCGTAACGAGGGTCTCAAAGCGTTGGCCCGTGCTCTGTGTAAATGAGCCATCTTCACGGCACTTATCTAACCTAAGCATTGCAAAACTGATAAAGCCGTGATATCTCCATCGCTTTGACACCGACGCTGTGCGCACGGAGCTCAGTTTTGATTGATCCAGTGCATTGATCATGTAGTCTCGCGCCACGGTTGTACGCAGCCTGACCGAAGCGCAGGTGACCGGGAGTCCACATCCCGGGATCAGCCACCCGGAAGATCCGCGAACCTGGTTGACCTGTTGCGAACGCGGATGTTCTGCAGGCGGCGAAGTCGGTCGCCAATGCCTTGAGACAGATGCAGCGACGTCTTGGATTGTGCAGCAAGGAGGCCAAGCGTTTGCGCAATCCGCCGGTGGCCCCAGCTTCGCAAGACTTTGAGATGCAAGCCTCATTCAAACAAGAAGACTGCGGACACAAAACCAGGAGTCAAGTATGCTCTCAATGTTGCCTTGCCGATAGTGTAAGATGCCGAGCGTACCTAGCCGGCTGAAAAGCCCCCGATCGCATCTCGTTGATCTTCAACGGCCTTTAGTCTCTCGTGTTGATCGGATCTCGGATGTTGTACATGCCTGGTGTGGACACTTTCCCTGCAACGTCGACGAAGGGTACTCAAGTGCGAAATGTGATAGATCGTCTTTCTTATATCTTCAGCCGGCTATATGCAAAACATGTGAGCCACACTACGATGGAGATCAGCAGTCCGCATGCTCAGCGGCGTGAAAGGTGAAGCTTGCTAAATTAGGATATTGCAAAGTTCTTGGCAGTCGATCCTGGCGACTTCGCACCAGGATCCCAGCGAGGGAATCAAGCATGACCGGCTTAGCCAGTTGCTGGAACAAGCGATTTTGCACCTTAGCTGCACGGCGATCGAATGGGATCTCGTGCCAACACCTTGTTCCATGCAAATACAGGACGACATACCTGCATGATTTGAGATCAACTCCCGCCACATTCCCAGTCAAGCGGGCCGGCGTTGCTCGGCTGTGGGGCAGTGATGGC
Organism: Acidiella bohemica; assembly: GCA_019670975.1. NCBI lineage: Eukaryota > Fungi > Ascomycota > Dothideomycetes > Mycosphaerellales > Teratosphaeriaceae > Acidiella > Acidiella bohemica. Next base: position 380,077 of record JAGUCJ010000021.1, read on the forward strand.
CGATTGTCCTGTGGTTTTCCCGCGGACGCCTTTGCAGTGGGCAGATGTGGACCGGGTGCAGTGATAGCACGTCTCCTCTAGTACTTGCGTTGTGTATACGGGCTGTGATAGATTGTGTGCAGCGGTGTTATTCAAGTATAAGAGCCATTGACTGTTTATCGTCGAATCCAGCGCAGTGGATTAGAGATCTTGGTTCATCTTACACGATCGTCTGACCCATGTCCACTCTCCCGGTACCCTGTCGGCTGTTTTCCGGACACGATCCAGCCGGGCCGCCGTGTCTCAGCGATACAGGAGTCCGGCAAGCCGAGAACCGCACCAATTTCATGCCACTTGGGCCTTATGACATATTCCGCATACAGCCAACGCCGTCCAAGCGACCCTCGTGCGTTTGGCTACATTGAGTGGTGTTGAAGGAGGCGCTTGTGTCCCTCCCGAGGTCGGTAGCGCTGCGCCACGCGTGTGGAGAGAGGGGATGTGTCTCCAAGTAGCCGACTAGTTCGGAGCCGTCGACGACGCCTTCGTGAAGCAAACGATTTTCGAATGTTAGGGCGATGCTATAAGATCGCGCTTGTGGCTCCCAGGGGTTCGGTATTCCACCACATCCTCAACTCCGTAAGACTGCAGTCATCACCGCTCTCCCCTTTGATTTACAGTTCACGCTATACCCTCCCGCTGTCGGGACGTTTCGAGTCAAGCCTCCAACCTCACAGCTCCAATTCGATCCTTTTCTTTGCAAGCTCACATACTTGAGCCACAGCAAGGCTCCGCAGGCCACCTCCCAGCAAAGTCAACCAGCGAATTGGAGCATTGCATTACAAAACAACACGAATCTTGCGGCCCAGTGTTGGTTTCGTGTGGTGTCACAACGAGCTGCCCAGGTTTATGACCAGCCACGTGAACAAAGATGGCCGACAGCAGCTCGCGCTCCTACCTCAGAGACGGCCATGGTCCCAGACCAGTCGAATCCGGTACCACTCGAGATAGATTCAGCGGCAGCAGTCGACGCCGGCGAGACGGAGATGAGAGATCCTCAGGCAGATCGAAACGAGACGCCACACAACGAACGCCGAAGAAGGACGGCCACCGGCGGAAATCTTCAACGACCTACTCTGTCGACAGCTGCGCTGAGCGACCTTATTTCGAGCTCGATGTTATTGGCCAACCATCGAGAAGCATTGTGCTCGGTCAGACCATCGAAACCTCGCTACTGCTCAGCCTCAGGCTTCCGGCCGTTGATCGATCAATCACACCGGCATCCATCGACTGCTCAAGACTCTTTGCTGTTGTCTCGCTGGTAGCCGATAACCGCAATGGCGAACGTGTCCCTCTGGAAGCCGGCGTAATGGCTGGACAGAAGATGTTCGACTCAGTGCACCCGATCCTGGCAGATTATACAGCTCGCTTGTCGAACAACGAGCCTTGCCGGTTGGCACTTGGCTACTTCACCTTCCCAAGTATGCTCATCCGGCAATCGGGAACCTACCGCATCCGCACCACGCTCATCAAGATGAGCGCCGCCGGCGAGGGCGGTGGAATGAGCATCTTGACCACAGATAGCGAGACCATTAAGGTCGAGCGCCGTGCTTCGTCGAATGCACAAAGGCGGCAGCGAATGGCTTCATGAATGAACTTTAGCGGAGGTGTTGTCGGAGTCCGGTCTCGGTAGGTCTGGGTGGTTGTCATGCATTTATATGAGTCTTTCGGATTGTACAAGCGGGACTGAGTGTTTGCGACTCGGCTATACCGCGCCCACAGACAATGACATCAATGTAATTGGAGATCTTAGATATACTTTCCGCCATGCTCTCCGCTGGCTTGTCGATGACGCTCGCTTGGCCCGTCGGGGCAGTCGCCTACCCCCTTCATGTCATCTTCCCCTTCTCAGAACATGTGTAACTGTTGCAATCAGAACAATCTTCTTTGGACATTGGTTTTACATGCTGGAAGCAGCCAATTGGCTCTGCGCTGGCATCGTACTCCCCAAAGGTGGCTTATCAACAACGCCTCGGCTTCTACGTTTCTCCGCGCTCCGGCGAAACAACAACATCGACCTCTCTTACAAGGGAATGCTGACACATCAGGGAGCATGGTCAGGGCATTTGCGAACATGGCCCTCGAATGATTCCTAGGTGGCAGATGGATCAAGAAGCTGGAGGGAGAGAGCCGCGCTACGACGGCGAAGATGTCAGCCCGGTAGGCGTCCCCGGCGCAGATGCAAGGGCAGGTTCGCTAACACGCGCTCAAGACCAGCGATCGAGAGCTGAAGGGATGGTATTTTACTGGACTAGCGGCTGAGGTCTACGCAGTGTGCGGCGTTGGTGAGTTTTGGGTCTCTCAGTCTCGGGACAAGCTCTGATGTGACCCAGGCTCTTTCGCTCCAGTCACCCTTGAGCAGCTCGCTAGAGAAAGCGGCGTGCTTCACTCTGATGGCGTAACACCTTGTATCCCACCGAAGTCTGCATCCTCTGCGCTTCTCCGGGATGCTGCAAGGCTACTTGCGAGAGCCGAAGAGTCCTCAGAAGGCGGCGGAGAATGCATCGTCCACCCATTTGGCGTGGCCACCAGCAGTGCAAGTTTCGCCATGTACACCTTCTCCTTGGCTGTATTCACGCAAGCAGTGGTGCTAGTGTCTTTCAGTCCTTTTGCTGATTATGGTGAGAGACTCGCTTACCGTCTACCGTCCCCACCCGCTTATTGAGGCGAACAGGAACGTATCGAAAGCGCCTGCTAGTAATGTTCGCCTACACCGGCGCTACGGCAACAGCGCTCTTTCTACTCATCTGGCCGCAGTTGTATGTCTTTGGAGCTGCTCTCGTTGTTATTGGCGTGGTTTGTTTGGGATCATCGTTTGTCTTACTGAACTCATACCTACCGCTGCTGGCAGCGAATCACCCCTCAGTAAGATCAGCCACCAGTAACGGATACCCACGGATCTCCGGCAACGGCAATGGTGAGCCACACAGTGTCTTTGCCAAGGCCAATGACAGTGCGATCTCACCCGAACTACGACTGTCCACCAAAATATCTGCTACGGGTGTGGGTCTTGGTTATGCAGCGGCCGTGTCCATTCAGATCCTTAGCATCGTCCTCTTAGTCTTTCTGAAGAAAGTCGACTTCAGATCCGAGTCCACGCCACTGCGCTGCGTCCTTCTCCTCGTTGGCCTGAGCTGGGCTGCTCTTTCCCTCCCTGGCGCTCTCTGGCTCCACACACGACCTGGCCCAGCCCTCCGCATTACAGCGCCCTGGCGCACTCGCATGCCCCAATGGATACAGTACCTTGCCTTCGCATGGGGCTCATTATGGCGTACCATTTGCACAGCTGCAAAGCTCCGGCAGACCTGGGTCTTTCTCATCGCATGGTTCTTGCTGTCAGACGCCATTGCAACTGTCAGCGGTACCGCTATCCTCTTCGCTCGCACCGAGCTGCATATGTCTACCATTCCCATCGCTCTTCTCTCGATCACCGCAACGCTCTCTGGGATAGCCGGTGCGTTTACCTGGCCCAAGATATCCCGCCGCTTGGACCTCGACACCCGCACCACCATCCTCGCCTGTATGGTGTTGATGGAAATCATCCCTGTGTATGGCCTGATCGGCTTCTTGCCCTTCGTCAAATCTTGGGGCGTTGGAGGCTTGCAGCAGGCAGGAGAGATCTACCCGCTAGGTATTGTGCACGGTTTCGTCATGGGCGGTCTGTCGTCCTACTGCCGAGCTTTCTACGGCGAGATCATCCCTCCTGGCAGCGAGGCGGCATTCTATGCCCTTTATGCGATTACGGACAAAGGCTCAAGTGCTGTCGGTCCGGCAGTTGTTGGAGCAATTGTGGACAGAATTGGGACGATTAGACCGGCTTTTGGGTTCTTGGCAATTCTAATCGCACTGCCCATGCCTCTGATTTGGTACGTTGACATCACGAAGGGGAGGGAGGAGGCGGTGGCATTGTCGAGACTACTAGGATACCGGGGTGGCGAAGGCATTGTAATGGAAGATTTCGAAGAGGGCAACGAGGATGCAGAAGGCTTGCTGGCAAGCTCTGACGGACAGGATAGATGAAGAATAGCAGTAATTAGGAGGCTCTGACGGACCGGAGTGATACTTCGACTACTTCCGATGACCCCGGCTGCTCTGATTTACCAACTTCTTCTTAACGTGCTTTGGCATCTTCTCTTTCCTCCGCTCACGCTTCTCCTCCTTGACATGCGCCTTGTGGGCTTTCTTCGCCTCCTTGTCTTCATAGCGCTTGCCTCTGGGCTTTCTATCTTCGTCGGATCTGTAGCCTGGGTTTACATCTTCATCCAGCTCTGTTTCTTCGTCAGTTTCATCGTCATCCTCTGTAGCATCATCCTCGTCCTTTGAGGCAAACGACGGCTGCACCGCACCACCGTCCGCTACCTTGTCAGCAAGGAGATTCCGGTAGGGTAATGACTCTCCATCGCCCTGATGGATCCGATCTGCGTCCCGCTCAATGTCGTAGACTTGCTCGAGTGTCTGCGGGATGTACTGTTGCCGGAAGACTTCATCATCAACCTGCCTCTCCTCCTCGTCCTCTGCCTCGTCGCAACGAGTTTTGTAGAGCCTTTCCAACGCTTCTCTCATCCCGCCTTCTTCTGTCGGGCCCTCGCTGCCAATTACGAAGCTGAATACACTCCGCTCGGTCAACGTATCGACGCCCTTTCTCCTGAAGAATGCGCTGATGTTCTTGATGTCCATCCGCAAAAACTCCAATGACCGCGGATGGTCATGCTCCACGCTCTGACTCACGTCAATGACAAACAGTTTGCCATCATGATATAACAGATTGTACTCCGACAGATCCGCGTGGACCAGCCGGCAAATTTGAAACATTACCCTCATGTAGCCAAGCAATGTTAAATAGACATCCCGCCACTTCGTCGCCACCTCCGCCTCGCTGGACGCCTCGAACTCAACGTCGCGGATCCTAGGGGCTGGGACGCCCTTACTGTTGCCGATGAAAGACATGAGCATCACATGTGCCTTCAGGTAAACGGGCTCCGGACCAGGTATCTTGGCCGCGTGAAGTCGTCGGAGATTCCGGAACTCCTTCTCGGCCCAGACCTTCACCATGGCACGATTGGAAGATTTATTGTAGCCCTGCTTGAACCGGAACTCGCCAGAGACGTATTTGTCTCGGTCTTTGAAGACGAGAATGCTGGTCTTGTACACTTTGATTGCGCGGTGGATTGGCTTTGCAGTGGCGCCGTCGTCAGAATCCTCTTGAGGCGCAGTGACTGCGTGGTAGACGTTGGCTTCTTTGCCGGTAGACAGTACACCATTCATCTCAGTGATGATGTTGCGATTCAGCATCTGGAGCAAGATCATCTTCGTCCTGGGGTCGAGCACTTGCTCTGTCGTTGCACGATCGCTCCTCTCGGCGCCGCAATGGCTCTTGCCTCCGAGTCCAGCCTCCAAGTCGTTGAGTCGGAGCTTGCCAGTGTGCCGCGAAAGTGACTTGATTTGGTCGTCTATGTTGGCCTTGGTGTTGAGTTGAGGATTGGTCTTGGGTTTCTGGAATTCCGGAATTGAAGGGTCATTCTGTCGTCGTTGTCGATTATAGGCTTTCGTGTAGTCGGATGGATTTGATGCTCGCAGCTCGGTATCGGAGGCCTCGTCTTCAGATGGGTCAAAGAGGTCGTCGTAGTCTTCATCTTGTTCGTATTCGCCGCTCTCATCGTCCAGGGCGCTTCCAGGCATGTGCTTCCTTTGCGTTTTGCCGTCGAGAACATAGCCTTCGTTCTCCAAGAAAGTGTGCGGGGGCACGTGGGCTTGCGATGGATTCGCCATGATCGGAGTTCCTGTACGTTGTCAAGTTGGCGTGTTTGTGTCGTTGTCAAGGAACGCAAAGATCAAATGGAAATGTCCGTCAAAATTCTCGACTTTCACATGCGAAGGTGACGCGCAATACCAAAGAGGGAAGGTCCGACTCAGACAAAATTATTTGGGCAGTAGCTCAGCACTAAAATGCGGAGGCGGAAAGCCTAGGCACTACCGCAGAGCCTCCATGACTGCACAGTCACGGCAGCTCTGGCGGCTTTACCATCACCTGCTCGGCCTGCCACAGTTACATATGGGATGGTGTATTTGACATGGCGGCAAGACGGGCACCTTCAATCTGCCTGTCTTGCCAGGGAAGACAATTGTTTAAGATATGGCGAACAGGAGCAACGAAGAGGAGGCGTCTCAGTCTGCGCACCGCTCCGGCCAGTACAGGCGGTGGAGGAGGACATTCGGGCATTGGGTTGCACATGATGAAAAAGAAGGATCGCCGAAAGACTGCCAGCCTTGAGGTTAATTCAGCAAAGGAGAATGCGGTGGCTCAAGCGGCTCCAGCGTGGTGCATGGACAAAATGGCAGCTGAATTGAGGGAGGCCATGGAAGGCTTCAAATCGCTCTACGAGACTCGAGACAAACGTGTGGCCATTCTGCGGACTCTCTCGAACCCTTCCGCGCTGCCCAAAGCAACTGGTGAACACAACAAGAAGCGGCCAGCGGCGACCACGGCCAACCTGATCCTGCCCGAAGCCAATGCTGGTCCAATACCTCATGCTGTATTCCGGCAAAACATACTGTCCACAAACAACGACAAGACGCTCCGTCAAATTCTAAGAGCTCAATTCCTGCGTGCCGTTGCGCCGTCCGACATCTACCGCATTCTCGCCACCGTTTTCACTTTGGCCGGCAAGGAAGTCCGCATGGCGCTTGGAGCACTCAATGAACCCCTGATGCGCGCTCTCTACCGCTGTCGCGCCCAGTCAACCGATCGTGAAGTCCTCCGCTGTATCACTGCCATCTGCGCGAGGTATCCAGTCTATGATATACCAGTCAGCCCCCAACTCATCGTCCTTGGTCTCAAGTTCGCCGCCCGCACTCGCAGCTTGTCAGGCATGAAGAAATACCTCCACGCTCTCCGCAACCTCGACGGAGGCCGACATGTGAACTCCAACGTCTTCCGCGCTACCATCGCCAAATTCTCAATCGGACACCGAGGCCTCGGCGAGATCCGGAATGGTCGCTGGCGCAAAGACGAACTGCTGCAAGTACTCACAGGCTTCGATGACTGCCTTCACCTCCCTCCAGAGAAGCAATACCATTTGGAAACATTCCTCGACCGATCAGACTGGCAGTACCTCCACGGCTGGATTGCAGCTCTAGCCCGTTGTCGCAAAGTCGATGCCGTGTGGGACGAATGGCTGAGATGGAAAGCCACAGATGCCCGGACCCGCCCAAAGAACCTGAAATGTCAGAGCGTCAATGTCACGACCAAAACTCGGGGCGACTACTGGTTTATTGAGCAAATGACGTACGCAGGCGGCCTGGAAGAAGCGTGGAAACTTGTGCATGCCACTGGGATGAAGTTGTCGGTGCTGCACGATCGAATCAAGTTTAAACTTCTTGAAGGCGTCGACTTCTGCCCGCCAGAGATCTGGATGTCGCAAGGCCATGCGATCCGGGAGCATTTGCTCAGGAAATACGATCTTGAACTTTCAGCAATTGAAAAGGCGCTGGGAGTTGCTTGGGTACCTACGAATCTGGATGACGATGCGGAAGGGTACCATGTCATGATTGATGATCAGGAGACAGTCATGAATAGACTGGGCGCTGGGGTCTCTGGAGTTGAAGACGATTTTGGATATCCATGGGAAGGTGTTGTGGCGCCAAAGGATCGGCCACTGCATGCCGCTGCTGAGGTAGAGGGCAGCATAACGTGGTCATGATCGATTACGCTCGCAAGTTTCGGGTCTGCACGCTCTAACGACGCCCTTTTTGTATGACAAACAGGACCGCACAGCTCGGTCAGCATAACACATAGCAGTGTATGTCTCCACACTCGCGCCAGGAACTGAGAGCCCGACGACGTTGACGAGTAATGAAAACTTGGGTGGGTAAAATACGAACAACCTCTCAAGACCATTATGACAGCCGTTGCCCATCACCCGTTGCCTTTGCCCTTCGCTGTGCAACTCTCACTTCCGCGAAACCGAACACCCTCTTTTCTATGCCCAATGCTGAGACCAGAAGATATGACAAACATCTTAGGCACAGGAGCCTTACTTCTTCCCCGTTCTACCACCCTTCCTACTTCTTCTAGCCTCCTTCACCGCGACCTCGAGTCCGTGCTCTCCGTCAGCATCGACATTTATCTGAAGATGCGTGAGGCTGTCTGCCAAAGGATCGCTACCAGAAGGGCATTCAATGAGCTCGACCTCCGCAACCGCAGACGCCATCGCATCTTCTGCCTGCTTGTGCGGCGCTATCGCCATCTGCCGTCGTTGCTCCCGTCTCCGAGATTTTGCTTCTTGCTTGGCAGCTTCGAGACCAAGCGCCTCCATCACGTCGACATTGATGTTCAGATGCGCCAAGAGCTCAGAGGAGGGCACGTCGCTCATCGGCACGATGGGTACTTCCTCGTGTCCTCTCCCAGAGGCTTCGTATCCGGCAGAGGCACCAAACTTCGCTTCTACGCCATGGCAGGCAATGACATCCTCGACGTCCAGCCAGCTCTCTTCTAGCGTCAACGCGACAAGATCCGAAGCTGATCGCATCTCGTTCTTGCAGATGCCTGTCTCCGGACAAAGCAACTCTTGCACTCGCAGCAAGACAAACTCGAGGTCATTGGCCCTCTTCCACTCTGCATGCGCTTGATTTGGTTTACTATCTATCTTCTTCGCTGGCGCTTTGAGTGACGAGGGCCAGGTCATCGACTCGAGCAGGGAGTAAAGGATGTAGTGTAGCCAGACGAGGTTTGTCTCTGGATGGTATAGTTGCCAAGGGCAGCTCGAGGCCGCCTTGGTGTTGTTTGGAAGGGACTTGGCGGTAGAAGAGGCGTCGTCCGAGAGCTTGGTATGTCTGCCCTTTGCTTGTCCAGCGAAGTGCGGCGGGTAGGCGGCGAAGCAGTCATTGCTATAGACTGCTCCGCGCATGTAGCGGTAGATGTCGTATTGATAGTCTTCGGTGCTGTCACCTTCGAAAAGGCAAGGGTCGGTGCTGAGATCTGTGAATGCGATATCTGCGTCCTGCTCCGTGGCGGCTGAGTCGTTCAGTCGACATCGAGAGATCGTGTAGTCAATAATGGTGGTCTCTAGATCCGTGAACCCTAGGTTCTTCTTGATGTCCATTCTACCGGCAGATGGGAAGCCATCACCTCGCGGCCGGACGCAAATGTTCCCGAGGTGCAGATCTCGGTGCTCAAACTCTGCGCCTTCCTCTCCCTTCGCTAAGGAGAGCACAACCTGCCAAAACACATCCCACACTTCCCACACACTCCTCTGCCCGTGCTCAAAAGCTCGTTCCAGGTCAGTGCCTGCGTCTTGCATCTCGATCACCGCCCATAACTGATCGTCTCCATAGCTTGCTTTTTTTGCGGGGTCTGGGAAATGACTAAGATCTTTGCCCTTGGCTTTCTGAGCATCATTGAATGCATTGAAGGCTTCGCAGAAGAGTGGCGGAGGTCGTCCTTGGACTATTCGAAGGTCTCGAAAGTTTGTGAAGCCAGGGACTTCTCGCATCCGTTGCAGAACCCTGACTTCGCTCGCTACATCGGCTGGCTTGCTCATCACTTCTGCCTGTTTCAGGACAGCGGCCCGCTGCTTTTTGTTCGTAGGTAACGCTGCGGCTGGAGGCGTCAAGGCAATGACTTTGAGCACGCTTTCGTCGCGGCGAGAGAAGCCTGGGATGTCGGCGGTGGAAATTAGGGATAGACGGTATACTTCGCCGAAGGAGGCTTCGGCGATCTTTGTAAGATCAAAGTGCTCCGAGAGTTCATGGGACCAAGTCACAAAGGGGATCAACGGATGCTGAGAGAGGGAGAGGAGGGTCGATGTGTGAGTTGTGTAGAGATCCGTTTCCAGGCCTATGACCTTCAGACAGTCTGGCTGATAACGCCGCGTTTGCGCCGCTGTCGACTCCACTTCTACGCCGTTCTCGAAGAGGGGTACATCGTGCTGCTCTCGAAGTCGTGGGGAGCGCGTCGAATGGTCAGTCTGTTCCGAGAGGACCGGGTCCTGCGGAGACTGGGTCGCCACAAGCTTTGTGGGCTTCGTCTCATGCAGCACCTCAAGTTGAACCACCTCGACACCAGGGTCCTTCTCTTTCTTCGCCCTCTTAATTGCATCAAACATGATGTCGTCCTCTACCATCTTTTGCCCCTTACCGCCCCTCTTCTTCTCCTTCGTCTTCACTTTGCTCTCCACGCCACTATTTGCGTCCCTATCTCCCAGGATCACCCTTCGCTTCCTCTCATCCTCCACTCCATCTGCATAATCTCGTAGTTTCAGGCCTGTCACTTTCTCTAACAAGGCCTCCGTCTCATCACTTCCAAACTTTACCGGATTACGTCGTTGTGGACTGTTGAATATCGCGAAGTCGCTGCATTGTTTCGTTGTTCGTTTTCCATACACGATAGGTCGCGGCATTTTGGGTTCGTGCGACATTCGGCAAAGATTGCGTTCGACCTTACGGCGCATACGAAGAATGAGAAGGGATATAGGCGTTCCCTTTCGGGTGACATCATGTGCGATTGTTTTGCGATTTGTCTGCCATAGCAACGGGGCTTTATCGATAAGCCGCAGCCTTGTTTCGCCCGTTCAGCCTCGCAAGATTTATGATGGATCGCATTTCCAACAGCCTGTCAATACTCGGCAGCGCGCAAAATATGCAATAGAAAGAACACTATGTCAAAGCCCGACCGTACTTCTGGCCGCACGATCGCACCCTTGCCGCCTCGAACACGGCCTTAGTCGTGATCGACATGCAGAGAGACTCTGCCGCCCTTCCACCCCGTTCTAGCTCGACTAGATCTGACGACATCTCAGTCTGCGAAGAAGGCGGCTAGCTCTCACATCAAGGCTATGATATTTCTCTGACTCGCGCGGTCAATCCGGCCATCCAGTCACTCCTCTCAGCCGTAAGGACTGGCGGCTTTCCGGTCTTCCACACCCGTGAAGGCCGTCGCGCAGACCTATCAGATCTGTCACCACGCGAACTGTTCCACTCTCAAACAATCGTTCAGGGCTAGGCATTGGCGATCAATGTTCACTTGGCTGCTTACTGGTGCGCCGCGAAGCTGGCCACGACACCATCCCTGAACTGTATCCCATAGCAGGCGAGCCAGTGATTGATAAGCCAGGAACGGGCGCTTTTGCGAACACCGACTTCGAGCTCTTACTCCAAGTCAAAGGTGTCAAGAACCTCATCATCTGTGGCGTAACGTCAGACGTACCCGTACACACCACCATGAGGGAGGCTAATGATCGCGGTTACGACTGCCTCTTGGCCGAGGACGCTTGTGCAGCGAGTGAGACAAGGTTGCACGAGGTAGCGGCAGAGATGATCGGGACAGAAGGTGGGATCTTCGGAGCGACGGCGAAGGTGGCGGATGTGCTTAAGGCGATGGGTAGGCCAGGCGCTCAAGACTGACTGTTCGCCATCACATCATCAGTGAAAGCTGGTAACGCTGGCTATAGTTCCGAGTCGCTCATGATCCCGGCAGGTGATCAGCACAATACCGCAAGAATGCTAACTCGGCTAAATTGTCACGCGCTCACTTCACGACTTCTGGGGTATTGCCACCACTTAACTCCGTCACCATGCCCCTGATCCCTTGCCTTTGCGCCAAGCTCAGCGTAACACCCATCCATTCTTCCAATGCCGCAATGCGCGCTTCCTCCGTGTTGAAGCTGGCGACAATTTCTCGCCGTCCTCCTAGCCGGCGGTGTACCTCGTTCCCGTACAAGATCAGCTCGCCCACTACCTCCGACCCATCCTCGTTTAGCAAATATCGACTGCACACCAGCCGATACGTAAAAAAGCTCGTCCGATGGGTACTGGTGAAGTGATTCATTACTTCAAAATCCTGCGGCAGGAAACACACATCATCCTCGAAGCAGTACAGCGGCGTCCACGGTCCTTTCTCCCGGGTCCTCTTCTCAACTATCCAAAGCTTGTTCCCCGCGTACTCATTCTCGACAATGGCATCTTTGCGTAAGCGCACCGCTTGCGAAGGCGACACCATCGTCTCCGTCATCCCGTCTTGCAAGGCCAGCGGACGAGTCGGCCCGCCGCTTCCGAACTGGAGAGGCGAATCAGCATTCTGGGAGCGGTAACATCATACGAGGTTTTTTCTCTACTCACGCCAACGTCGACCATGAAGCATCCGCCACGGATCGTCACTAGGTTCACCATATGCGTCCATCCGCTGAAGGCGCTGCGGCCCTCGTCCGCCTCGATGCCTTTGCCATGATGGTTTATTCGGGCACCCACGCTCATCCTGCGCCGGCGATTCGATCAGCATGGCCCTTTACCCCCTCGTGTCCTCGCGAGGCCGGCGAACGTATTGAGACTCACACTTCATACCCGAGACTGCGCATCACGGTACCCAGGAACACGTTGTTTTCCATGCAGTAGCCTCCTCTCCCCGTCCCTTGCCGCACAATCTTCTGGAACAGCGCGTCGGGATGTATGCTGATCTGGTGGTGCGGCGAGTAATGCAGCTCCAAGTTCTCGAACGGGATGTTGGCGAGTGTATGCGACATCAGGGCTGCAAGGAAGCCATGGCCGTCGTTGTGTCGCACGACTTCTGCGCTGAAAGCGCCGGGTTCGTAGCGGAAGCGAGAGGGAAGGCGGATGCGGTCGTAGACCTCGTGGAGTTGCGCAGGTGTGTAGAGGGGACGCGTGGCAGACATGGTCGTCGTTGCCTCCGCTGAAGCTCGATGTTGAGGTTCCGGCAAAGCTTGGTAAGTGTATGCTCTTGCTGTCGATATCAATGTTGAGATGGTAGCATTCACGTCCTCGTAACTCATGGCGAGGGTCCCTTCAATTTCGTCTTATTCGACAAACCATTAGAGTGTCCTCAGCCGTGGCAATGTCGTCCGGTAAGTCTCTTCACACAAACACAAGGGTGACCGTCTCGCGCACGATCATGGTCGGGAGACAAGCCCGTCCACAGAGCAACCTGTTCGAAGCACTCACTGCTTGGCAGGCAATACACAGGGGCAACGCTTAAGCGCTTGAGTCGAGCCCTGAGAATTTGCATCGTATCAAAGGAGGTCCTTCCGTTCACCGAGCAGGGCGGTCAGAATCGCCGGGTCCGAGCGTATTTGGTACTAGTCTGCCCGGGTGCTGTCCTCTAGGGAAAGTGGGCCAGCAGCATAGCCGCGTACGCGAGAAGCTACTGTACGCCGATGAACACCTCAGGTCAATGAGCGACTTGATTGTTTCAGGGCCAGGCATCGAACGACTGCTAACATATTTTTTGCTGCATATCACCTTGTGCGACGTTGGTTTGTCGCTGGACATGATGATGTTCGAACACGGTAAGAAATCATGAGCGATACACGCTGAGTCAACCATACAACCCCGGGTAGGCTGACTACCACTCGACCAACACACCGAGCACGGAGCGAAAGGGCCAGCTTCTGGGCAACGGCGGAACATACAACCCGGTGCTTGAAGCTGCGGTGACCAAGTGACAACCAGTGGAAGAGATAGAGATCCAGGTACACCTCGACAAGCTTCATATCTATGAGACAAGGACTGGAGGTTCCGCTATACTTCACCAACCACCATCAGTAGTAGCTTTGAGAACGATTCGCGCGAGGACAAATCCACCCAACAACGGAGATGACCGACGTTTTGAAGGTCGGAACGATCTGCCCTCAGCTCGAGCTGTTCAATGAGCCCGCCACATGATCTCCTGCTCACGCTCTTAGTGCTGTGGACACAGACAAGCTGAACAAGAGTCTGTATACATCTCCCACGATGTACGGTGACGTAGCTCGTTTGCTTTTCTATCATTTGACAGAAGGCAGGCTGGCAACACAATACGGAGCCATACTCCAGTCAACACGGGTACAGCTCCAGCTAGGCTGACGGCGCAAAACGTCCATCATAAATCGTCCGTTCGTCCTGACATAGACTTATGAAGGCACCGGGCAGGCTGACTGTGCAAACTGCCGTCATACACCGGCCCTCCTCTCGCACATGAAGGCACCGGGCAGGTTGACCGCGTCTGTCATATGCAACCTCGTTTCTCCCCACACTGACAAAGAGAATGATTCCCTAAGCTAAGCCCCTGCCGCTGCGGCACAGGAGAAGCATCGCGTCGAATTACGGTCTCGGAGGACCGAAGAGCTTTCCTACCAAACGTCGTCAGCACGCCACGAAAGAGATCAAACGAACAATATCGCAAACACAGCCAGTATCCATGGTAGGAACAAGAACCGAGAGGACACCCCTGGCGTAAGAGCGCGTTCAAAGAGCAAGTCCGGAAATATACGGGCTGTATGAGTCAGCAACACTGTGACCTACCCCTCCTTGCCCTCGACACAATCTGGCGGTGACACACGCCTCCACGCCCTCTACGCGCATCGAGTACCTGGTGAACATCGATCACATCAGCCGTGCGGAGCCAGACCGCGGAAAGCCCAATAAAGTGACTGTCTGACTGGTCAGTCATAATTTTCTTACTTTGGCCGTCAATTTCAATGCTATGATGGAGGATTGGCACATTGTTGACGTGTCGATCCTAACGATCTCTGGGAGACCTGGAAGTGAGAGGAGAATTGCCACCATTGCCTGCAATTAATGGTCCACTGCACATACCTTCTAAATACATCATGAAACCGAGACTCATCGATACTGCACCCTCTGCCCCCCTCTTTTCTCCATCTTCGCCGCCCGCTTGCTCTGCGCCCCCGTCGCCGTTCCCTCGCCCTCACCTCCACCCATACCCGCTCCCGCAAACCCCTTCCTAACCCCGGAATACGTCGTAAAAGCCAACCACGCCGAATAAGCCGGCACAACCAGGTAAAGCCACCACGCCCAATCCCCCGCCAACGCGACCAAAACCACATTGCCCCAAGTCCAGTACAGCACATCCCACATCCACTCCGTCAGGCCTTGAGCTTCGAGGTCCTCGCCGGCTTTCCGGACACCGCCATCGGGGGTGTAGGATGGGCGGGAGAGACGTTCGAAGTAGAGCTCTATCAGGATTGCTGGGGCAGACAAGAGGAAGAAGGGGAGGAGGCGCCGGGGAAAGAGGAGGGAGCGGACGGCAATGAAGAAGGCATAGACGCCCAGGGAAATGGAGTGAGTGCGGTTGAGGGTAGAAGTGTTGGAGGTAGCGAGAGATTTGAGCGCTTTCTATGATTTTGATGTCAGGGTGGCGTGATTATGGAGGAATTGGGAGGGAGCGGGTAGGACTTGCCTTGGCCATGATTGACGGCTTCTATGGGTCACGGCTGCAGCTCCGGCTTTGATGCGCAAGTTCTCTTCTTTGCCGGCGTACTCTCCAAGTTGTTGTTCCTGCGAATCACTCTCGATCTACCGCCATGTCGCGTGGCCAAAGTCCATCGTCATTTTGATCATGAACCTTCCATCAAAGTGTGGAGGCGGGCCACTGCGCCGTCGCGCAGAGCCGCACGGACTGGGCGTAGATCCCTGGCTCGTGCTGCGTGCGTCCAAACAACAACCTGACGCGGGCGGCAACGCAGCAACACAATCCACTGCGCGGTGCCGCTACACACGCCCATAACGACGACACGAGTGCATGAGGAGGGAATAGAAAGGATAGCGTAGCATGACGTGGTAATCGGGGATATGCCAGCATATTTGGCCTGAGGCCTCACGACGCACGAGCGACTTCCGCCTCACCAACCGCGAGCTGTGCCTTCTGTGAGACTCGAGAGTCCCATGTGGAGCTGCAGCAGCGACGACCTTTTGCCGCCCCCTCGTCCACCCTTACTCCCCGGATTCGGAGTGACGATTCCCCTACGACACCTACACCACGTTCGACACCATGTCACCGACCTCCGGCATCGCGGCCTCGCAGCTGCACCAACTCATCTTCTACCACATCGACAATGAGATGCTTGATACCGCCAACTTCCTCGCCGGCCGCCTGCACGCACTGGAGCCACGCAATCCCGACAGCTCGCACCTACTCGCCATCACCTACCTCCGCTCCCGGCGCTACAAAGCCGCCTATGATTTCAGCCAAAAGTTCGGCGCGAACGGGCGACATCTGGGCTGCGCCTACGTCTACGCATTGGCATGTTTGGAGCTAGGCAGGAATACGGATGGCGTGACAGCACTGGAAAAGGCCAAGAACCTTTGGGTCGGCAAGCTGAATTGGAAGAAGCACTCGGAAACCACCCGACGGCATCTCCCGGATGCGCCCGCTGTGTACACGCTTATGGCGAAGCTGTGGCAGGCGCATGGCGATATGAAGAAGGCGGCGGATTGTTATTTGGAGGCGCATAAGGCTAATCCGTTCATATGGGATGTTTTTGAGGGGTTGTGTAAGATCGGGACGGATCTCAACGTGCAGAACATGTTTCGGCTGCCGTCGGAGGGTGGCGGCTACAGCGCGACTGGAGTGCCGGAGATCTATACGGATGAGGCACCGTTGACCACGCAACCACTCACTCAGCAACACAACTTTAATCAGCAAGTATTTACGCCTTCTGCAGACCCCTTTAACCCCAGCAGACCCATAAGTGAGACTGCGCACTTTGCATTACCAAATGCCAAAGGCAAATCAAACCAAGCACCTACAACGCGGTCGCATGGGAGCGAATGGGACACACCGACAGCTAACAGCGGCATGGGTGATGACGACGTCCCCATGGGAGGCATCGCAGTCGACGATGACGATACTGTGCCCGCGCCACCAGCAGCACCATCAAGACGAACGAGACCAGGCGCGCAATCAGAAGCATCACATAGGCCTAGGCAGCCTGCCTTGCGCGGACACACTCACTCCAGCTCGGAAGCCGCTGTAGCCGAAGACCCTCGTAAGCCGATGGTCGGTGGCCACAAGCGCACAATATCGGGCCAGACTTCGCAGGCGAGCTCGGCGTCGACCCTCGACCCGTCGGCGCCACCCAGGAGAAGTAATCGGTTGTTTGGCCAAGCGGCTGGGACCAAGACCACGACATCCACATCAACAGCGGATACCGTGAGCTCGCTGGCTGGCAAGGTCGACCGCACATTGCGTACGGCGAAAGCTGCGACAGGTGCGAAAGGCCGGACTGGCTCAACCGTGGGTAGAGTGGTCAGCGGCAACCGAAAGGTAATACCGCCCGGTCCAGAAGAGAAAGAGAAACGCGCACCCAGCCGAACCAGCGACCGCTCAGCCCCACCAGTACCTGGCGTAACCTCCGCCGTCATCCAGAAACCCCGCGTCCCCTTCGTTCCACAGGCCAACGAAGCACATCTCGAGTCACAAGCCCTCACCTCCCTCCTCGACTCCTTCCGCACCCTCGCCACAGCCGCCTACGCCACCTCGCGCTTCGACCTCCCCAAAGCCATCTTCACTCTCGGCACTCTCCCATCCACCCAGCGCGAAACACCCTACGTCCTCTCCCTCCTCGGCCGCGCCTTCTACGAAAGCGCCGACTACCCCAAGGCCGAAGAATGTTTCGCCCGCCTCCTCAGACTGCAAGCCTCTCGCCTCGAAGACTGCGAAGTCTACTCCACCGTGCTGTGGCACCTGAAGAAGGACAGCGCCCTCGCCTTCCTCTGCCACACCCTCCGCGATACCGCGCACGATGCCCCGCAAACTTGGTGCGCGACGGGCAACGCTTTCTCTCTGGCGCGGGAACACGACCAGGCCATTGCGGCCTTCAAGCGCGCCGTCCAACTCGACGACCGATGCGCCTACGCCTGGACATTGATGGGACACGAATACATCGCCAACGAAGAATTCGACGCCGCGCTGCACTGCTTCCGGAAAGCGGTCGCGGTCGACCGGAGAAACTACGGAGGCTGGTACGGGCTCGGGAAATCGCTGGAGCGACAAGGCCGGCTCGAGGCCGCCGAACGCCACTACCGGATCGCGGCGTCCATCAACCCGTCCAACGCGACGTTGTTGGTCTGCATCGGTGTCGTGCTCGAGCGTCTCCGAAACCGGCAAGCGGCGTTGGCGAATTACACGAAAGCGCTGGAACTTGCGCCGTCGTCGGCGCTCGCGCGGTTCAAACGCGCGAGGGTGCTGATGCACATGCGACATTTCGCCGAGGCCTTGGAGGAATTGGAAGTGCTGAGGCGACAGGCGCCGGAGGAGGCGAATGTGTGGTTTTTGTTGGGCAAGTGCTGGAAAGGGGTGGGGGAGAAGGGAGAGGCGTTGCGGGCGTTGACCACGGCGTTGAATTTGGATGTCAAGGTAAGTCTGAAAGTCTCGGGGATCTGTCGGGGGGGATCGGCTCGCTGACGACGGTGATGCGTATAGGCTGCGCCTTTCATCAAGGAGGCGATGGAGACGTTGGATGATGAGGATGAGGAGGAGAGCGAGGATGATTGATTCGAGCTGCCTCGGGATGGCCAGGCCTGGTAAGTGAGGATGCGGCACTCCGCCGCCGTGCTCCTCGCCCTGAAGCTGGCGTTGCAGAGAACGGGGCGGTGAACTGCAGAAGCTACGCCCCGCGCTGAACCTGAGACGGACGCGAGGAGCTGGAGATTCATAGCGAAGCAAAGGGCTGCTCACCGTGCAACAATTGGGTCGCGTGCCTCATCTGGAGGACAAGGAGCTTCTTCTTGGGAGCTGCGCGAGGAAGATCTTGAAGATTCTCCAGGTCGCGGAGGACATGCAGTAGATCCGTAGCGATCCGCTGATCTCGGCTGAATATTGTAGGCCAGGAGTCAGCATGAAACACGCCATACCGCCCAGTATTGCATCTCGGCAACCACTTGCGAATCTCCGACGTAGCCATCACTCGGACGTCTCGAACATGCTCTAGGACTCCACGCTGAACGAACCGATGCCCTCCCTGCCTCTACGCCTCCCCTCCGCACCAGCACATCCCATACCTCATCATCTAATATCTGGACTCCGTCGACATCCACGCCTGTACGCTGCTGAACCCGGTCGTGTCGCACCGTCGCGCTCTAGAAGCAGAAGACCTGATCCGCGAGTTTGCTGACCGGCCGCGCCTTCTGGTAGCCCAGGGATTCCGTAGCCTTCTTCATGGCGCTGACCATAGGCGGAGGCCCGCAGATGAGGATCTTGATGTCGTCTGCTGGGGCCGGGAATCGTTCCTGTAAATCACACACAAAGCGTCAGCGACCCACTCACGCCACCCCTGCTCATCATCCTCGTCGACGTCGTCGTCATCACCGCCACCAACACATCGCTCACCTTGATCATATCCGCCGTCACGAACCCCACCCCACCCTTCCATCCTGCGGGAGGGTTGTTGAGGACGTAATACACCCTCAGCCGCGTATCCTCGTCCTCCAGCGCCTGCAGATCACTCCTCAACAAGATATCCTGCTCGTCCACATTCGCGAAGATCAGATCCACCTCCGTCTCATCGCCCTTGCTCCTGCCCCTCAGAATGGCCTTGATGATCTGAAGCATGGGCGTGATGCCCGTGCCGCCCGCGATCATGCCGAATCGCCGGACCATGTTCGGAGTGTAGACCATCGCGCCCTTGGGACCCTTGACCTTCATCGTGTCGCCGATCTTCAACGTGGCCAGGTGGCGGGAGATGTTCCCGGTCGGGTAGGACTTGACGAGGAGATCGAAGTGCCCGGGCTCCCAGTCGGAGGAGATCGGGGTGTAGCTGCGGACGACCTCTTTGCTCTGGCTCTGCCCGGTCTTGGGGTCCGCGACGTCGAGGGTGGCGGCCAGGCTGATGTGCTGGCCGATGGGGAGGCCGAGGATGGCGTTGGGGGAGGGGAGGGCGAAGCGGTAGATGGCGGTGTTGTGCGAGATGACGGTCTTTTCGGTGAGGGGGAAGGCCTGGAATCGGGCGGGGTCGAGCGCCTTGGTCGCCTCTGTATGGGGCATGCCACCCCTCAGATCAGCATGGGGGGCGGTGTGCGGGGGCGGCGGGGCGGTCACGCGTACGATTAGTCCAGACCTGCCAGGCGCCCAGCGCCGCCGCCACGACGACGGCAGCGGGCGTCCATGAAGCCTTCACCGCGGCCGTCGCGCCGATCAGGACGAGCGCGGGCAGGTACACAAAGGCGATGTATTGCGGGGCCAGCGGGCCTGTGGGCTTCGAGGTGGATTGGCCCGTGGCGACGTCGGTGACGGCCGTGAGCGCCTCGACGATCTTGGTCATGCTGGCCGGTGTCGACGGGAGAGAGGGGTGAAGGGGAAAGGGGGAGAGGAGGGG
The DNA here is from genome assembly GCA_019670975.1 of Acidiella bohemica. NCBI lineage: Eukaryota > Fungi > Ascomycota > Dothideomycetes > Mycosphaerellales > Teratosphaeriaceae > Acidiella > Acidiella bohemica. The sequence continues at coordinate 400,215 of JAGUCJ010000021.1, forward strand.
CGGTGGAGGAGGGGGGGTGGAGGGGTGGAGGTGGGACGGAGGGTTTATGGTCGTCTTCGGTCAGACTAGTATGTGCAATTCGGCTGCTGCGCCCTGCAGGGCCGGGAAGATTGCCCCCCATTGGGCGAGGGGGGGGGGGCAGGATCCGGAGAGTGGAGCCCGTTTTCGGCACTGCAATGGCGACGCCGGGATCTCTTCCGCAGTGGGCGACAGCGAGGCGCATCTGCCCATGCACGACACGGATGCTCTGGCATTGTCCGGCCCTCTTCGCGACCAGATGGCGGCGATGTGCGCGCGCACTTCACGTGGACCGAGTCCAGACGCGACCCGATCCCGGAGAGGAAGGCACGGCGGGGATGCACAGCCCACCGTCTGAGTCGCCAAGGGCCCAGTGAAGTGCATCCTCTCCATCTGCACTACCGCACAACACGTGGCGGTATTCGCGGACCCACTTCCCACCCTTCCGTCTCTCGGCACTGTCCCGCCAACAGTCGCACACCGAGTCGGCATTGGAGGGGGAGAGAAGAAGTACCATCGCCCGCCTGCGAGGAGAAGGACGACATGTCCGACGCCCCCCAAGGCGGGCCGGGGCCCATGACGAATGGCAGCCCGGCCGACGCACACGAACACCTGCCGGAAATCGATCTCGACAACCCGCCCTTCCCTCTGACAGCAATCGACCGGGAGATCCTCGCCACCCCGGCCGAAGAGTTCCACCGAACCACGTGGGACGAACTCAAAGAAATCATCAGTACGTCAAGCCCCCAAGTAAAAGCAACAAGCCAGGGCAAAAGGAAACCCCAAGCAGATCCCAAAGAAGTGCCTCGATCGCTAAAACCCCCCTTTCCATGTCCCAGGGACGAACCGGCTGGAACTCCTGAAACGCACCCCGAACGACCTGCGCCGCTACCTCGCCTGGTGCCACGGCATCCGCTCGCGCTACGGCAGCATCGCCGACTTCGTGCTGGAACGACGGCTGCGCTGGCCGGCCCCGCCGCCCGGCCGCCCCGCCACCGCCCCCGCCGCCCGCGCCCCGCTCCAGCACCCCCGCGACTACGCCGTGCTGGTCAACGACTGGCCGTACGGGGTGGCGGCGGGGATCGTGCACTTGATCGTGTGGAGCAAGGTGCGGTTTCCGGTCGTGGATGCGGCGGTCGATGGGCGCGGGGACGTGACGGCGGCGGCGCGCGCGGCGATCGAGGATTTCGTCAGGGAGGTGTTTGTGCGCGGGTTGGAGGAGTGGGGAGAGGGAAAGGGGGGAGGGGGCGGGGCGAGGGCGAGGGCGAGGGCTGAGGAGCGCGTGCTTTGGTTTAAGAATTGGGTTGGCTTGATGAGTGTGAGGGGGGTCGACCATGTGCATGTCCTGGTGCGCGATCCACCCGAGGAGTTGTTGGAGAAGTGGACGGAGAGACGGGATCTGCTGGAGTAGTGGCATCGTCGCCGTCGTTGGGAGGGATTTGTGAGAGAGAGAGAGAGAGAGGAAGAGAGAGGGAGAGAGAGAGAGAGAGAGAGAGAGAGAGAGAGAGAGAGAGAGAGGGAGGGAGGGAGAGGGATAGATCAAACGATAGAGATGCACATCCCCCTCCCGCCGCGACGACGCGGCCGGAACACACTTCCCGGCCCCCGCCCCAGACCACAGCACTCCCTTCCCCCCCGGGGCGGCTCAGCACCTCCATTCAGCCCCCCGCAAGACCGGCAAACCACCCCTCGAAGCCCTCCTCCAAGCCCCGCGCGACGCCCACCACATCCCCGTCCTGCCCCTCCCCGCCACCCGGCCCGTCAGGACTCAGCCCCACGAAGCCCGTGCCCGCCAGCCGCGCCCGCGTCCCCAGAATCTCCTGGTGCCACATGCGCACCTGCAGGCGCATCTGCTCCACCGCGCGGTTCATTTCCGGGAGGGTCAGATCGCTGAGACTACTGCCCGCACCGCCGTGTGCGCCATTTGCGCCATTGGCCAGAAGGGGCGGTTGTGGTGGTTGTGGTTGCTGCTGCTGCTGCTGCTGTGGTTGTTGTTGTTGTGGCAGTGGTGGTGGTTGATCTTCGTCTTCTCCTTGTGGTTGCGGGGCCTGTTTCGTCCTCCAATGCATACCGCCTCCCGCCCCACCTTTCGTGAACTTGCCACCCAAGTGTTTCGGGGCCGGGGCAGGCGGGTCGCTGGCGCCGGGCGAGGGTTTGGGGTGGGTGGTGTTGTTGCTGCTGCTGCTACCGTGCCCGCCTCCGACGCCGGGGTCGTCTTCGCCGCTGCTGCCGCCGTTGCCGCGCTTGCGGTGCCGCGGGCTCGCTCCGCCGCTGCTGTTGTTGGGCTGGGACGATGGCTCGCGGAGCTTGGTGTACTGGTTGTTCCCCAACCTCTTGACTCTCTTCGGTGGGCCCGCTTTCTTCTTCTCGGGCGCTTTGGCGGGGTCGGACCCGGATGCGGGGGGGCCACGGGGGGGCTGTGAGGAGGGCGGCGGAGGGGAGTCGGTCGGGTCATCTGCCTCTGGAGCACTGTCATCAGTCTGCCGACGCCTTCCGGGACGGGGCGGCTCGGACTCACCGTCAGCTCGCCGCCTACCCGCGCGCTCCTGTCTCCGGCCCGCAGCTTCGGCGCGCGCTCGTTCGCGCTCCTGTTCTTTCTGCCGCAGCTCGGCCTCGCGCGCAGACTGCGCCGCTTCCGCACGAGCTTTCTTGCCGCGGCTCGCCGGCGCGTTGTCGTCGTCGTCGTCGTCGTCGTCGTCGGAATCGTCCTCCACGGTCGCGGTGCGCGAGAGCGAGGTCGCGGACTCGGAGATGGTTCGCTGTCGCTTGACGGCCGACTTCACACTGCGGCGGCGTCAGTACAAACCTGCTCCGACATCCCCGAGACGCGGTCGTCGCTCACTCCTCACCCTCCTCCCTCGCTCGCTTCCCCGCCCGGCGTCCTCCCCCGGTCCCGCTCGTCCCGATCGACGCCTCACGCTTGCTCTCCTCCAGCGCCCTCCGCAGCTGCTCTTCTTCGTCGTCGTGCTCTTTGCTGCGCATCGTCCCTCGCCGGCGTCCCGTCGCGGGGTCTGCACTCGCCCGCGCAGGGTCCTTCTTGCCGCCGTTCTGCTCGCTCTTGCCGACGGAGGCCTTGCGCTGGGCCTGGGGAGGTAAGGGCAGGTAGAAGGAGTAATGCTGTCTGTCCAACGGGGGGGTTCTCTCGATTAGCCTCTGCTGCGGGCGGGGCTGGGCGGCGCGGCGCGGGGCCGAAGCTGCATGCGTACGCGCCGTCTCGCACCGCTCCGAGCTTGCGGGTCGAGCAAGGACAGAGGGCGCGCGACTAGGCGCGGACGACAGGGAACGGAAAGGGCCACGCGTCACTCACCCTCTCGCGTCGGTGCGCTGCTCGTGCAATTTCGGCCGACACTCCTCGCAGTAGTACTCGTCGGGGCTCTGGGCCTCGTCGATGATGCCGACGCATCCTCCGTGCTGCCAGACGCTGCAGCCGTCGCATTGGATGAACAGCCCGCCCGCGTCTTCGTTCTGGGCATCGGCCCCGCTGAAGGCTTCGCTCAAGGGCGGGCCGGGGTATTCCTGGTGTCCGCAGATGCACCGCGTGATGTCTTGGTCGTCGGCGGCGGTCGCCTCCGCGGCCGCCGCCTTGGGCGGGACGGCGGGCTGCGAGCGCTGGCTTCGGCGCGGGGGCTCGCTGACGTCCTCGCTGGAGGCGGAGTGCGGGGTGGTGGACTTTTGCACGGCGCGCGCTCCTTTGGCCGCGTGGGTCTGCCGCGCAGACGAGAGGCTGCTCGAAGACGAGGTGGAGGGCGGCGCTGGCTTGGCGGGGGGGAGGGCGGCGCGGGCAGAGCGGCGGACGGGCGAGCCCATGGCGGCGACGGTGCGGGTGGCGCGATCGATTCGCGCGCCCTCGTGACCGCAGTCGAAGGGTGTACGATCTGCACCGTGTTTGTCCCTCGATCTACACCTCTTCTGCCGCCCACTGCTCGCTCCGAAACGCGCCGCTGTGTGGGAAGCGTTGCGCGGTCGTGTGCGCGTCTCTCGAGCTCGGCCGTGTCGGTGCAACCGGCCTGTCACGCCCCGTGGAAGGGTGTTGCAAATGGGATTGTGGAGAGCAGTGCTAGGGAGAGGGGTGCATGGAGGGGTGTGGGGGGGTGTGTGTGTGTGTGAGAGAGAGGGGGGGATGGGAGGAAGAGTAGAGAGAGAGAGGGGGGGGGGGGAAACAGAGGGAGACAGAGAGCAGAAGGGCAATCTTGCCGGGGACCGACAGCCTCTACTCGCGCTCAGCTTAGTCACCGCGCCAACCCAGCCAATCAGGGCGAAGCGCATTCTGGCTCGCCCCAAATGCGTGCGGCATCTGGTCGGTCGGTCGGTCGGTCGGTCGGTCGGTGGGCCGGTCGGTCGTGTGTGTGTTGCTGACGCGCAGTGGAGCGTCGTGCAGTCCGCCAGGGATATGGAGTCGTCGTGTCGCGAGGAGCCGCGGTCGACCAGCATCGTCGCTTGCAGGGGGTCGGGAGCATGAGGATGGGAGCGGACGAGGGGCAAACGACAGCGGCGAGCTGGCGCTGCTCCTGCTGACATGCGCTGCGGAGTCGGCAGGAGTCTGCCGATCATCGGCCTTGGCCCGCGTCACGCAAACGCCGATTTGGCCAGCCCGCAGCCCCTGTCGCGGCCAGCTGGGCAGTCGGCCACGCTCGCCCTCGCGCGACCTGCCTCAGACTCGCCGTGCCTCTCCCGCCATCCTCCAGCTTTCCGCCCTCTTCCGACGTCATGCGCACGGCTGCTGGGCGGCCAGGGGCAGGCACGGCACGCGTTCGCGCACTCCTGCATGGAAGCTTCCTCGCCCTGCATCCCACAGCCCCCCCACTGTCGCCTGCGGCTTCTGCTCCCGCGCCTGCACCTGCACCTGCACCTGCACTGCACAGTAGCCAGGTTGGAACGAGGCCAATGGCAAGGGCAATCCCGCGGCGGAGTGGTGTACAGCGCCGCGTCGCTGAGTGTTGCGCCGCGGCACGAGACGGTCGCGGGTGCGAAGCGACGCGGCTGCTGGGGCTGCCCGGGCAAAGTCTCGCCAGCCGCAGCTGGTGTGCCCCACGATCGCGATAGACTAGATGATGGGTTGAAGGGCAACCAACGAGGTCGCGCCGCGCGACTGGTCCCCAAGACCGTCGCTTCTTGGCATGTGGGTGCGCATCATCGAGCGCCCGGCTCCTCCCACCGTCGGTCTCGGGGGCAGCGGGGTTGGGCGGACTGCTCATCAGGACCGCCCGTCCTCAGCCTGGTCGTCGGGTCGGGGCCCGTGCGGAGCGCGGCGCGACATCGGGGATTCGCCAGGGCGGCCCCCTCCCACACGCGCAGCAATCCCTGCACCAGCCCTGTCCCACGCTGCCACTCCGCCCGTGCCCCGTCGCCGCTGCGCGCTTGCGTCAGGGGGCCGCCAGCATCGGAGACGGAAGAATCCGCGCGCCATCACCTGCGCGCTCTCCAGCCGTCGCCAGGTCCGCCAGCACCGGTCATGTCCGGCACTCGGCACGGCGCTGCAGCGCGAATTTGTGGCAAGAAGCTGGGGGAAGGGGCCGCTCTTGCCATTCTGATCCACCACTGCCCGCCCGCAGCGACACCGCGCCAGGCGTCACAACCCACCTGGGAGTCCCCGCGGTCCGGCCAGGCGTCCGTCGTGCCCCCGCGAGAGGACGGTCGCAAGCGCACATGCGCGCGCGGCCGCAGAGGAGAGGCTGAGCGTGCGCGTCCGTGAATGCGCGGGAGGGGCACGAACTCGGCGAACAACACCGGACCGTGGTGCGCGGAGCCGTGTGTCGTGGTCCGTAGAAGCCGGCCGCCGCTGCGGGCTGGTCTGGCAGGGAGCGGCGCGCGCCGGCCTCGCTATACATCCATCCAAGTCTGCCTCCCTCTCCGCGCCCCCTCCCCGCTCGGCCTCGAAACCGCGCGCGACCACCACCACCACCGACCCTCGACCCCACCTGGGACGGCTCGGCCGACACGACTCCGCCATCTCGCCCGAGCAGCCCCCGAAGCAGCCCTTGCGCAGGTGGCGCGACCGCCACGACACTTGCGCCTGGTACCCTCGGACGGCCGCACGCGAGCCACGCAGCCACTGCACCCCGGGTCCCGGTCCCCTGTCCCTGCCGCCGCCGCCACCGCCGCTGCCGGGCGCGGCATTCCGTACAGACCCCTTCCCGCTGTATCATCTGCATTGACCGGAACGGGGGCGCGACCTTCTCCGCACTACGTCGGCCGGGGCGGGGGGGGGCGCGCGCGACATACGCAGCTTCACCTCACCTCCCCTTCGCGTGTTCCCGACTGGATCTGCGGGGCGCGAGACGTTCTCCGCCACATCCATCCTCCCATCGCACCGCTTACACGACACGACACGACACGACACAGACGTCCCGCCGAGACTCCCGCGGGATGGCGTTGCTGGCGCGCCGACCCACGGAGAGGCGCACAGGCGGCGAGTCCGAGGCCTTGTCGCAATCGCCTCCTGCCTCGCCCTCCGACGTCAAGGCCAAACGCACATCCACCATGCCCGTCCCGCCGAGTCCGAAGAAATCCAAGGAGCGGCCGACGCCGAACAAAATCAATTCCTTCTTCCACCGGCCGCTGAAGGGCACGCGGCGCAACAGCTCCGTTTCGTTCCCGCAGAGACCCGCCTCGCCCGAGCAGACTAAGAGTCAACCCAAGCGGGTCGATACTGGAAGCGGCAGCTCGGGGGCCACGCTCGTCGACGATCGCCACCACGATGTGGCGAGGCCCGTCAAGAGCGCCCCCGCCGCCGCCCCCGCCGCCGCCGCCACCGAAGCACCCGACGCCGACGACGCCGACGACGTCCCGCGCACCGACTCGCGAGCCGCTCGCGCCCCCGGCGTCCAATTCGCGCTCCCCGACCCCCCGCCCCCGGTCGACCGCCGGCCGAGCTCGCAGACCCGGCGCCGCGCCTCCATCTTCACCCGGACCGGCGAGCATGTCGATGCGGGCGTCGGGAGCAAGGCGCGACGGCTGTCCGTGGCCTTCCCGGACGAATTCCAAGTCGACGAGTGCCCGCTCGAAGATCACTTCAGCCTCATCGCGCGGATGAAGAAGAAGCACATCGGCGAGGGCGGCGCCGCGACCGTGCAGCTGATGTCCTCCAAGACCGCCTCGGACGGCAAGACCCGAGACAAAGTCTTCGCCGTCAAGGAGTTCCGGCAGTGGGAGGAAGGCGACGAATCGCAGGCCGAATACGAGCGGAAGATCAAGTCCGAATTCGCCATCGCCAAATCCCTCGAGCACCCCAACATCGTCGAGACGTACCAGCTCTGCTACATGGAGAAGCGCACGAAATGGTACCACGTGATGGAGTTCTGCGACCACGGCGACCTGAACGACATCATCCGCGAGTCGAACTTCAGCCTCGAGGACAGGCACTGCATGTTCAAGCAGCTCATGCGCGGCGTCGAGTACCTCCACTCCCGCGGGATCGCGCACCGCGACCTCAAGTCCGAGAACCTCCTGCTGGACAAGACCGGCTGCCTCAAGATCGCCGACTTCGGCACCAGCGAAGTCTTCTCCGGCACGCACCCGGGCCTGCAGCGCTGCCGCCGCCCCTCCATCATCGCGGCCGACGCCGAGATCAAGTTCTGCGAGCCGGGCCTGGTCGGCAGCCGGCCGTACATGGCCCCCGAGCTCCTCGAGCACCGGCACCCCTACGACCCGCGCGCCATCGACGTCTGGTCCTGCGGCATCGTCTACATCTCGCTCATCCTCCGCTCCACCCCGTGGGACGCCGCGATCCCGGACCCGGAGCGGCACAAGAACTACCACATCTACGCCTCGTCCTGGGAGCGCTTCCGCGCCGCCCACCCGGACCTGGCCCGCGGGCCCGTCGACCCCGACGGGCCCTTCCCGGACATGGCCCGGAGTCGCCAGTGGGCCGTGCTGCCCAAGGGCGAGATGCTGCGCCTGCTCTTCGGCATGCTGAACCCGGACCCGCAGGCGCGGGTCAGCGCCAAGGAGGCGGTCGGCAGCAAGGCCGTCGCCCTGATGGAGTGTTGTCAGCAGGAGGGCTATAGCGGCGACATCAAGACGAGGGAACGGAAGGTCATGCACCGGCATCTGCCGCCCGCGAAGAAGGTCAAGGGCGGCGTGTTGGGCGGGGTGAAGTCGTAGACCTGAGTCGATGGGTCGCATCATGCATGGGAGACGGGAAGGGGGAGGGGAAAAAAAGGGGGAAGGGAAAAAAAGGGGGGAAGGAGGGGAAAAAAAAAGGGGGGTGGGGGGGGGGGGGGTTGGATTGGATGGCTTGTGTGCGGCATTGGCATGCCCCGATCGGACGATCATCCGGGGGCGTCGGTCTTGAACAACCAAGATTTTGTTTTGTTTCCGGGGCGGGGGCATGTGCTGAGCATGGCGTTTGGCGTTCCGGGGCGGAAAAGAAATGGGGCGGGGGAAAAATAAATACCGGATCCATTGGGTTCGGGTTCGGGTTCGGGGGGCCCGCGTAGAGGCAGGCCTATGGCCCGACCAGCAAAGCCGTGCAAACGGCTCAGCTATTCCTTTTTTTTTGCTTACATGATATACACAAGAAGTCTAGGATTTCCCTTCCTGGCCGGCTCTCCCAAGCCTTTTCCCCCTCACATTCGTATCCTAGACACGTCTCCCTTCTTGCCCCGACTTTCTATCTTACCGCTTTCTCCATCCACCCTCCCCCCCCCCCCTCTCTCCTCCCCTACCACATCTCCCACACCATCCCCGGCACCGCCCGCCGCATGATCCGCCAATGCCGCACAGCGCTCTCCTCTGGCGCGCGCCTCCAGCCGCGTTCCGCGCCAAAGCCCCACAGCGCCGGCGCCCCATCCAGTTCCGCCACGGCGTCCGGGTCGCCCGCGGTGCTGGCGGGCGGGAAGGGCTGCTCCCATTCGGGTTTGGGGAGGAGGTGCGCTTGTCGCTGTTTCGAGCCGAGGAAGTCTTGCCGCGTTGGGGCGCGGAAGGTGATGGGGTTCGGGGTGTTGGAGTGTGTGGCGGTGGTGGTGGTGGTGGTGGTGGAGGGGTGGAGGCAGAAAATTACCATGTTCACGAATTCTTCGTCTCCTTTCTCCCTCTCCTTCTTCTCCTTCCCCTCCTCCTCCTTCTTCTGCTGCTGCTGCTGCTGCTGCGGCCCGGGTTCCGAGGGCGGCGCGTCCCGGAAGATCCTACACTGTCCGCCGAACGTAGAGTGGACCGTACGCAGGATCGTCTTGGTGAGGGGTAGGCTGGGATCGCCGGCGTAGTTGATGGCGATGACGCCGTTGTCCGCCAACAAGGCCCTGAGACCGGCGAGGAAGGTGTCGGTGAACAGGGCCAAGGGCTCGGCGCCTCCGGTGAAGACGTCGTGGATGATGTAGTCGTATCGGGTGGCGTTCGTGGCCACCGCCTTGCCCACCCAGGCGACCGCGTCCGAGACGACGGCGGTGTGGGCGCTGGGCAGCCCGAAGTACTTCGCCGCGTACCGGTGGACCACGGGGTCGAGCTCGACGACGGTGGTGTCGATCCCGTGCGCGATCATGGCTTTCGGCGCCGTGCCGGCCCCGAGGCCGATGACCAGCGCTTTCGCCTGGTCGTCGTGGATCGCGGGCGTCGTCTCGACCAGCCGCACGGCTTCGAGCATCGTGAAGACGGCATAGATGGGCTCTTCCACCAGCCAGCCCTCTTGCCGTCGCTCCGGCGTGAGCAGCCATTCCCCGCCCAGCAGACTGTGGTCGCAGCGCAGAGCGCGGTACGCCTGCTCCGTGTCCTCGAGGACGGCGATGTAGCCGGTGGTGCTCCATGCCCGGTCGAGGAGTTTCCAGCGCGTGGGCTCGAGGTCGCGGTTGGCGACGGAGAGGGTGTAGGGCGTGAAGGTGTGCGGGTTGCCTACGAACGCGAGCAGGAGGCTGGGGAGGCCGAGGGTCCAGAGCCAGTACGGCTTCCGGCCTGAGAGTCCGCCGTAGGCGAGCGCGAGGACGCATTGCACCTTCACGGGGTCGAGGTGCGGGAGGATGTAATCGAGGCTTTTGCTCGCGAGAGCTTCCACGGGACGGAAGTAGGCGAGGTTGAGGACCAAGGCGGGCACGGCGGCGCCGGCGATGCTGCCCAGCCTCGCTTGCAGGTCGAGCCGTTCCAGGGACTGTCCGGCGGCGTACGCCGATGCGATGACCAGAGTGTGGCAGGAGACGAAGCCGGTGAGCATCGCTCCGACGACGGGTCCCCACGAGTCACTGCGTTTGAAGAGCCATATCTGGATCTGGGGGATCCAGAAGGCGACGAGGGCAAGATAGGGTAGGATAGACGTCTCGAGGTAGCCGTCGGCGAAGTGTCGCCAAAGGAAGCCTACCAGGAGCGTCGCGGTCAAGGCCTCGGCATGGCTTATCGATGCCGGGATCGCGCCGTAGACCGGCCGCAGGGTTGCTTGAGAGATGGGGGAGGCGAATGCGGCGAGTGTGATCAGGGACAAGGCTGGGACGAGGGCTCTGCGGAGGTTGGCTGGTGATAAAGGATCCTCCGTGGGTTCGCCGGCTCCATCGGAAGGCTCGGTGGATTTGGCGGCCTCGCCCTTGCGATGTTGTGGTGGTAGGCGAATGGTCTGACGGCCTTTGACCATCGTGGAGGCCAAGCGGTTCGCGGCTCAGGTCAAGATCTCACGAATGGAAATTTTTGGGAGTGTCCAAGCCTGTTCGATGGAAGTATTGGCGAGAACAAGATCTGGAGACAGTCCTGCCCGTCGCATTGGAAGCTGCTAATCTCCGGGATTTGGCGGGCTTTGAAGAATGGAAGACTGCTGTGATGGAAATAGTGGGTGGGTTTGGGAAATGCTTTGGGATTTCGTGCCTTCCGAATCCGTTTGGTCCCGCCAGGAGATCCCCCGAAGATCCCAGGAACTGTCGTGGGCACTGTGGCGTATTGAGTGTCCTTTTCCGACCTGCCCGCGCCCCACAGTGCGATTGCAGGGAATGTTTGTCGGCATCACTGCACCAGTGTGCAGCATCAGCCGAAGTATGTCCGGCGGAGCGCAGCTGGTCACGGCTCTCCATGTTCCATGTTCCAAGTTCCATGAACCTTCAAGTCGCCACTGCCCTCCTCCCAACACATCACCACACGCTCCAGAGTCCCCCCGACAATGGACCGCAGCCTTGACGAGATCATCGGCGAGCAGCCCGTGTGTACATACCGCGATGCCCGCGCCACCGAGCGAGTCTGACCAGCCTCCAGCGCGGCCCTCGCCGCCCACCACCCACCGGGCCCCGCGGTGGCAGAGCGCCGCCACCTGGACCGAGCATGCGCTACGATCGCCGGGAGGAATATCCCAGAGACGGCGTACGAAAGGTACGCCCCATCCCTCCGCGCCGAGTCTCACGGGGCTGGCCCCACTCATGAAGCGGTGCAGGTGCCTCTTCCTCCCACTCCCTCCTCATCCACCCGCCCGCCTCGACGCTCGACCGATCACCCCCCGACGGCGACGCGCTCCAGCGACTCTTCGGCGGACTCTCGCCCGAGAAAGCACGTGACGAAAAGCTGACCGAGGCCGCTGCGCCGAACAGAACCGCAGAGACGAGCGCGTGAACGTCGACTCGTACGCGTTCCGGCCCCTCCACGTCTGCAACAGAAAGGAGCAAGCCAGGCTGACAAGGGCAACAGCGACTGGGTCCATGACCGCTACGACGACGACCGATATGACCGCCGGCGCGCGCCCGCTGCGTACGACGAGCGATATGCCGGTGGTAACAGCAGGCCGGCCGAGACGTGTGTCCCCCGCATCCGAGGTTGTCCCCACCAGACCGTTGTTGACATGGTCGCCAGACAAGGCACCAAACTCCGCATCGACAACCTCCACTACGAAATCACCGAAGACGACCTCCGCGTACATCTCTCCCCTCTCTCCCCCACCCATATCTCACAGTCCGCTGACACGCCCGTCACAGGGACTCTTCTCCCGCAAGGGCCCCCTCATCTCCCTGCACCTCCAGTACGACCGTTCCGACCGCAGCACCGGCACTGCCTTCGCAACGTACGCCGACCCCCGCGACGCCCGTGACGCAGTCGAAGACTTCGACGGCCAGCACGCGCACGGCCAGCCTATCCGCGTCGCCATCGTCCCCACGGGCCCGAGAGGTGGCGGCGACAGCTACGGCGGCGGAGGAGGCAGGGATGGCGGCGCGGCCGCCAGTGCCGGACGGAGCCTATTCGACCGCATGGAAAAACCTTCCCGCAGCATGTTCGACCGGATGGAGCAGCCGCGTGACAGCCGGCGACGCGATCGCAGCGATAGTCCGCGCAAGCCGACGCCGGCGGGCACCCTGAATGTAGACCGCTACGTGCCTGGACCCCGGGACTCGCGGTCGCCGATCCGTCGGCGTGGGACTCCGCGCGAGCCTGGGCGGAGGCCCGGCGCGAGAAGGGATGACAGCAGCAGGGGTGGCGGAGCTGCTGGGAGAGGAGGCAGAAGGGAAGGTGGGCCGAGACCGAAGAAGACCCAAGAGGAGCTGGATCGCGAAATGGAGGATTATTGGGGAAGTACGACAATGGAGGGGCATGGGGAGGCTGCGAATGGGGGTGGAGAGACGGCCGGAGCGGCAGACGACACGGACATGGTCCTCTGAGGAAATGCCGTGGAGCGAGACATGAAACTAGGGCGGGCCCCGCGCGGGCATTGCACAGATTGCTTCGGATCTCGCAGACTGGTCAAGCTCAGCGTCCGAAGGAGCCAGAGTGCTGCTAGTCAGGCACGGCCAAGGCATGTATTAGTACGCGGAGAACCAATTTCTCCCGCAACGTCACTAGGTCACTGCTTGCAACCTCTCGTGTTCTACGTCGATCACTTCGACTCCGATCTGCTATAGGAACTTTCGCTGCGACCTGCGACGCGCCCAGTCAGCTGTCTCTTCCCCGACTCGTCGCTCTTAGTCCCTTCTGCAACCATAGCAGGCTTTATTCAGTGCTCTCTTTGAAGTCCACATGCTCTCCGTCCACGGTAAAGCGGGCGGGGAGTAAGTCATGTCCGGCCCGCTCGTGGGTTGCATCTGGGCGGACGCCAGCGCAACCTCAGCCAGCGGGTCTGCGATGGACGCGGTACTGCATCATTTGGAAGGCCGGTCCTGCTGGAGGGAAAGGATGTGCAGGAAGGAGCGGATCGACTTACAGCTGAGCAGAGAAGCGACTGGTGCTGGGTGCTGGGTGGTGACGGAAAATGCCTGGGGCATCATGCGCCAAAGGCCGCCCACTTGCGAGGGAAGTCCCAAGGGCAAGGCGGTAGCTGTGGCATCCGCCCGCCTCAGGGACCGCATCTGGCGCGAGGTGATCGGCCCTGACCACGTGATCATCGGCAGTGCCAACGTTCATTCGGGCGAGCACACGGCACTTGCGCCTGCAGTGGTGCGCACCAGCCACCAGATCCGGCGAGAGGTTCTGCCAATCTTCCATCAAGGACACGTGTCCGGGTTCCACTGCAGCGATGCAGCGAGCATGCTGTGCGGTGCATGCTGGCTGCTGGGCCTCGTTACCAGTATATAGGAGCTGAGAGATGTCACGTTTGTAGACACCTTGGAGGCCGGAAGACGGCTGCATATCCGGCAGGAACCGAGCAAAGAAGATAAGAGGGTTTCGTATCGGTTGCATTCGGAACTCATCGAGGTCGGAGCTTCATTCGGCCAAGACGCCGGCACATGAGACTCGAATGAGCAGCAAGGAGCGGCGAAAGCTGCTGCTAGGAATACAGCCGATCCCGTCTGTGAGCGACTTCGCCGTGATTTCCAGAATTCGGTCCAGCTGTTCAGGAGGTTTGAGCCACTGACTAGTAAAGAATGATTGCTGGCGCTCAGGGCGATGGAGCGGCTGTTGGGGAGATTTAAGAAGAGATTGGCTGAATGGCTGGTGGTTGACGATGACGCGTGACTGTTTGATTAAGGAGAACTTAGAGGTCGAGGTTTGGAACCGGAATCTGTCGAGGACCAGCATTCCGGCATTGCATAATCATCACACGCGCGGGAACGTCCGACCAGCAAGCTTCTGAAGTACGAAACGACTTCCTGAGAAAGCGTCCTTGCTCAGACCCGACTTGCACCCCCTGACCAGATCCGGGACCGCGTTAGCCGCAGCCTCGAGCGCGACAGCAGAAGCCTCTTCGTCCGCTCCGGACCGATAGACAGCCCGCCTGCCCATGATCGCCCGAGCAGCTTGATGTTGCACAGTCACGGGCTCAGTGGCAAACAGAAGCTGTGTCGAAGCAGGGATCCGCTCCAGGATCTGCGCTACGACGTTGTATTCGCGCAGATGAGCGATGTGCATGGATGGCAGGCTTTGTCTGGGGGAGCTTCTGCGGTAGATCATGGCGATGCGGATGGACTGCAGGCTCGTAAGTGCCTCGAAGGGCTCGAAGTCCACGTCGGCGTAGCTGGCGTTGAAGTAGTCGGTGCACTCCAAGATCACGCATAGATGGCGCAGTCTCCGCAAAACGTCCTGCGGCAGCCGGTTCTCAGATATGGTAGGCCAGCAGACATCGTGAGCGTTGACGACGATGGTGACTTCGTTCTGGTCCAGCAGGACTTCGGATGCTTCTTGGTAGACCTGGTGACTTGTCCGAAGTAATGCGGGAGTAATGCTTGGAATGACGGCCTTCCGCTTCTGAGCTGTAGTGGTGAGAAGCAGCGCCTCGCGAGGTGCCAGTGCATACTCGAAGATGCGGAGACGGAGTTCGGACGGTAAGTCGAAGAGGCGAAAAGGTCCTCTCCAGGTACACTCGAATGGCTCAGTAGTCGGCTTCTCTGAAGCGACAGTTGTCGTCGAACTGGACAAATAGGAGTCCGTTAATTCAGCATGGCGTTTTTGCCGAGTCGCACGTCGCGATATGTCACCCTGGACGTTATCTGTCATCTCTCGCGTCCTTTGTTCTCGTCTGCTGGGCGGTGAGCTACAAGTCTTTTGGCTGAGAGCTGTTTCTCGAGTACAGAGGCTTCAGCATCAATTTCACAAAGAACATCTTGTAGAAGCTATGAGTTGCAAGCTATTCTAGGCTCACCAGCCGCCTAATTGTGATGTGAAGATGAAGAAGGTGGGACGATGTGGTTGAGAAGGTGGTGAGAAGTGCGCATGACTAAACATGCATGCTATTTAGCCGGAGATTTGACTTCAGCCCTATAGCCTTGTCGCCCACTCGTCGTGGGAACGGCATTCAACAAGTCCAAATCCGACGGCATTGTGCTTCTCTTTGGCTTCAGACAAACCCCTGCGTCAGAACTTGACATTGTTGCTGACTTTCGTGCACACTCTGCGTCCAGGCGCCAACGAGCGCGTGGTGTGTCAAAGACCAAACGGTCAACAATGAGATTGCCATAGTCAAAGGACTGCCAGCTCTCCTTAGGATCGCTTGTTCGAAGCAAAAAGCCAAACAATGTGATTGTGTTGCGTTCCGGGGCATATCAAGCCGTCTTGAGAGCCTCTCGAGTCCATCTCGGTTGCAGCAACGGACAATCGCTCCTCCAGCAATTCAAACACCTCAGCGCTAGCCTCGATTTTGATTTTCACCTCGAGAGACCGAGTGCCCTGCAATCTGAACCGAGCCCAAATCAAGCTGGCGTTTATGAGCGTCGGCGTCAGCATCATGAATTCCACCAACATCAACAAAACCTCCTTGGCGACGACTGGCGACATCACCGTCAACGTTACCCTGCCGCACATGACCAGCAGCATGCACATCCCCATGCTCCCACGCAATGCTGACGCTTCAACAACCGACCTATCGTTGCTTCTGCTGGACAGAAAAGAGCAGCTTGCGTCCGCTCACACTTCGCTGGTAGCCGTCTCTCTCGTATTGGTTTTTGTCGTACTCGCTACCATCGGAGCCGTTGGCCATCGATACTGGAAGATCAAGCCGGTCAAAAACCCGCCAAGTTCCAAGCTACAGGAGCCTGATGACGATTGGAGTGGAGCGACCGTCACGAGCCCAGACGGGATCTGGTCGAGTGTGCCGCAGAGCGACGGCGGCCATGTCGAGATGGTGTGAAGTATCGTCAGCCAGTCACGCGGAGGCTCTCTGACGCGTTCTATAGAGGTAGCCTATTGAATAGGAACTTCCAGGTCAGAACTACCACGGCCTCACTCACCTTAATAGCTGAGAATCTCTCCCGTTGATCCAAGTCCCTTGGATTTAGATCCGATTGCGTGTGAGCTAGGCATACACTGCTTCAATCGTTGAATAATCAGCTGATGCCATCCTGCGGAAGCGAAAATTGTCCTTGTAGCGGCAGCTTGAGTCATTGAATATCATTGAATCACTTTTGTCGTAGCAGATACATCTCGCCTTCTTCTGCTATACTCTCGCGCTTTTCCGTTTCCCTCACGCCGCTGAATGTTGCTACAGGATATCCGTTCAGAATCAAAATTCAGACCCGACGAAACCGGGCATAATAGACATCGGTGTTACCTTGGAAAGAGCGCAGTTTACCTGACAGGACTGTTGGTAATGTTCGGTACAGGCGATCCGGTAGCCAGCCGCAAGGGGAAGAGGTACCACGACCGGCATCACAAGTTCGGACAGTCTTACGACGCCAGTCCTGTGGCTATAGCACTCGCTGCGCCGTGGATGAGCAGGAGTACCTGACAACAGAGTCAGAGCAGTCCTTCTCCAATGTAAGGTCGGATGAGACGAACGATGAAGATCACCGAAGTATCAAGATCAACTCAATACGGTCTTTGCAACGCACCTGCCGAGAAGGCGTCGCCCCCAAAGGTCCGACGACTCGCGAGCTCGATGCCAGCCACCAGAGATGCCAGCGTTGTGTGCGAATCCCGACAATGTCATTGCACCGCCGTTCTCGATCCTAGGGATCTGAGACTTTTCGCGCCTGTGCTTTCCTTGCCAGGTGACGCCCTGATCCTTGACCGAGTTAACAATGGCGTTCTTCCAGGACCAGTGCCATTTTCTTAGGACACAGTGGGCTTGTAATCACGAGCTTCTCGATGGCTTAAATCTCCCAGTCTCCGACCGAAACTGCATTTTCTTTTCCTTCCCTTCACTCACTTATACATTCCCCGACCACTTCGAGGAAGGGGAACCCGACAAAACCAGACCTCCCAGTGACCGCAAAATCAAGCTTGTGAGCAAGTCTTCGAGCAGCGCATTCGTCAAGAGAACACACAACCGCTCCGGCAACTTCATGGATGCTAGCCACACCCACATTCACACGTACACTACGGCATCCAACAGCACCGGAGTCAGCCAGGATCACTCCCGCGGGCATAGTATCTACGATATCATTGTTCTCTACGTCGCCTTGCCCGTCGGACTGTTCTTCATCCACCATACGGCCCTCCTGCTGAAGCATTATCACAATCTGTTCTTCTCTCGTAGGCGCCAAGCAATTGCGGACCAGGAGATTGAGATGCAAGAGGTAAGTCGCGCTGAGGAAGGTAAGGTGGAGGTCGAAGACCAAGCCGAACAAGGGGTTCTAAGTCCTACCAGCGACCAGGAAAACATTCGCCGGGCCGAGAAGCTCGCAGCGTCGTATCAAGAATCCATCGGCGCGCCATCTTTTCGCACATCAACCATCCCGGAAGGAAGCGATTCCAGGAATCCCGAGTCCCCGACAGACGCAAAACATTCCATGATCGTCGGCCCCCCGTTCCGAGGAACCGTCAAGCGACCCAAGTGGCTGCAAACCAAACAAGCATGCGAAGGTCCGTACGCCCAGCCCTCTCCACCGCCAAGTCCGATTGATCGACAAGCAGCCCTTGAGGACTCATACTTCAGACTCACGGGAGAGGAATGGGATGCTGGAAGTCCGTTCTTCTCGCCTCCGCCGGCACAAGTTCCCGAGGGCAGTGGACGGACTTCGTTGGTGTTTTGCCGGAAGATGATCACTGGACAGCGGAGATTCGAGCCAGGAAGACGGATGTCGGAGCCACTTGTGAGGTGGATACAGGTGGGAGTAGGTTTGAAGATACCTGATGGCTGCGAGTGGCTTTAGGTAAGTTGGAAGTTAGCGGGAGCTGATGGAGTTGCGGAGGCGTTGTGACCTGGTTTCTTCTTGGCGGCGTACCGGCGTTTTGGTGTCATCATGCTCGGAGGCTGTTATTCTATACTGTATACTGTATCAATACTGCAAACACATTACTGGTTCCGTACCCGCCCCATCTCTCATTGAACGTATTCTTACACCGATCATCGAGCCTTGCTGTACTCAACGAGCACTTTGACAAGCTTCTCTCTCCTCTCTTTCGTGTCAAAGATCTGGGCATGATCCAGGTCGTCCCACCACAGAACCTCTAGCCCCTTCTTGCCACTCCATTGTCTTTTCTTCCAGTGCTCGTCATCCTTCTCCATCCTCAACTCCATCTTCTCCTCGCCTTGGTCGTTTTTGACTAACACCGGGTCTGACAAAGTGCCTTCCATCAAGTAAGCTCCCACCGACTCCGTGTCCACAATCAGATCTCGCCTTGCTAATGATGCTGTGACTTTCATGCCCCTGTCCACGAGTTCCATGATCCTCGATCGCCACAGCAGATTCTGACTCCAGTGAAAATGCCTACCAAGCGTATGGGCCACCCCAGGATCCTTGGAGGCAAAGTACCACAGTTGCCATTCGTTCGCCATCTTTGGCTCACGGACGGTGAAGTTGTACGCTACGTCCGGCATGTGCAGTAAGATTGTCACGGGATCAACCAGAAGCACCGAAGAGACTCGAGCAGATAAAGCCGGATCCGTCAAGATGTGGGTGCTGAGTACACTTCCGTAGCTGTGAGATAGAAGAACGATTTTGTCCCATCCATGCGCATCTAGGATGGCTGCGAATTGCTCGAGGAACTCGGCGCGAGTAAGTATGCTGTGCGTAAGACGGGAGGATATTTGCAGGATCTCAAGCGAGAGTATGCCCACGCGATCCTTCGGATCAGTGCTGGAGTTCAGGGCCAGATCAAGCTCGTGCAGGAACTCCACATTCGGATGGAGCCCCACGCCGATGCCATGTAGGTAGACGATGGGTCGGCGTGTCTTCGACGTGTGGGGACGTACCCAGTATGCCAAGTCTTGAGCAGGAGACTTGGCCGAGCTTGTCGCTGCTGCCAGCGGTCGAGGCGGGAAGACCGCGAAGTTGGACTTGAAGCTACTGTGGTACTTGATACCGTATGCGAGAAGACGAACGTGGGAGATAGTGTCGACGAGCATGATGATCGTGTACCAGAGCAAGCTTCGGCACTCCATGTCGATCGGATCCAAGGTCAGGCGGAGGCTTTTCGCAGTGCCCCGTCCTGGCGGAAAGGTGCGGCGCATCATCTTTTCGACCTTATCGACCAGCTCCTCTAGCTCCTGTTCATCTGCGTCGCCACTGCGGCCCTCCCAGAAAGCCCAGGAGAGAAACTCTTTCAGGTCCTCGCGGCCGATGTCCTCGATCTTGGCCCCGCGAAACCATCCTGAAAGGAATCTCTCAGGGTCGTGAATTTCGCTGCGGACCTTCTCAAAGAGTAACTTGCGTTCCTCCTTTGTTCTCAGGGGTGGGTGGATGGCCTCCTTTTGTAGATGCCTCCTATACCAGAGGAAGAAGAAGTAGAACGCCGTCTCAGCGATGCACCACACATTCAGCACAGTTGCGGAAGGCCATTGTCTCGACGCGAGAGCTCTTCGAGCAAGAGCCGCAGTGTATGTCGTGCATGCTGGGCCGATAAAGTGTAGGATGAGCACAACCACGCGAATGAAAACCAACTGCGTGCGGGTGTCGTTGAGCATGGCTAGGGCACTCGTCGCGTGTTTGCGAGGCGACTGGACGTCGAGGAAGACAACAGATTGACAGGCATACTGAATTGTTGACCAGGTATCCCTTGCCTGCTGGCTCAACCGCGAGATTCCGCCTAGAAGGAAATTGCACTTGAGTCGCGTTTCAGACACGTGCAGGCGCTGGCGTCATTTGGCAGACATGTGGCGGTGACACTGTGGCGTACTCTTGGCAATATCGGCTTAGATGAAGCCGGAAGGAAGTCCTTTCGCCGTCTCGCGACCGGCACAATAACGATGACACGATAGCATTCGCAAGAAGGCCGCCGGCCGGTGCAAGTGACGGAATAATGTCAGGAGAACCGGGCTGAGGACGATCACGTATACTTGTCTCGGCGACTCCCATCCAACATGCCCCTCATATCCGCAGCGTCGCTGAACTCGCGGTTCGTCCAGCTCGCGATCGCCGCGTTGTTCTTGGTGGGCACCTTATATTGGTTCATGCCCAGCGTCCATCAAGTCGCCAGCCACTTACCGGACAAACTCGCGGACAAAGTCCATGACATTGGGAATAACTTTGAAGATAACGAGGTGAACCGAGTCACAAATGGCTGGCATCCAAGACCGAAGACATCTTCTCCCGCAACGCCAAAGTCTACCGCCAGCCCGAAAACCAACCATCCTGTCGACACTCTAATCGAGCGCGCCGATCAAGACTACAAGAAGCTTCTCGATAAGGAAACGCAGACTCTTAGCGGAGCCGCAGCCGCATATCGCAAGCGTCGAGGGCGACAGCCGCCACCACGCTTCGATCAATGGTTCGCATACGCCCAGAATCAAAGCGCGGTGATTGTCGAGGACTTCTTCGACCAGATCTACCATGATATAGCGCCTCTGTGGGGTCTACCCGCCAAATCTATCCGGGAGCACGCAAATGTGTTCATCCACAGGATTAGTGTGCGGAGGGGCAATGTCACGAGTCGGACAGATATTGAGGAGAGGGAATGGCTGAACTTGTGGAGAGACATGGTGCAGAGTGTAGCAGAGCACTTACCGGACATGGACCTTGCCATCAATGAGATGGACGAGAGCCGAATGGTTGTTCCTTGGGAAGAGATCAACGAGTACATGACCAAGGAACGTGCGGGCAGACGGCCTGTACCGGTGGAAGAGCTTAGAGAGGCTTTCACGAGTGAGATTGATCTGAGAGCATGGGATAATGTGCCACCAGAGGACATCGATTACGGCTTCACGGGCAATGGGCCATATTGGACGCTTGCAGTGGTCGGATGCCCACCTGAGTCGGCAGCGAGGAAGGCATACATTGAGACCGACTTCAGCACGCCACCTCCGCTGGATGGCAAGTTCCCAGAAGGCAGCTACGAAGGCTACGTTTCGAACTTCACCCTCGCCAGATCACCTTGCGACAACCCTGCCCTGCAAGGCTTGCATGGCACATTTGTGGAGCCAATCTCCATTTCCACCACCAAGAAGTTCTTCCCGATGTTTGGTGGCAGCAAGTTGCCGATGAACAACGAGATTCTGCTACCGCCGGCCATGTACTGGACTGATGACCCGTTTTACAGCGGCGGCAGTGAGCACGGCACCGGGTGGAGCAAGAAGAAGAATGGTCTCGTTTGGCGTGGCGCAGCGAGTGGCGGTCGTAACAAAGAGGAAAACTGGAAGCGCTTTCAGCGGCATCGCTTCGTAGCGATGGCCAATTCCTCTCTCCTGCGTGCTGCAGCACTTGATGATGCTGCCCCGCCCAACTTCGCTATCCCAGCCGACAACCCCTACGACCTTGCCATCTCGCCAACTGATCATAGTGGCCGCTTCGCAGACTGGCTGCATAGCTTCGCCGACGCTGCTGTGGTACACCTCCTTTGCTTCCCGGATCTCAACCCACCTCACTGCCAATACACCGATCCTTACTTCACCGTTGCCAAGCCCATGCCCATGAAAGAGCAGTACTCGTACAAGTATCTCCCAGACATAGACGGCAACTCCTTCTCCGGCCGCTACCGTGCTTTCCTGTACTCCACTTCACTTCCGATCAAGGCAACAATCTACCAGGAGTGGCACGACAGCCGTCTGGTGCCCTGGAAACATTTCGTACCCATGGACAACACCTTCGCCGATTTCTACGGCATAATGGAGTACTTCGTCGGCAACGAGGAGATGGGTGTCGCGGGCCACGATGACGTGGCGGCGAAGATCGCCGAGAATGGGAGGATGTGGGCGGAGAAAGTCTTGCGGAAAGAAGATATGAGCGTGTACGTGCTCAGACTGCTGCTTGAGTATGCGAGGGTCAGCGACGATGCTAGGGAGGTGCTAGGATGGAAAGAAGGGGCGGATGTGCCAAAGGAAGGCGATGAGACGCAACAGGAAGCTATGGAGAGGTATTTTAAGGAAGCTGCTGACAGTGTGACTGCTACGGCTGAGATGTCTGGGTGAGCCATGGCATTGTGCACTTGTGTATAGCGTGTTCGTTGCATTTAGCAAACAGTCTCGTCATCAAATTCCGCGTTCCTCGAGCAATGTTCACGTGACTTCATGCCTCGTGGCTTCTGATTGGCTCGAGCGCCTGACGTCTCGATCTCATTCCTCTTACTCGGTCGCACTGTTCTTTGCATCGACTTCAGCAATCCGGGAGCTGTCGGATACAAGGACTTCAACGTGAAGTGGGAGAAGTATATGAGGCTTGCCTTGAACCTACTTCGCGTCGCTGGCCGATCGCACACGAGTCTTGAACATTTTCTGAGCAGCAAAGCCTTTCCCGCAGCGGCAAAAATCGGCCTGCGGAGCTCGAGTCAACCACGAGTCACTCCTGCACATCGGCCAGACTTTGTATCCGGCCGTGCTACTTTTCAAACTTCCACAAGAATAAATATGGCTCTCTCAAATGGCTCCGCGAAGAGCGCAGGCGTTGACATGGATCAAATCACCTCGCAACTCTCGGGCCTTGGACTCTCGGCGCCTCCCAACTTTGAAGGAGTGAATTTGTATCCCGAAACCAACCCGGTGGACATCTACAGGGCATACATCATCGAGCAAATTCAGAAAATCTCCGGCGCAGAACCTGCAATCATCAACAATGCCGTACAATGGACCCAGGATCTCAAGCATGGCGATCTCGTCTTACCAGTACCGGCCTTGAGGCTCAAGGGCAAGAAGCCAGATGCTCTAGCGCAGGAGATCGCCGAGAATCTCGATTGCCCAATTCTGGAGAAGCCAGTGGCGGACAAGACGTTCGTCCGCTTCTTCTTCGCTCCTGGACCGCTAGCGAAGTTGACACTGAAATACATCCTCACTCAACAGAGTTCGTATGGCTTCAACCCGAAACTCGGAGTGGAGAACGGCAAGCGGAAGCGGATTGTAGTCGAGTACTCTTCCCCGAATATTGCAAAAGAATTCCACACTGGCCATTTGCGCAGTACAATCATTGGAGGCTTCCTAGTGAAGATGTACGCTGCCGCAGGCTGGGAGACGATCTCAATGAACTATCTTGGAGACTGGGGAAAACAGTACGGCATGCTATCGCAAGGATTCGAGAAGTACGGATCGGAGGCGGAGCTGGAGCGGGATCCGATCAAGCATCTCAATGAGGTGTATGTGAAGATCAATCAAGATAACGCGGAGGAGCAAAAGGAGGCGAAGAAGTTGGCTGAGCTGAAAGATGAGCTCGAGAAGACCAAGAATCCGCCACCCAGTACCAAGAAGGGCAAAAGTGTCAAGACGGCTGCAGAGCCGGATGAGAAGGTGGAGGATGAGAAACCGAAGTGGACGGCTGAGCAGGAGGAGCAGTTGAAAGAAGTCACGGCGAAGCTGGAGAAGGTGCAAGAGGAGTTGGTAGCGAAACCCAGTATCGACGAGAAGGCCCGGCAATTCTTCAAACGGATGGTGGACGGTGATCAGGAAGCACTGAAGTATTGGCAAAAGTTCCGGGATCTGTCGATCGAAGCATACAAGCATATGTACGCTCGTCTCAGCATTGCCTTCGATGACTACAGCGGAGAGTCGACGGTGAAGGTTGAGGACATGGATAAGGCAGCGGATGTGCTCCGCCAAGAAGGCATCTCGGAAGAAAGCAAAGGCGCCATCATTGTGGACTTATCAAAGCACGGCGCGCCAAAGCTGGGCAAGACCTTAGTGAAGAAGAGGGACGGCACGTCGCTATATCTGACCCGCGATATCGCGGCCAACCACGAGCGGTACGAAAAGTACCATTTCGACAAGATGATCTACGTCATCGCATCACAACAAGACGTCCACGTTGCGCAATTCTTCAAGATATTGTCGCTGATGGGCTCGCCGTACGCCGAGACGGTTGCCAAATGCGAGAACATCAGCTTCGGCATGGTGAAAGACCCCAAGGGCCAGACCATGAGCACCCGCAAAGGCACCGTCGTCTCACTCGCAGACTCCCTCGATGCGGCAAAGGACTTTATGCACGGGGTGATGAAGAAGAACGCGGAGAAGTATGAGCAAGTCGAGGATCCCGAGGGCACGGCCGACACACTCGCCATCTCCGCCATCATGGTCCAGGATTACTCTGGCAAGATGATCAACGGCTATAATTTCGACATGGAGCGCATGACTTCTTTCGAAGGCGACACCGGACCTTACTTGCAATACTCACATGCCCGTGTCTGCTCCATGGAGCGGAAAGCCAATATTCCGCGCTCAGAGCTAGAAGCTGCCGATTTCTCCGTCATCACGGCGAAGGAGGGCATCGAGCTCATCCGGTCCCTGGCGCAATGGCCAGACGTCTTTATGAACACCTACAAGACCCGCGAGCCGGTCACTGTCTTGACGTATTTGTTCAAGATGACGCATTTGCTGAGTAGCTGCTACGATGCAAAGGACGCCAACAACAAGAACGCGAAGACAATGAGTGTAATGTATGCGGACAGTCCGGAGAAGAAGGCGGCATTGATGGGATTGTATGATGCGGCGAGGCAGGTGTTGGCGAATGGAATGAGGCTACTGGGCTTGAAACCTGTGGAGAGGATGTGAGGTGCCGGCGGGAGTGCACACGGAGCATTGGGTTGGAGTGTGAAATCAGCGGGTTGATGTGGCTGGCGGATGAGGAGACTCTTCGCGAGACTTTTCGCCTCCAAGTCCACTGGAATGGGAAAATGCACTATACGGGAGTAAAGCCGACCGAGGTTGCGACGGTGCAGCTGCTGCTCTGTGCTTGATAAGAAACCAAGTATATCCTAGATATCAGCTTGAGACAACAAAGAATTTCGGGAGCTCTACCCTGCTAGTCCTCCACCGCGTTAATCGCGTCGGGACCGCGCGCAGGTGGTCTTCAAGTCCTTCGAGATAATCGGCAGAAACAGAAACGATATGCTGTCCTGTGCATCCTCGCGGCCGCCGATTTCAGTTTCAGCCGGCTCGACAGCCGGCTCATCTGGACGATTGAAGGGTCACGACCAGGTCGCAAAGTTAGTGTACTCGAGCGAGCGATCCACCAACGATGATCCAATCGATCATGTCGTCTTGGGCTGATAAATGTGGCAGCAGAGGCGCTTAGGCAAACAAGTCTGCCACATTCCTCGCGGCAGTTACACAGCTTATGCGCGGCGACGTGGAGCCTCGCGAGCCTATCTCGACGTCGACCACGGATGTACCCTGCAGATGTCAACCTCGCCACACGAGCAGCGGCGCTGTCTTGACACAGCGCCGAAGGGCAGGCTATGTGTCGTCCGCAGATCACGTGGGCCTCTTCTGCGCACGTCGCGCGCGTCTGGGATTGATTGGCGAGCCGCAGCTAAGGGGGGGTCAAAGGGCAAGCTAGGAAGTCAATCGAGTGCAAACAGTGGGTGTTGCAGGTGGGAAGCCCCATTGGCCCGATGGGCTGCGTACGTAGGAGAAGAGGCGGTGAAGCAGTATCTTCGGCAGCTGGACGTGGAGCTGCGTGGTGGATGTCCGTTGTTGCGAAAGTCCGTGTATTTCGACGACGCATTGTATGCCGAAAGATTGCGGAGGCGATGAAGATGTCGTGCAGCTGCTTTCCCCTGGCAGAATGGTGCGAAGGGACATGCTGCTGTTGAGGGTCTTGGCAGCTCTCTTTTGCCTCTCATGAATGAGCGGCAGGCCGGAGAAACACCACGTCGCTGTCCCCCAAGCATTGCCAGGTCCCGTCTCTCGTGCGGTCACGTCTGATGCTCATCGAGTCGGTCGCCGCACTGAGCCCGGACTATGCAGTTTCTCTCCTTCCCAAGCACAGAAGCACGGGAGATTGAAGAGTGGAGCCCAAGTGGAAGCGGGCCGCAGCCCAAGCCGCTCACGCTTGTCCATCACGACGTCTCCCGCGCCAACGCCGACCACACCTGGAGGTCCATGACACGGCGAGGAGCGTGAGACGAAGCCATGCGGACGCGTCTGTCAAGCCATTCCCGTCACATTCCGTTCCAGCGCACGAATAGCAAGCCTGTGCGACCACACCATCGTCGGCGACTCGCGTCGCATCCAGCGTGGGCGAGCAGCAACCGATACGTTGACCCGCTGGCCACTCGCAGCTCGTGAGCATGCGTGCACTCGCAGCTTGCAGAGCTAACTGTCTGAAAGCGTTAGACGCAGCCGCTTCCCGTCCCCGGCCCTGGGCGATCACGACAAGCGTTTGCCAGCATCTCCCTTCTCGTCCCCAGATTTCGGGCAAAATCATCGTCCGTTGCTGCCCATCAGCCGCGGGTGATTCCTCCACCACACCCTCACGTGGACGGTGGCGACACCCTGTCTTTCTACCTCCGTCTCGGCGATCTCCTGCGTCGCAAGATTCTGCTTATGTTCAACCCACTGGCAGCTACCTGCTGCTCCCTACTGTAACTCCCCACCCTGCAGGCACCGGTGAGGCAAGCCAGCCGGCCCTTAGCGGCCTGCACAAACAGTCATCGCCCATACTTCCCATCTGCGCACGTCGTTCCCACCACCACCACCACCACCGGCCAGCACAATGCAACGAACATATCCGAGACATTCAACAATGAACCAACGACAGCCCATTCTTCTTCTTGGGTACTCACAGAACAATTGGTAGCACCTTATCTCGTCCAAAGGAAAACAAAAATTCCCCTGTGAAGGAGTGCCGACTCATCAGCCACGGCCACTATTGCCGCCCCACCAACGCCGCTCATAACCAGGGATCGACACGGAAGCCGAAGTCTGCGGGATCCGCTCTCACGATGCCGGAAACTAGTTGCCTGATGCCTAAGGTTGCGCAAGTCGAGGACTGCGAGAGCGACGAGAGCTCTGTGAAGCCAGGCACGGCAGTGTACGCAAAGAAACGCCACTCACACTGCAGCAAGCCTCCCAAAGTCGTGCAGCGGCGGGCCGGGAGCGACTCTGGCTACTCATCACATACCAATGCTTCACTCGGTGCACCACCAGCCCTGCCCGTCGCCGCTACTACCGCAGCGGCCCGACAGGCACCGCCTGATAGTCCGACCAAGAGCCATACCACCGTCCGCCGCAATGAGAGCCGACGGCGGCCAAGAGCGCCCTCACGCTCTGCCTCGAGCTCACAACAATGCACCGATGCCGACTGTGGCGACCCATCCTGCGCGAGTAGGCGTAACCCCGCTCGACGACAGGCCTTGTCGCTGCAGACGGATCCGGCAGAGTATGCTGCCGCCATGACCCGATACCAGCAGCAGGACATCCAACAAGCCCAGCAAGCCCAGCAAGCCCAGCAAGCCCAGCAAGCCCAGCAAGCCCAGCAAGCCCAGCAGGCCCAACAGGCTCGGATGGCAGCGCAGCAGTATCAGTACGTTCACTTCACACAGATGCCGCTGGCGACTCCCGTGACATCGACTGCGCCAGTGCTGCCAACATCGACAGCTCGACCTCTTCCATTGACCCGACAAAGTCGACCGATCAGCATACACGGCTACAACAATATCTCCTACGCAACAGCACCTCAAGTGCATGGTCCGCCACCATCGCTGTCTGCGTGTCAGAATATCTACGTTAATCAGCACGCTGGTTACCAGCAGGCATCGATCTATGGGAGCACGCCGCCTGGGCAGGTCATGCCGCCATATCCGGCGCAGTCTCCGCTTGGCCCATCGCCAACGAGCGCACCCTACAGTGCTACTCCTGGACTGACCCGCACTTTCTCGACGAGGACTGTCGGCAATCTGTCTGGTAGCTACGAGGCTCCGCATATTGGCATGGCGCCACCTCTACCACGGACTATGTCAGCGCGGCAGACTGCCCCGATGCCCGGTGCTTTTCCACACGCAGACTCTGACGAAGATTCGGAGTCTGCTTCAGAGTCGGAGAGCGACCGTGAAGGGGGCCGTGCATGGCATAGAGAGACCCAGGCTCGTCAGCCCATGCCTCCTCCTGCGCACAGGCCGTCGCTCAGCCAACGCAACACAAGTCCCACTGCATTTACACGGGCGCCACGAGAGCCACTACAGCGCAACCCACGCTCGGACGCCTATGTTGACTACCCATCCGATTATGTCGACTCCGATCGTACCGCTCGGCCTGTCCTGCGGCCCCGCACGAACTCTTCCTACTCCAGCCGCCGGCCATCCGTATCCAATTCAATCTCCTCGGGCCGCACCAAAGCCACGACTGTCTCATCCGGCTCTGGCTCTGAGAAACGAGCCTACATCATTGAGGATTCCCGTGGCAAGCGTCGCGAATACCTCTCTCGCAATCAGTACGAAGAGCTGGTCCGTCGCATCGAAGTTGCCCGTCTTGAAGACCAGGAGGCTAAGGATCGTGCCGACGCACTGCGCGACCGCGCTGAAGCGTACCAGAATCAAGTTCGCGGCCGTCAACCGCCTGAGCTCACTGCGGAGAACATCAAGAAGGCCACGACGACTCCTGCTCAACGTCGTGTCAGTAGAAGTCAGGTATCCGGTCACAGCCGGAAGACTTCCTCGTCTCGCGATGGCGGCGGCGGAAGCAAAGGCGGCGCAAGTGGAGATGGCATCAGGATCCAGTCCGGCGATACGGTCTTGCACGTCTATGGCGAGGCGAAAGTCGAAATGCGCCCTGGCGAGGACGGAGCGTATTTCGTGATCGGGAGCTCGTCGAATGCGAGTGAACGTCAGCGGGACAGTGCGTACCACGGGAGTACGAGAAGTTCGGGAAGCAGGGTTAGCAGAAGAAAGGATACTATCACGGAGGAGGATGGGCATGAGAAAGGCGCTGTGAGGGATCTAGGCGGAAACAAATCTTGAAGAGTGGATCGCCACGCCTGCTTTTCTTACCTGCTGGAAGCGGCGCGCTGGCTGAAGCGCTCCGTGATCGTCTTCATGAACACGATACGCGGGCACTTGAAAAGCTCGATTGAACGCAGGAGCAAGCGGATACGGATTGCTCGTCGCCCGTGCGCGGACGTCGAGAGCGTGTGTCTTACTTCTCGGCGTTACTGGCATTCTTTGGACACGACGAAACGGCCGCATTTGCATCGTCTTCTCACGAGGCTTCACGGCTGCTGTCAAGAACTCGCGATGTTTTCGGCATGTTACCCTCAGAACATGGATCGCTTTATGGGACACGGCTGTTTGATATTTGTTGCACCCTGCTTGCTTCCGAAAGTATGATCTCGATGCGAAGCCGGCACGCCAGGCTTTGTGGATCAGATTGTCATTAGCCAGACGCAGGACTTTTGGCTAAGAACAACGGCTCTCTGCGTACTGGTTACAGTCACTGGCGGAACTCGCAAGACTGGTCACGTTTGTATGATTCTCGCAGCGGATTGAGCGAAACGGACACAGCGAGGCGTTAAATGGGGTTTGTGGCACTTGTCGACACGACGGCAGCGGTAATGATGATGAAACTGAAATGGTTTGCCAGATTGGCTTGACCTGGCATTGCTTGACGAAATAGCGAGATGAGCGAGAGCGCGTGTGTTGCTGTGTGCATGCAGATCATATATCAGACAGCGCCGACGGCCAATCCCTTCCACAGCTTTTGATCTGTGTCAACCTGGTGTGTGGTGTTCATTTTGACTTCATTGTGCTATCTACGTTTGCTACACACTTCGAGCTTACTCTGCGGAGAGCGAGCGTACTCCCAACTGGTCCCGCGAACGCCGCCAGCCCAACCCGCACAACAAACGCCATCGTCATGCCGCTCAAAGCCACGCTCGGATTTCGTCGCACTCATTCCTTCCACGTTCAGCAGATGTCCAGCCGTCACAGCCACACTTGCTGATGTTCAACGCCGCGTCCAGAATTACGACCGCACTCAATCCAAATCCGAGTCAGCTCCCCTTCTGTACCCCTCCCGCCCCTTTCTCCCTGCGCCCTTCTTCGGCGAACTCTGTCGCGATTTGCCCGTATACTCACTCTCATACCTCGGGTTCGCCTCCGCTCGCGGCCTGTACTCGTCATAGTAACTCGCGGACCTGCTCTCGCCAGTCGTAGAGGTATACGTCGCACTCAGGACCTCGCTCGCCGGACCGGTCCCGTATGAGAAGTCTCGATCCTTCTTCTTTGGCGAAGCAGAGCGCGACGCACTCCTCTGCCTCGCGCCACTTGTAGGCTTCGAGGACGGCGCAGCAGACTTGCGCGAAGAATGTGCAGGTGGCGGTGGCGCCGGAACGTTCTCGCGAGCGAGAGCAGCGGCAGCTTCTTCGGCTTCGCGCTTCCATCGGCGCTCCATGCGTGCGGCTTCTTCGCGGGCCTTGCGCTGAGCGCGTTCTTTCTCTTTCTGCTCTCGACTTCTGCCGAGCATGGGCTCAGATGCTTCGGACTGCGTTTCCGATCCATTGATGGTCGTCCCGAACTTGGAGCCATTCCCATCGGCGATGCGATTGAGTCCGCCGACACGGGCAGATTTCTCCCTCTTGTAGTCCTGCACATCTCGATCGCGGTAGCGCTTCGAATGTTGAGAATAATCCGGTTCGGTGCGGAGTTCAGTCATATCGCTCACAGTCTCTGTGTTCCCAACAGATGGTGTTTGGTAGTCGTCGGAGTAGAGAATACTGTGCGTCTTTGCCCAACCACGCTTCGCCCTGATACCTTTCCGTCCCTTCTCATCTCTGCCAACGACACTCCGAGCCTCCTGTACCGCCCACTTGTAGTGCTGAGTGCCCGCTATGGTACTCGCACCATATCCCAACTTCGTACTCTTGGTGGCATTTGAGAGGGTCTTGCCATCCGGCCCTTTGCGGCGGAGGACGGTCGATTTGTAGTCTTCCCAATCGCCTTCCTGGAAGTGAAAGCCTCCGTTCTTGGCCCAGAAGAAGAACCAAAGGGAAGCGAGGACCATGGCCGTCCCGATGATGGCGAAGAGGATGAAGAAGAAGTTGTTGTTGAAGGAGCTGGCGGGTCTTGTGCCTTGGCCAGGCACATAGGTTGAGGCGGCATTGCGGGCAGTCAAGAGGTCGCGGGCGGAGATGGGTGATAGTGTGGAGGAGGCAGAGCGTTTGTCGAGCTCGAGAGAGGATTGATCGAGGCCAGGGATGCTGTGGGCATTTGCCGTACGCTCTTGATAGAGTGGTGGAGCCATGGCAGCGGGTAGGAATGTGATGCTGTGATAGCCGCAGGCCGAAGCCTCAGCCTCTAGGTATATCCAAGATTGCCAGAGGACTCGTTGGTGGTACTAGTGATACAAGTGGATTCCACAGCACGCAGCACAATGTCGAATTGTATTGTCGTCGTTTCGTCGAGGAAATGATGGAGTTGGAGTTGATTTGCAGCGACAGCGAAAGTGGATCAGTGTTCGATGCGTGCACTTCTAAGCGCGTGGCTGGGCGCGAACATTGGGCGAGGCTGGGAGCGGACATGACGCACGTAAACAGCCGTTGCCATGCCTACCATCTTATCGCGCGCACTCCATCGCTTCTTCAAACTTCAAGCACTGTCAATCTTGCACAGAGCATAAGTTGGGCAGTGTAGCGGGTCAGGACTCTACGACGTCTCTGTGACTCTCTCGGCGTAACGGCGATCGTCGAGTTTGAAAGCTGCTCGAGTCTTGTCGCACTCGCCAAGACTTAGTGCACGACCATTGGGATTCGAGATCACGTCGCCGTAGACATCTCCTGACGGCTCTTCGGTGCAAAAGATCCTGAGCGCAAGATGGCCATGCGCTACTGATACGGTATCCTTTGCATGCCAGAGTTTCTCCCTGTCCACCTTCTTCAGCACGATCGTCGGTACAGCTTACCGCCCGTACACCGACTCCGGCGGTGTTGAGATGCACCTCCCGAGAAAGGCTAGCCGGTCATGCATATCAACTACTGCAGGTCCCTCGGCGGAATACCACACATCGTAAACTCGGGTAAAAGAGCCAAAGAAGAGATCCACATGGCTTGAAGGTTGTTTGTCGAACGCGACCTGTTCCTACGTGCCGCTGTGAGCTCGTCGACGCGCGCTCAACGCTGTGCTTTACGGCAACTACGCCTTCGAAAAGACAAAGAAGCCAAAACCTTGAACCAAGATATGACTCCTAACGTAAGACCTAGTGCTGAGAGACAGCTGCCGCCTAACTACAACACGATACCAACGCGATTGCCATTGCCCGTTCCTGCAGGGTGATGCGCCACCCACGCCAAGTTGGCTTGCCCTGCATTCTTAGTCCAGGAACCAACGCACCCATTGCGTCTTCTCGGCTCGAGCAATCGACACTCTGGACCGTATGCTGCTTATCTGATGCCTTCACCGCCAGATACAGCGAATGGGAGCTCTGCCGGTCAACTGTGCAGTCCCACGCGTTGTCTCACATCCTTCTCCGTATGCCACTGACTAGACGATCGATGGCTGGCTAGAAGAAGGTCGAAGAGCGACCGAATGGGGAAGGCGTACTTCGAGGGTTCTGTGTACGGCACAAGTCACCATGGCAGCATGCAAAACGAAGTACATAAGGCCCTCCTACCTCATCCTCTTCCTCTTTCATTCTTCCCCTCCAACGTCTCCATCATCAACTAGGCTCACAGTGCAAGGAACTTTGATCCAATTTCATACAGGGAATATACGCAATAATCACATCAATACATCATAATGTCTCGCGAGCAGCAAAAGTCCCTGGCCGAGCAATTCGTTGCCGCCAACAGCAAGTTTGACACTGCCGGCCTTGAGGCTACCCTCACCCCGGGCGCGAAGCATGACCTCCTTCCCGCCTCGCTTGGTGTGGGTCAGAAGGACAACACCGGCAAGCTTGAGGTGACGAAGAAGCTTGGTGATGCTCTTGGCAACAAGGCTGTCAACGTGGGTGTCGACTTGCACTTGCTTCGGCTTTGGTTCATGAGAGAGTTGTACTGATCACGTCGACTGCAGTGGAAGATCCTCCAGATGATCCAAGACGTTGAGCAGCGCAAGGCCGCGCTCTTTATCGAGAAGGAATATGAATTCGGGAATGTGCAAAGCTTTTTGGTGCTCAACTTCAATGAGAGCAATGACAAGATCACGCACACAATCGAGTTTGTCAATGCTGAGGCGCAGAAGAAACTCATGTCTCGCATTCAGTAGATGACGTATCCACGCTGAGTCCAATCTCAATGAGGCCAGTAGGGTTGTCATCTGAACTTGCAGCCTTGTGCACAATCACATGTAGCCCCACCAGATCCAGCTTAGCTCATCCACAACTTCCGCGTCCGTCTTGAATCTCCAGTTCCATACCCCTCCATCACTTCTACATCGCAACACCTCATGGCACCTCAGACCTCCAAACGCGTCCGCGGCGCACAAATCCGCAGGCACTTCATCATTGGCAACGAAGCCCACGTCCTCCCACACAAAGACTACCCGGACCCACCTCCAGACGGCCATACGAAAGGATGGAAAGTCTACGTCCGCCCTCTCCCTAATGGACCCGACATCTGCACCTGGCTCAAGAAAGTCCAATTCAAACTCCATCACACCTACGTCGACGCGAGCCGCACGATAGAAGCGCCGGGTCCGTATGAGGTACAGGAGACGGGATATGGAGAGTTTGGAGTAGAGATACGGTTATACTTTGCGCCAGAGAGTGGAGAGAAAGCGGTATACAGAGAGCATTATCTCGTGCTAGCGCCGTATGGGAGCGAAGAGCAGAAGGCGCGGCAAGAGAAAGAGAATCTCGTTGTAGCAGAGCGGCTCGAGACGATCGAATTCAATGAACCCACGCAAGAGTTCCTCAAGCAGTTGACTAGTGAGGATCAATTTCAGTGGCTTAAAGTCAAGAAAGGGAGGGGCAAGGGTAAGAAACCAGAGTGGGTGTTTGAGGGGGAGGTGGAGCCTACGGCTGAGCTGCCAGAGAAAGCGGCAGGGGAGGTAGGTTTGGGAGCGGGAGGTGCGTGGAGCAAAGGGTACGAGAGGCAGGTGTTGGCGCAGCTGGAGCAGAGCAAGGCCAGTCTGGAGCAGGCGGTGGAGGCGGAGAGGAGAGCGATGGACGGGAGGCGGAAAAAGATGGAGGAGGCAGGGATCGCCGTCAGTACGAAGTAGGGCGCAGGGCTATGGAGGGAACAGGGAAAGAAGTACTGACTTGCTGGATTAGCGACGGCGTTGGTGGTGTTTAGAGATCAGGCTTTCACGGCCAACCTGTGTACTTGTTGCGCTTCGGAAGGGCTTTCGGGGGCTTGCGCTGCGCGTGGGCGTTGTGCAAGCATCTTCTTGTGCAACAGTGTAGTGTAGTTCTGCTGCCATATCTCTCGAAGCGTCAATCTCTCATGCCCCGATGAAATCCGTGACTTCTTCATCCATTTATCCCTTGGCTTGTTTCAGCCCCGCGTGAAGGCTTCCCTGTGAGATCCACTTCCCACCACCATGCGCCTTCCAATCACCTCCAGCCGCGTCTCGCCACTCCGGGACTCGAACAACATGAGACCATGATCCCGAGAGACATGCCAACCACCAAATCTTGAGCATCCCACAGCCATGGCCACGGCACCTCACTTCCGGCCCATCGCGATCGCGCCAGCTAATGGCGTCTTTCAAGCTCACGACGATGAGCCCGAAACCGGCATGCCATACACTTGCGTCTCCTGCACAAGGCGAAAAGTGAAATGCGACAAGACCGGTCCTCCATGCTCGACTTGCAAGCGCGCAAGACTCGAGTGCTACTATGAGGCTCCTCAGCCGCGCAAGCGGAAACGGAAAACCATCGAAGACGTCCATGAGCGTCTAAAACATTACGAGCGGCTATTGCAGCAGCATGGTCTTCTCGATGGAGTACAGAAACCGCAGGAAGCGACTCCGCCTCCTGCTGGCAAGGCGACGGCGTCCACTGGCTCGACACCGGCCGCCGATGTTGCTCGCGGCGATATCAGCAAGAGCGGCCGGCTGCTGTCTGGAGGTGGCAAGTCGCGGTTCATAAATTCAACGCTTTGGAGGAATCTGAATGATGAAGACGCTGTGCCATCCTCTTCCGATGAAGATGAGACGGACTCTCAGAGCGCGAATGTTGGGCCAAAGAATGGGCCAATGGTCGATCCCTTGACTGCGAGTCTCTTCGCCGCCGGTCAACCTGGACAAAGTCTACTCAACCTGCACCCGACCTACGACGCAGCTATGAAGATGTGGCAAATCTATCTCTCGCACGTGGATCCTCTCACGAAGTTGCTCCATGTTCCGACTACGACTGTGATGATCAAGCGGGCGGCGGCCAATCCGAGCACGGCCTCCAAATCAACAGAATGTCTGCTGTTCGCTGTGTACCACTTCGCCATGGTAGCAATGAGCGATGAGGAGTGCGAATCGCTATTAGAGCAAGATCGCTCGAAACTGCAAAGCCGATACTACACCGCCCTCATCCAGGCTTTCGTCAACGCTTCCTTTCTGCGATCAACAGAGTACACGGTAATGCAAGCGTACGTGCTCTTCTTGCTCTCCGTCCGCAATCAGTACGATCCGCATACTTTCTGGATTCTTACGGGCGTCGGAACAAGGATAGCGCAGCGCTTAGGATTACACCGCGACCCAGATGATCTAGGCCTGAAGCCCTTCGAAGGTGAGATGCGCAGGCGACTCTTCTGGCAGCTCCTTCCCATCGATGGTATCGCTTCTCAGCTCAGCGGGACAGGCATCGCCTTCCACCACCTTGACTGGGACATCAAACAACCCGCCAACCTAAACGACGAAGATCTCTATCCCGAAATGGCCGTTCTTCCACCCCCTAGGACTGGCGCAACCGAAATGCTCTGGTGTCTTATGAGGACGGAGATGGGCAGATTCCACCAAAAGACAATGCCCGTGATGGGCAATCACGCCAACTTCTGGCAGACAGGAGAGCTGGGCCGTATCAACGAGATGGAAGGGCACATTAAGGATCTCGAGACTCGTCTGGAGAACCTCTACATTCGATTTTGTGATCCTGTCAATCCTGTACATCTTGCAGCCATGCTGTTAGGTCGAGGCGCCCCTCAAAATGCTCGCCTTAGACTTCGTCTCCCGCGAGCCAAAGCCAACAACGATGGAGATATAGAGGAACCTCGCAAGCTCTGGCAACTGGCGACGAAGATGTTCGACTACGTGATTTCCGCGCAGAGCAATCCGGAACTGAAGAAATACCAATGGCATATGCAGGCAGTCTTTCAATGGGACGGCCTGATCTGGGTACTCAATCAGCTTAGGCGTGGAAGCTTGGCCATCGACGACCCGCTGGAAGCTTGGCAGAAGCTCATGAAAATGTACGAGTGTTTGCCAAACTTCTTGACTAATCCATCGGCACTGCATGTGGCGATTAGGAAGTTGACGTTGAAGGCGTGGGACGGGCAGCCGGCACGGTTCAAAAATCAGATCGGGAAGGATCTTCCGACGATCAGGAAGATGAGAGTTCTGGTGGATAGGAGGCATAGCAAGTCGAGCAGTATCACCACACAAATCCAGGCAACGCCAGAGTCGATTGGACCAGGGGTGAAGCGTGAGACTACCGATCCGCAAGCACCGACAACCACGAACGCCGAAATGATGAACGAAGGCTTTCTTGGCACGCTTGAAGACTACAGTCCAGACGCTATTGACTGGATGTTCTGGGAGCAGCTGATCCAAGACAACGCTTACTCGGCCAACGGACAGTGACGACATTCGCGTAAGCGATAGAAGCCATCTCTACCATATCACAAAGGTAGACTCTTTGGTAAAGATAGCACCTCCGGGCAAGTAGTTTGCAGCCCTACCACTACTCCACCATTTCTGTTGTCAAGGATGCTAGTCTGCCTCATCGCTGTGCTAAAATCTCGAGCATTCCACTATACAAGCCGCCTCTGACAGCGGTTCTAGTCCTCCGTCAGGTCACCATACTCCCACATGCCCCTCCTCTCCTCCTTTGCCTGCGCCTCCCTTTCTCTCAAGTCCTTCAGCACATCCGTCGCTGCCCGCTCAAACGGCTTCAATTTCTTCGGGACCATTGCCAATCCCTCGCTGACGACTTCGGCGTTCAAGCTTTTCAGCCTGGATCCAGAGCCAGAAGCCTCGTTCGGATCGACCAGTGTCACGTACAGCAGGTTGTCGCGCGTGTCGTTGAAGTCAACCATGGCGACCAGGGCGCGGTCGTACGTGATCTCGTCGATCATCTTGCAGCTCTCAGCCAAGTACTCGGGGCTGGTTGGGAACTGCACGAACGACAAGGCAGCGTCCACGGCTTGGGGCTTGAGCTTCTGCACGCCGAAGCGGTCTGCGTCAAGTGGTCGTAGTGCGCTCCAAGGTTGTGTCTCAGAGTTACCGTAATCGATGTACACGACCTCGCTAGTCTTGTTCTCGCGATCGTTGCGGCGGATGCGGGCGCGGTACCATTGGCCGTCCTGTGTGAACTTTGCCGAGACCACGTCACCGGCCTTGGGCGGCTGAGCAAGAGCCTTGTTGTTTTGCGGTGAAATGTGAAAGTTGCCGAAGTCCTTCATGAGTGAATCGAGGTTCTGCTTGCCGGAGCCAAGCATCTGCAGCTTGATTCGGGCGGTGCTTGGATCGACGTAGGTGACGGTGACATCCCGATAGTCCATCTTGGCCTTACCAGCGGCTGCTTCGCCATTGGCACCATTCGCGCCATTCAAAGCAGGCTCTTCGTAGGCCTCGCCGTTCTCCTCGGCCTCTTTCGACGGGTCCCAATCGTGCCACATTCCTTTTCGGCTCTCTTTCGCCCTCTGCTCTGCAGCGAATAGCTCATTCGCATTTCCAGACTTCTCGGCGCTGTAAGCGTGAACTGAAGCCAAGCCCTCTTCTACCAGCACCTTAGCAAAGCTTTCCCGGTTTACGTACAGCTGCCCGATGAAGCCACCCTGTTTATCTGTATCCTCCACATCGATCTCGACATCGCGCTGCATGCATCGCTTGTTTGCGAAATCATGCGCTTCTTGACCGAATGGCTCGGCGGCCTCGTTTGGCCCGCGCGCACTTCGTGGAGCACGGATGCCACCGAGCACGAAGGTCAGCTTGGCGTTCTCGCGCGGCACTAACACAGTGAAACGGCTGCCTGATTTGACGAAGTCGACGATAGCCGGGACCCTCTTTTGCCGCGAAAGCAAGGTAAGCTGACGCTTCGCCTTCTCAAGAGATTCGCTGTAATCGACGTAGTTCTGCTGTTTCGCCGGCTTGGAACTCCACATGCCCTTCTGGTCCTTTTGCGCAGCTTCTTCGGCAGCAAGTAGCTCGTCGTAGATCGGGCTGCGGTCGCTGTCATCCATGCGGTGGCGGATCACAGATACGTAGCCAGCTTCGACAAGAGATAACGCGACATTGGTGCTGTTTTGCGTCACGGTGGCAACCTCCCGCTCATCGAAGCCTTCGGTCGCAGGTCGCTTGCCATCTATCCGTACCTTAACATGCTTGCCGATGAGCTTCTTACGCAGAAACTCGCGAGCTTCCGCGGCGAAAGGTGCTTGCTTCGGGTCGGATGGTTTGGGTTGCCGAACACTACTCAGATTGATACGCTTCTCTGCACCAGCCTTGGTGCGAATGAATAGCGTGTCAGCCGACATGACTCGGCTGACCACTGCCTCGTTCTCGCCACCTGCTGAGCGCTGAACAGCTGCGCCGCGGAAAAGGCCCTTTTGCTTCTCCTTGGCTTCGCGCTCAGCCTGCCGCAGCTTGCCCATCTCTGCACCAAGCCACGTCGAATGGTGGTCGACACAGCGTGCCAAACCTTCCTTAAGCAGGAACTCTGCGATGTTGCCAACAGGATGCCGTACCTCGCCGACCAGGAGGTTGTTTGGCGATACACCAAGAAGCCGAACTTGTACGCCACGCTGCAGCAGCCGCTCTTCGACAAATGCTTGTGCCTCGTTTCCGTAGGGCTCCGCAGGCTGGGTTGAGCCGTCCGAAGGATTCATGCGAGCTGTCGTGGGTGATCGTAGACCAGCGATCAGCACAGTTGTAGTCACGTGTTCGGTTGTGGAGGCCATCAGACGGCATATGAGACGGTCTCCACTCAGCACTCGCTCAACGACCGCATCAATAGCCTCGCCTTTGTGCTGTTCAACGAATGCCTTAGGATCCGAAAGCTCACGCACGTTGTGTACGCTCTTGAGCTTGGGATTCCATACGCCCTTCTCATCGGCCTTGGCGTGCGCTTCCAGTGCAGTCAACCGTTCCAACAGCTCGGCAGCCGGAGGGGCCTCAGCCTTCCGTTCCGCATCGTCTCGCAGCTTTGCCCAGCCCTCTTGTACGATGAGATCGGGCAACTGCTGTCCGGTCTGCAGCTGCACAATTCCATATTCGCGGCTTGCTCCTCCGACCTTTTGCGGGATGCTGTAGAGAACGCGGAAATGTACGACCTTGCCGACCGTGAGCTTACGGATGAAGTCGCGGGCTTCGAACGAGCCGGGTTCGTCGGATTGCAAGCGTGGGGCATTTATGAAGGCAAGACTGAGTGTACGCTCTTGCTTTGCCTTGTTTTGCAGGATCAAAGTGTCTGCCGAGAGTACACTCTTGACCTTTCCTTCCTGGAGAGACATATTCAAGTCGGTGACCGAGGTCGTTTGTTGTAGCAAAGTGAACACGTGGAGCTCTATGGAAGGCCACGGCCGGGGACAGTCGTTATGAAGCTGAGAAATATCCAAAAAGGATCGTGCTGTGGTGAAAGATGATGTGAATGTAAGTGAAGACTACTCTCACGTGCTCGAGTCAAATTATTTGAGTGACAGGTAGGCATTCGAGATCTTGGCATGGGGAAAGCACGCTCGAGGTTACGCAGGGACTGCGGGGCAATATATTCCGCGAGTCAGAAGGCATTGGATCAATCAAAGGTACGATGCTTCAGGCAAATTGTGTATTTAGCACAGTGAAGCAGTTTGTGACGATTTCATTGCTCCTATCTACCTCCAACGCTACTAGTGTACCCTACTACCACCTCATCATACCAGCAACGCTCCGCTGTTCGTCGAAATCATGGACCCAGTGACGTTCTCGTCCTTAAGCAGATACAGATACGATTCAGCAACATCCTCGACCCTTCCAAACCGGCCCGTAGGCACGGAGTTGACGATGCGTTTCTTGAGATCCTCTTTCTGCTGCTCGGTCATGTGACTCCAGAGCTCTGTGTCAACAGCACCCGGTGAGACGAGATTGACTCGAATCGGCTTCAGATCGAGCGCTAGTCCTCTCGTCAAGCCCTGCAGACCTGTAGCAAAGCCGTTGATGACCGCCCAATCGGGTCTAGGCTTCTCGGAGACCGAACCAGTCGTCAACGTGATTGAAGACTTGGGTCCGCCCGAGAGGTACCTTGGAGCGATCTTACTGAGAATCAACGGGCCGAAGAAGCGGACGGTGCCTGCCTTGAGCACCTTATCGATGTCGATCGAGTCGATCTTCATCATGGCCAAGGGGTCACCAGCGGTGTAGATGACATGGTCCAGCTTGCCAATCTTCTCGAAGAGCTCAGTGAGAGTCTGCTCGAGCTTGGTGTAGTCCCCTAAGTTTGCTGCATGACCAGAGACGCGATCCTTTGCGGAAGGGTAGGACTTGATCAACTTCTCGACAGTGGATTTCACTCGATCTGGACTCGACGAGGAGACAATGACGATGGCTCCGTTTTCAACAAGTGCTTCTGCGACGCCGAAACCAATGCCTTGGGATTAGTTAGCACTGAGTAATGTGAATTATAATTGCGACCGTACGTACCTGAAGAGCCACCAATCACCAAGACCTTGGCTCCCTTGAGC
The DNA here is from genome assembly GCA_019670975.1 of Acidiella bohemica. Classification (NCBI taxonomy): domain Eukaryota; kingdom Fungi; phylum Ascomycota; class Dothideomycetes; order Mycosphaerellales; family Teratosphaeriaceae; genus Acidiella; species Acidiella bohemica. Next base: position 440,924 of record JAGUCJ010000021.1, read on the forward strand.
TTGTTAGTATACTTGACTTGGTCCGCCATTGCGTCCTGCTTTGATGTCGATGTCGTATGCGTTGGCCTATATTCGCATTGAGTCTTGAAATTGAAACTACTATGAGTTGTCAATATATGTATTTTGTAATCAATGTGATGGAGCGTCTGCACTAGTAGGAGAAAACGCGGAGTTATTGACGTCACGAGCGGACTTAAGCGCAATGATTTAGGGTCTCATGCATATATGCCATTTGCACCAATTAGAACATGGCCAAGTTTGCGCCCTTTGCAGGGTCAACTTCGTACTTTTTTATGGGTGGCTGAGATTGCGCGGTGTGGTAGCTGTAATCTCCCTGTCCTCTCGTCCGGATCGACCGGGTGAACAGTCAGCGCGTATGAGTGCGGTGTGCGTCCCAAGATCCTCAAGTTGGGGTGGCAGGTAGCGCGAGGAGTATGCTGTGCGACGGACGGCAGCCGGTCACTCATGTGCTAACCGGACAACGAAGCCGCTGGCAACGGAGGGCAATGCACGGGGCGCGTAGCCAACGCGTTGCTATTAAATCCTTGCTCCAGCTGGTCTGCCGACAGCTACGTATCGCGGCCATTAGGACGGCTGGAGGTCGCATTCATACTTTTCATCGAAACTGCCACCGCTGGTCGACTTGTTTCCGTGTCACCTTTGTGCCGTCAGTACACCCTTCCGCTAAATTACCGGATCGACTTACCAAAGGTGCAACCAACAACGTCGCAACAGCCAGCGCTGCAACAGTAGCCAGCATCTGGAACTTGTTGAAGTCTTTCCCAAGGATGTCGAAGCTGAAACTAGGACTCAGCCTGGTGCCAAAAATGTCCAGGCCGTACGCGAACACAAGACTCGTGCTCTCAATGGAAGCGGGGCTTGTGACGATATCTTTGATCCCCACGACTTCTCGCTGGTGATTGAGATACCACTTCGGATCGAATTCAATAGTCGGTGAGTACTTCACCAACCCTTCCATTTGCTCGTCCTTTGTCGGATCACGGCCTACCGGTCGCCTTGGATCAACGGCACCGTACGGGATGCCGACAATGGCATGCGAGTCGGGCAGAACGGCTAGGATTTGGCGGGACGTAATGCCCTGCCTCGTCTGCGTTACACCGAGCTTGGAGATCGGCCCAGGGATCTGATAGGACTGCGTGAGAGTGAAGGGCTCTGCAACATTTTCCAGGCTTGAGTAGTTGCTCTTTCCGGTCAAAGCTCCGCGGTCGTTCGGAATGGGGATTCGAACAGCTCGCCGATGACAAGCTGGTGTCCCTTTGGCGTATCACCGAAAGAGTCGGCTGTGAAGGAGTACGCGAACCAGTTCTCTGACATAATGCTTCCGATCGGCGCCGAGAAATCAACGTCATGGTGAACGCTCGTGTAGATGACGGCGCCAGAGACCGTGTTGAATACGTAGAATGTCGCCGTTCTACTGCGATCCCTGGCCGTTGCAAGGAGCGCGAGATTCGGGTCGAGATACTTGTAGAGCACCCTGCGGTCGCCCAAGACTTTGCCGATCGAGGCCACAGGATCATTTATCGGACGAGGGACGAAGGTCACGATGCGTTCGCCTGCGCTGGGTGTGAAGTGCCAAGCTTCCTTAGACTCGAGAGTGGCATCGAGCTTGCCATCTTTCAACGTGAACGAAAATTGCCGCGGAGCGTTAGCGTCCCTCTCGGGGACTGGAGAACCGAGAAGAGCTGCTCGCCCGTTGTAGAGTTGTACTGCACGCCCTTCGCAGCCTGGGAACTGACGGTCAAAACACCAGCTTTGCTCGAAGCGAGTCGAGGCTGCCAAGACTGGCCAGGCTGTAGATCGGCGACTGGCACGCTCCATAGTATCTTTGTTGCATCGCCAGCGTTCAAAGCGACCAGCCTGCCATTTTTAGTGGCGCACACAACCACTTGATGAAAGCCGAAACTGTCGCTTGTAGCATCCTCGGCGCTCGTCCCAAGAAAGCCATTGATGACCTTCTGTGGAAGCGAGGCGAGGAAGACCGGCAGCTTTTGAAGATCCTTCAGGTGCCGTCTGACACGATGGACATACGCTTGGACTGGATTGCTGTGCGCCTCGGCCTCGAGTTCATGCATTAATGCTTCAGCTTCGACTGGGCGCACAAAGGTTGCGGCAAGGCTGTTTGCAAGCATTTCTGTCCTGTCCCACACAGCTTTCCCGTCTCGGAAGAGCACCCAGTCGCCTGTGGAGAGGAGCACTGCGGTCCGCACTGCTCCGACAGCATCTCCCTTCATCGAGACTTCGGATACAGCATGCACAGGCTCGACGATTTCGCCAGCTCCGGTGGGCACTCGGTAGTCGTTAAGCTGCCACCTGCCAAGGACTGCGTGCGAAGCTGAGGATACAGTAAACAGTTCATCGCGCGTGATTCTGGTGAAGTAGACGTTCGCGTCGCAGGTGCTGGTTGAGAAAGCGCCTTTACCAGGTAGCTTCGGCAGACTGTATGCCTTTGAGACTTTGTTGCCTTTGGTATCAATGTGGTAGACCTCGGCCCAGTGCGAGCTCGCCGTCTCGTAGTGGATCAAGAAATGCGATAGCGAATTCACGTGGTACGGCGCATGCAGTCGGACTGCTGTTACAGGTTCGCTGCCGTGCTTCTCGATGGCAAAGCTTGTCACTTGCTTGTTGCCGATGATGTTGACCTTCAGCGTCGTATATGCCGCATCCGTCCAGGCGATAATGGGCGAGGCCGAGTTTGCTCCAACAGACACAGTGGTGTCCGCGTTCGTGACTTCCGTATCCGAGCTAAGTGTGTACTCGTCGACCTTTCTGCCAGTCACCGGGTCAAGAGCGATCACTCTCAGCGTGGCGTATCCAAGCATTGTCTTGTGAAGCAAAATGGCGTATATTTGTGTCGCCGAAGCAGAGAGCTGAAACGGGGTATCCGAGCCATCAATTGCATATTGCCACTTGGCAGATCCACTGTCGCCATCGATCCGCCAAATTTTAGGATGCGCACCGCTGGAAAGAGCGATCACATCCTTCGCACCTTCCTTCTCCTTGCCGTCCGCCAGCTCCAGAATTTCAAGGTCTTCCAGCGGCCCTGCGATATTCGCAACCCATGCCTGCCGCCCATCTGCTGCACTCCAGGCACTGACTTCGCTCCCGTAGTCCGCTTACAACAACGTCTTGACCTTCAGCGGCTCGCAAGAAGCCAGCGTGGCTGTTGACTCCGCCATCACGCAGCACCTGCCGCCAAACGATGCCCCCAGATTTGGGGTTTACTGCGCCTAATACGCCTTCCTCTGACAATGTGTACAATAAAGAAGCTCTCGAATGCGGGTTTGGCTGGTGAAAGAAAGACGTGTCTTCCCGTGGTAGGCCTAGCAGAGGATGATGGTAGTCGACGTTCCAGGCCTCATCGGCGAATACAGCTTGTGCACCGCTGAGCAGCAGCGCTACACACGACAGCACCGGGAGCAACATACCGTTGGTGCGGAAACAAACTAGTCTCGTACAGGACTGAAGGCCATATCATTCAAGCGGAGCAGTTTCCGCATGGAAATTGACCGAGCTTTTACCGACACGGATGCGAAGGGCCACGAACGAGGAAGGCACGAGACTCACATGTCTGGTCACCACGCTGAAGACATGCATGCATTGCAGGCCCAGTCTTATCGGCCGTCTTATTGAGTCTTGAAATGTCATGACTTGGCCACAGCCTCGAAGTTGCCCTATCAATCGCACCCAGGGTCAAACATCTGTTCGCAAAGAAGTCGGCTAGCCTTGCAGTCATAGCGAAGCCACATGTTCACGCTGCTTCGGATCATTCGGTTTTCACGTTGTCGATGCGAAACACCTTCTTCCCCCATCAGATCGGTCCAACCCCTTACCACACCGCTCACCATTCCCGACTCGATATGCCGTACTGCCCGGCGTGCCTGAGGCTAAACCATAACAAGTCGCGACTCGCACCTCCCGCTGGCCGGCTATTTGCTAGCCCCGCCCAGATTGACCTTGTTCTCGCTTGCGTCAGGAACCAGGAACAAGATATCTCCGTGCAGCGATGATGAAACACTCAGTCCTGGTAGGCCGTCACTACCGGAAGACAGCATGGCGGAAGACAGCATGGCGACTTGAATCAGCTCCTGCGACACGCAGCTCCGTCTTTCATTCGATCGACCATCCTTCCTTTGAGTTTCTGGAAGCGGAGAAGTGCCTCCCTCGCCGTCACTAGCCTGGCGTTAGTCAGATAAGCTGCTTTCCAGCTCCATGGAACCTACAGCACGTTACCTGACATAGCCAAGCGTTGCCGTGGCTATTTGAAGCCGGCGAGCGAGCTCCTCTAGCTTACTCAACGTCGCCTACCGGCGCATTTGGCGGAGAAGAAGACGCTGTGACTGGCGGCGCAAGAGCTCTGCGCATTAATGCTGCCGAAAGCTCGTCCTGCAGACATGCTCGGCGACGCCCAATGACAGCTTTCACGCGTCGCAAAATGTTCCCACTGGCTCATAACTGGCCATCTCCTGTCGCTCTCGACCAGATTCAGCAAGGTCGCCTGCTGCGCACGCACGCGGCGGCCAAGGATGTTTAGACAAGGACCGACCATGCCGACCAGCTCATGCGCGCGGTGACGCACCGTGTGAAAGAAAAGTTTGGGTGCAGCTTGATGTCAGAAGCCGTTGGCTCCTAGCCAAGCTTGATCTCGCAGCACTTTTTGGCGGAAAGCGACCCATGAACCTAACCGACGTAGCATGCCATGGCGTCGATTCATTTGGTTCTTTGGCGAGCTAATGTCAAGATCCTTTGCGGTAAGAATTGCATTTCTCCTTCCTTTTCTCACATCGACTTCCACACGTTTGCGACCTATCGCACGGCAAAGCGCCTTCGTAGCGTGTCACAGCGTTAAAAACCAACTTATCACACTGCGCTGTGAACGACAGAGTTCAAGCTGACTGGCTCCGCGTATACGTACCTTGCAGGACCAAGGCCGTTTTGAGAAACGCAGTGTCTGGATACGGAAACTGTTATAGCGTTTGACGGCCAGCTGCATTACGCAACCGACATCGAACGTAGCTTGTCAGTATCTTCGTCTTCGCAGTAACTTCCAACAAAGGTACTGCAAGCAACTGCGCATTCCGGAGCAGTTCAGTAAATGCGCGCAAGGGTCGCGCGGACTCGCGCCAATGAGGGATGTCTCGCGCATATCAAAGGTACAAATTCTGCAGATCCGGACGCTTTGCCGACCGGCGACTTACAGATGGTGAAGGGAGTACCACATTGCTGTGATTGGATCTGGAGGTGTTGGCAAGAGTTGTCTGACTGGTACAAACCAACGGCACTCTTCTGCACGGGACACAACTGATCAGACCACAGCACAATTCGTCCAAGGCGTATTCATCGAGAGCTATGATCCTACAATCGAAGACACCTACCGCAAACAGATCGACGTCGATGGCCGGCAAGTCGTTCTCGAGATCATGGACACAGCGGGCACCGAACAATTCACCTCCATGCGCGAGTTCTACATGCGAGACGCCCACGGCTTCCTTCTAGTCTTCAGCATCACATCTATGCCATCCCTTCAAGAACTCGCCGAACTCCGCGAACAAATCGTGCAGATAAAAGGCGGCGATCCGAATGTACCGATAGTGCTCGTGGGCAATAAATCGGACTTGGAAGAAGATCGGGTGGTCTCGAGATCCAAGGCGTTCCAAGTGTCACAAGCTTGGGGCAATGTGCCGTACTACGAGACGAGCGCGAGGAGGCGGCAGAACGTTTCGGAAGTGTTTGTGGATGTCTGCAGGCAGATTATTCGCAAGGATCTGAATGCAAGAGCGAGGAGACAGGGCGGTGGTGGGTCGGAGAGGCAGGCAGAATACGATTCCCGGTCAAGAAGACGGCGCCGGAGGAGGGACAGGTACGACGACGACGATCGCTATGACCATCGGGAACGACGAAGTCGATGTACGATACTGTGATGAGACATTGGCAATGGATATCTGCTACACGAAAGAGCGACTACAGTATGCGAGGGCAAATTCGTCCGGTCAGGTGTCTGGGTGCGGAACCCAGAGCTCGCTCGCTACCCTTCGAAATGAACAGGATTGCCAGTCCAGAAAAGCTCAAGGAGAGCGTACAGTGTTCGGCAGTGCAGGGCCGCAAACATCGCTCGCCCAGCCTCGCCTAAGCATGTGATACTTTTCGTTTGTATTTCTGTGAACGACTCTTGAGCCGCTAGCAGTAACGAATGCACTAACAGCATAAGGTATTCGTGTCGGAGACGAACCATGATTCTCTACTTGACTCAGCATATTACAACGCATGTCGCATGATTCCATCTCCCGGGCAGCATACAAGTTCCGTTAAAGCAGCGGGTGTTCATTGAATCCCTTGCCCTTCTCGAAGCAGCTGTACGCCCATCTCCTGCAGCTTGAATTTCTGGATCTTACCGCTCGCTGTCTTGGGGAAGTCGTCGACCCAGAAGACATATTTCGGCACTTGGTCAAGTCAGCAATCGCCAGCGGTTCTCAGAGCGACGGGGTACATACCGAGATGCCCGCTAAGCTTCTCTCTCACCCACGTCCTGACCGAGTCTGCCGTCAGACCACTCCCTTGCCTAGGCACCACAAAAGCCGCAACGACCTCCCCATACTTCTCGTCCGGCAGACCTACTACAGAGCTCTGCCCCACATCATCGTGCGAGAGAAGACAATTCTCTACTTCCAGTGGATGGATGTTCTCTCCGCCTCGGATGATCAGATCCTTGATCCTGCCCGTGATCTTCACATAGCCCTCCGCGTCCATCTCCGCTTCGTCCCCTGTCAGCATCCACAACTTCTTTGGGTCATCCTGGTCGGGTATCATGGCTTCGGCGGTCTTGGTTGGATCACCCCAGTATTCTTTCATGAGCAAGTAGCCCGAAACGGCCAGTTCGCCGCGTTCGCCAATCCCCAGGGTTCTGCTTCGGTCATGAATATCGACAATCTTGGCCTCCACGTGCGGAAGTAGACGGCCAACAGTATCGGTTCGTTTCTCCAAAGGATCGTCGGTCCGGGTCATACAGCTCACAGGCGAGGTCTCCGTCATGCCGTAACAGTTCGTCAATTGCGTGAGATTGAGCGTGCGATGTAGTTTGCGCATCAATTCTGCGGGCACGGCGCTTCCGGCTGCGATACCAGTGCGAAGGTGTTGGAAGCCCTCGTGAGAGACGGTGCCGTTGGCGAGAAGCTCGAGCTCAGCGATGAACATGGTCGGCACGCCATACAAGGCCGTGCCCTTATATTCTTGCACAGCCTTCAAAGTCGCCAAGGGATCGAAAGCTTCTGTTGGGAAGACAATTGCTGAGCCGTGCGTGGCGGTTGCCATGTAGCCTAGGATGCAGCCGAAGCAGTGGAAGAGTGGTGGCGGGCAGACTACGACATCCTCTGCGGTCAATAGCATGCGGTCTCCGATCTGTACGCCATTGTTCAGGATTGATCGATGCGACAAGCACGCAGCCTTGGGCATACTTGTTGTCCCGCTTGTAAATTGGATGTTGACGATTTCGTCCTTGTGCAGGCCTTGATCAGGTAACGTCTGCGTGTCGCCTGCCAGCACCTCCGGAAATGGTATCGTAGCCTTCAGCTCGCTCGCGTTGACTCTGCCAGAGGAGTTATCCACCAAGACGATGCCCTGCAACGAAGGCACGAGCTCTGATTCGAATTTGCCGCTCCCGATATTGGGCGCAATATGTCTCAGTAGCATCGAATTGTCTCGCGGGGGCTTCCTTGACAAATTCGTCTCGGTCCCAATGATCAGGTGGCTTGCACCCAGATGATTCGTTGCAGCCACCACTTGCTGGACATTGAAGCTGGGGTTCAGCGGGTTGAGGATCGCACCAAGCTTGAACAGTGCGTATGTGGCGATCGCGAACTCGACGCTGTTGCCCAGCGAGACTGCCACTCTATCTCCCTTCTTGACCCCGATGCCTTGCAGCCCTCTGGCTAGTGCATTGCTCTTTTGGTCCAGGTCATCGTAGGTTAGCTGGGTCTGCTGATGTCGACATATAACGCTACGATGGTCAGCGTAGTGTGCATGGCCGGATGTGTGGCGTTTGCATACGCTGTCCTGTCCCCATACTGCCGTACAATGTTCGCAAAGTGCTCGGGGACAGTCTGTTCAAAGAGCGGTGGCTGGACTCGATGTGAGCAACCTAACGTTCGATCTCTGCGCGGTCAACACGCACTCCTGTCGGACCTCGGTCATGTGCCGTGGTCAAGAGTCCTCTGCATCCCCTTCCTATGCGATTGCACTCTTGTGCCGCCTGCCAGCCCGGCGAGCGTAGAAGCCTGCGGCTACCCAAAGCCTTTGCCCACATCACGCTCCAACAACCTCATGAGTGCAGCATTGCACAGCCTGGTCCAGATATAACGAGAAAGATCAGCTTGAGAGACCAGGAGCAGCTGAGTAAACAAGAAGAGAAGCATCTCGACCGTGTCGAACAACATCAGAACCCATGACCGCTGCGAACCGAGAGCCGACGCGAGGGAAGCTCGGTCGATGCGGGGTCTCAGGCACAACGCGGAGATCGTCAACTCTGACAGGGTCTCCACGCGGCTCGAGCTTTGAGTTGGACGGCATGGTGATTCGGGAAATGTGTAGCGAAGGAGAGAAGGCTTTAAGATGAGAAGCAATGGCGGAGAGAAAGAGAGGAGGAAGCATGCTCCAAATTCAGGTAACAAGAGGGTCATCCCTGCCAATATGCAACTGTGTGAGGTGCTCGCGAGGCACCTCAACCCCACGTCCTACGTTCGAAAAGAACTGGGCGGTTCTGCCTCCTCGGTTGAGACGGCTGGGTAGAAATGCTGGCTAGAGTCGGGATATCAGAGAATAACTTGAATAGACAGTTCGTAGCAGCACGCAAGGCTTCGCGCGGTAACCCTGAGCCACGCGGGGAGACCAGTTCTGGGCACGAGCCACTGAGAGATGCCTCGAAAGACAAACGCCTGATGTTCTGTGGTGATGCGAAGTACAGTGAAAAAGCAGCTGATCTCTCGCAGTCCTTGTTGGTACCGGAGCATCCTGAACATGCAGTCCGAGGAGGCAGCCGAAGCCCTCATCCTCGACACGGCTGCCCTGCATCCTCTGCGGAGGTGGGCGGCCAGCCTGGTAAACAAGGCCACGCCGGCTACACAACCTACGACTTTTCCGCCGCATTGTTGAGCGTGTGTTGTGGCGTTGCTATCGCCCGCTTGCTGCCAACAGCAGAGCCAGCTGACCGCTTGAATGGTCTTGCTGTGGTGGGTTTGAGGGATGACCTTGTCCGGTGCTGTCGCGGATAATGCTCCGCATGTCAGAAAGTCACGGACAGGGGACGTGAGCTCCAGGTCTGCAGCAGGATGTGAGTGGGTCTATGGGATGACGTCGGGCTCGAGCTCAGAAAGCCCCGCGACAGCGACACTGTCTTGCATGAACCGCTTCTCACGATCTTCTGACTTATCTCACTTCGCTCACACCAAGATCACAATTGACCCTCTGGCCTTGGAACCGACCGATCGAGACATTGCGTCTCATAACGGCGGTCCGTCTCGCATAATTGACACTGCTCGGCTGACATCGCATACGGCTGAGTAAACACCACACCATTGCTGGTACGCTAGTGAAAACATCAGCCGCATTTGGTTGAGCTTCCGTACAAAGGCGCGTCTCTCATAATGCGCGCGTGAGGCGTTGGATCCAACCTACGTGCTCTCAGTGAGCTCTCAAGTCACCTCTCTCAGCTGACAGCGGCTCCTCAGCAGCCCGGTCGCCACCATGGCGCCCGCGGTGATGCATAAGCTGCTCCACCGATCATCCACAAGCCGTGATGCGGATGAAAAGGAGAGCAAAGATAAAGACGGCCACGCACCCGAACGTGACCAGGAGAAGCAGCACTTGGTGGAGTGGGAAGCACAGAAGGAGCCATTGGAGATCGACGAGATCATCAAAGATCCACAGAAGAAGCCCGTTGGTCACTCGTCGAAGGTGTTGCGAAAGGAAGACTTTGAACTGGTAAAGACGCTTGGGACAGGGACGTTCGCGCGAGTATGGCTCGTCAAGCTGGCGAACAGAGACAAGCGCAGCAACAGCAGAGTGTTTGCGCTCAAGATTCTACGCAAGACGGACGTTATCCGATTGAAGCAGGTGGAGCATGTGCGTAATGAGCGCAATGTACTAGCCGCAGTCGCCGGGCATCCCTTCATTACGACAATGGTGGCAAGCTTCCAAGACCACGACACCCTGTACATGCTACTGGATTACTGCCCAGGAGGGGAAGTCTTCTCTTATCTCCGACGAGCCAGACGCTTCAATGAACCTACCAGCCAATTTTACGCCGCCGAGATTGTCTTGATCCTGGAATTCCTCCACGAACAAGAAGGTGTGGCTTATCGCGACCTCAAGCCCGAAAACATTCTCATTGATGCCGAAGGCCATCTCAAACTTGTCGATTTTGGGTTTGCGAAGAAGATCGACGGTCGCGAGACTTACACGCTCTGCGGCACGCCAGAGTACCTCGCGCCTGAAGTCATCCGTAACACAGGCCACGGCACGGCAGTCGACTGGTGGGCCTTCGGCATTCTTATCTACGAATTCCTCGTCGGCCAACCTCCCTTCTGGGACCAGAACCCAATGAAGATTTACGAACAGATCGTCGAAGGCAAGGTTCGCTATCCATCTGCGATGGGACAAGATGCGCGCGACATCATCGGTGGACTCTGTACGGTGGATGTCACGAAGAGGCTCGGAAATGTTAAGGGAGGCGCAAGCACCGTGAAAGCCCACAAGTGGTTCTCGAGTATCGACTGGGATGCGCTGTACCATCGGAAGATGCAGGGACCGATTGTGCCGCATTTAAGAAGCGCGGACGATACGAGGAATTTTGATGAGTATGATGCTGAGCCGGTGCATAGGGATCAGTACACGGAGGTGCGTGTGGCAAGTGAAGCGGTGAGATGTTGAGATGCTGACGGGATTATAGGAAATGGCTTCGAAGTACGAAAGCGCATTCGCCGATTTTTGAGATATTGCGCACCTTCTTTGGTTTTGATACCCATGGCATATTACCTAGATATGCATGAAGATGAATGGCGTTCAGGTGCGTTGGGACATGAGCGTTTGAGCGTATTGCGACAGCAAGTGCGACCACGGACTCTTGGACGACGGAACGAGGCAAGTTATGCACACTGATCTGTACAACGAGCATATGCAAACACATGTATGCGACGCATGTGCCTTCAGCGGGCTTGAAACTCATGCGAAACCCCTTTCAATGGATGACACAGTCGCTGGCGGCTTACAGCGCCAGCAGACGGAACTGTTGCGTCCGACGCAACATTACGGCCTGGAGCCTGTTCAAAAGACAACCGAATGCAGATGTAGAAACAATCTATCGGGAGCGCATATAGCAGTGCTCCGCAGCCAACCCGATCACGAGATGCAATGTGGGTAGCTACCGGTGAGCTCGAGACTGGGCCACTGGATGCAATGACGAGGCCATCCTCTAAAGCACCGTGCCCCATAGGTCCAGACCTCATGTAATCGCGCTGCATTTTTAATGGTACGTCAACTCGATGAGGCGACACTGTCAATGCTCACGGCATCCAACAACGCCACCCCGTCCGCCACGATGAATGCCGCGACATCGAATCCTCCGCTTCATACTGCGCATGACCAAACTTCCCGTTCCCGCGCAACTTCGAATACTTCACAGGCCCACGAACGCGGCGCGGAAGCAGCGGCGATTTGACCGAGATCTGGGCCTCTTACTGGAACGCAACCGCCGGCAAGGTGATTGGTGCTATAGTCGCAATCGCCAGTATCATCTGGGAAGTGTACGGCGGTGCTGTTGGCCTCCACTACAGCCTGCTGCAGAACAGGTGCGGTGCGCTCCAGTCGTGCGCACCTCGATACAGGATCTGGAAGACCACTTAATACTGCCGCACGACGCTCGAAGGCGGTGTGATATCTTCTCCGAAACACAAGCAAGATATCACTGCAACTGTGGCTGAGCGTTCGGATATGCCGAATGCGCCAGAAGCGTTGGTACTCTCGTTCGCCGGTGGCATTGCTTTTTTTCTTGGGTCTGCGCGGTGATGTGGCTCTCGCCGCGTTCTGGACCCTTTGTGCCTGCCACGTCGCTTGCTTGGAATGCACTGCCCGGCGCGGACAAGACCACACGCTCAACAGCGAGACCAGCTGTCGATTAGTTGAGAAAGCGGAAATCCATCGAACGCTCCAAGAGTTTCGTGGCTGGCTAGCGGCGATGGTGATTTTCTTGCGTCTACTATTCGAGCTAGCTACAGCGTCACGTTGATGGAAAGCGCAATTTGGTCTCAAGGGATCTTACATGTGTAGGGACGCAGCACGTAGCTCGGATCAAGCTTCGATACCGCGCCGTCCGCTCCAAGGTTGTAGGAAATGCAAGTGCGAGACAGAATATGCAATAGCCGAGAAAGCAGCGTTTCACCAGAATAAGGCCCATTTCGCAGACCATAGACGGGGACGGTCTTCAGGAAACCAGCTTACGGCTAGAACTCCTCCCAACGAACGACAAAGCTTTCAGGGCTGAACCATCAAGACTTTCACGGGGCTTGGACGATGCGACGAAGAGAGTGGCGGAGTCTAATGATCGGTTGGCAGATCACAAAATGAGGCGGAGAATTCTTACCGGGTCGATTCCTTCACCAGGATCCCGGCGTGGGTCTGTGGAGCTATCAAAGTCCTAGTGTATGATGCTCAAGATGAGAAGGATGTCTTCACCATAGCACTCGTCGCCGGAAACCGCCGTTTCACAGGACCCCTCATACAAGGGGGAGAGGACAAGTCTTAGCGTGGCCGATCTGCGAGATATCTAGCTCGACCTAAAGAACTCCAGATCTTGTGCTTGGCTAACATCGCTGGGCCGGTTCATTTGGGCAGAAGCCTCAAGAATTTGAGCGGCGAGAAGCAGATGCGTCGAGCTCGGGCCCACGTCACGGTCGTTCCTTCCTTTCTTGCACTGCAGCAATGGTGCACCGCCCCGAGCCGGGCCGCTCCTGCTTGAGGAACTCGTCCACGTGCAGGAAAGACCTTCGTCTGTGCTTCCGTATCGGCCATACACTCTTCAACAACACACGGCGCCGCAAAAAGCGCATCTCAATCATGGATGCAGGGATCAGAGCTGCATGCTATAGCTTCTCTTCGGACGCGGCCCTCAAAGAGAACGCTGCAACGATGTGCCTGTAAATGCGGAGACGGACAGCTAACAGTCTGCAGGCTCTTTGAAGACCCGAAGTACTCCGACTTGACCGTCCAATGCCGCTCGCCGGAATGGCCCTGCGCACAAGCTCGTTCTGTGTACGCAATTCTGCAGAATATCGTCGATCGCTTGCCAGCATATGCGGCAAATCATCTGCGAGCCCTGTCTTCTTGGAAGGAGAGCGCTAGACCCCACAATGCCATTGTACACAGCCCTACGACGGCCTTGGTCGCCACGAAGAGGATTGTTACAAGCCCAAATGGCGTCAAGCCTGCGCTGGAGTCCGAGGCGAGAGAGTATTGGTGCTCGGGGTGCAATGCAGCTCTTGCTATCGTTGGGCCTTCCCGAGATCAATTGTACGGATCATGGATATTGTAGATGCATACAGAAATGAACGGGTTGATTGAACCAGCGAGGCGCATTGGTGGGGAATACTTGGCAGCGTGCGATGGGCGGCTGGCGGACTGCTGAGCAAAGAGGCAGGCTCACAGTTGCCACCATGTTTGTGAGATGACGTATGGTGTCGATGGTACGAATACATGGTATCAATTGCGCGGCGAGCTCCAGGTCGTCACTTGTCAACCCTTCCGAAGTGTCGTTGCTTCACGCTCTCCCGCTTGGATTGCGGGGACCACGTGCTTCTTTGGTCACTGAGATCCAATTCTTGCCGGCTTCCTCAACCTTGTGCCCTCGTATTTAGGATCAAACTCACGATCAACCTATCTCCACAGTCAGCACTTACTTCAGTCCCTTTCAGAATGGTCCGCGAAATCCTCAAGGGCTTCACTTACCCATAAAGCCCCAACACCTCACCAAAAATCAAGATCAATACCATGCCAACAAAGATCCGACTCTGCTGCATGTATGCTCTCACCCCACTATCCCCTACAACTCCAATCGCATATCCTGCCGCCAGTCCAGTGAGCCCTACGCTCAGCCCGCAGGCCAGGTGCATGCAGCCCTGGAAGAGCGAGTACTGGGATTGAGGAGGCGGTTTCATGTTACCCGCGATGAGGACGGCGACAACAAGGGAGTAGACGGCGATGATTCCGGACATTACTACGGGGATGAGGGACTAGATAGCGGCCGATTGGGTTAGCGGGGTGGAGGGCGGGCACGAGAGGGAGGTAGGCATACTTTCATAATGAGGTCTCCGCGGAAGGTGCCAACGCCTGCTATACCTATGCCTGACTGCACCGAAAGTCAGCAACACTCCCCCTTCGTATTCTCACGCAGGGATAGATAGCCATGCCTTCGCAGTCCCATACGCCGCGCCGATGCATCCGAATATCATGGCGAAAGCAATTCCGCCCATGCCTAGGAAGGGCGCGAAGTGTGGCGTCAGATCCTTAGGCTGGTCCGCCATGGGGAAAGCTGCTGACATGGTGGGCGGCGATGCGGGTAAGGTTGCGCCTTGAGGTGCTGGAGCTCGAGAGATGAATTGATGTCGTAGATGCGGCGCTCCAGGGCTGGCTGCCGAGGGCACGTGATGGGGTTAGGTAAGCGGTGCACCGACGGGGAAACCTGGGAACATGCGCACTCTGCGTTACTTGCCGGACACACCCACGAGGTTGTCAGCGACCTTGGAGATTCATCTAGCCTTCGCGACCCCAGCGACGGCTACTTGCATGTGAAATCGTTGGACGACGGGCCAGCTCTTGGCAGACATCAGGGCATTGGTGACAACGGCTGTTCGTGATTGGCCGGTCGTGGATGTTGGCCGCCGCGAACTCTGGACCGGCCCTACACCGACCCTGTATCGGCACCCGACCCGCACGTACCTGACTGGCGACGTCCCGGGAGCGGAGATTTGATGTGAAGCGTCTCTGCGGGAACTGTGTTCGAAGAGGTGGCGTTTACTGGCGAAAGAGCGGAGCGGACTGGAGAGAGAGCAGAGACGGGGCCCGGATGTCGCATGAACACCGCCCCGCCACGAGCACACCCACACCCACACCCACACCCGCACCCGCACCCGCACCACTATCTCCGCCATAGCCAGCATGGCGCAATACCAGGCCCAGCAAGGCCGGCAGTACGGTAGTCCGTCCCAGGGCGGACAGTACGGTTCTGCCTCAGGCGCGACTCGTGATGCCGCGTTCCAGAACATCTTTGGCGGTATGCCTCCTCCGGCCGCGGGGCGGAGCCAAAGTATCACCACCGCGACCCAACAACCGCCTCCTGCCGACCGCGCGGCGACAATGAGCACAGCGACTGCCCAGGGTTACGTGCAGAGGCCTCCGCCGTTCAGACCAGGGGCGCAGATGAACGGCGGATATCCTCAGGTTCCCCCTCCGCAACAGCAACAGCAGAGCGTGGGAGGCGCAATGCCGAACGGGGGGCCAGGCTATGGATACGGCAACGCGAATCCGCAGCGCCGACCGCCGCCGCCGCAGAATATGCCGCCACCCATCCGGCCAGATAGACTACCCTACGGGCAGCCGCAGAGGATGGACCCGCGGGGACCACCAGGGCCGGGACACTACCAGCGCTCTTTCACACATCGACCGTACAACGGCCCGCCGAACCCGGCTTTGAACACGGATAGCTACCGTACCCAATCGCTGGCCGCGAATCTGAGGCCCATGTATCAGCCACCGGGCGGGAACTACGGCGGTGGCGGCGCGCCGGCCAATGCGTTCAGGCAGCAATCGTATGCGAATCATCTCGCGCGAACAACTGCGCAAGGAAGGGTTGTGCCGGAGCGGACAGGAGATGAGAGGACGATGTCTATGAGCTCGTACACGCGCGACATGGACTATTCGCAAACAATGAGCGGGCGCGTGATACCGAATCGGCCTCGGAGGGAGTCGAGCGAGACGAACGCAACGGATATGACGCTGACGAACGGATATCATCCCGAGCGCGTGCCGAATGGAGCCCCGCCGCAACCGCATATGAATGGACGGCAGCCAAGTGCAGGCTCGCACAGCAGCAGGACGATGAGCATGGCTTCAACAGTTGCAGCGGGGGCGGATAGCCATAGCCCGCGGCCATCAGTGACGGGTGCACAGAGGACAGATTCTGATCTGAAGGGAGCAGGGACGATGATTGCGCAAAAGAGGCCGAGCTTGGTGTACGGGGCACTGCTGTCGAATGTGGCTGCTGCGTTCCGGGAACGAGTACCTCTGAGCGAGAAAGAGAAGGATGGGCTGGTGTACAAGAATGCCTTCTCAGGGTATGAGGCAGTGGAGCTGATCGCGTACATCATTCGGACCTCGGATCGGAATCTGGCACTCTTGCTGGGACGCAGTCTGGACGCGCAGAAGTTCTTCCATGAAGTGGCGTATGCGCATCGATTGCGAGACAGTCCGAGCGAGATTTACCAGTTCAAGGAGACGCCGCTGAACGATAGCATGACTGGCCATTCGTCGGGAGACGCAGATGTTAATGGTGTTTTCACCCTGCTCACCGAATGCTACAGTCCGACTTGCAACCGCGACAACCTTTGCTACTCTATCGCTTGCCCGCGGAGGTTGGAGCAGCAGCAACGACTAAATATGAAGGTCACGCCAGGCTTGAAGCGAGAGACGAGCCGAACGAGCTTGCACGATGATGCGGAGAGCGAGCAGAAACTGTGGATCAACACCGTCAGCAAAGAGATCTCCGATTCCGTATCGGAGCGGGAGAAGAAGCGGCAAGAGGTTATCTCTGAGCTCATGTACACTGAGCGGGACTTCGTGAAGGATCTGGAATACTTGCGCGACTTCTGGATAAAGCCGCTGCGAACCCCGGACATCTCACCCATCCCCGAGCACCGCCGCGAGAAGTTCATCCGGACGGTCTTCAGCAATTGCCAGGAAGTGCACAGCGTCAACGCGCGGATGGCACAAGCTTTGACAAGACGACAGCAGCAGAATCCTGTAGTCCGCAACGTCGGCGACATCTTCGTCGAATACGTCGGTCAATTCACCCCCTTCATCAAATACGGCGCCAACCAACTCTTCGGCAAATTCGAATTCGAGCGCGAGAAATCCAGCAATCCAGCCTTTGCGCGCTTCGTAGACGAAACCGAGCGACTGAAAGAGTCGCGGAAACTGGAACTCAATGGCTACCTCACCAAACCCACCACTCGTCTCGCCCGATACCCGCTGCTCCTCGAGAATGTGCTCAAACACACCAGCGACGATAACCCAGATAAGCGCGACGTGCCTCTCGCCATCTCCAAGATTCGCGAGATCCTGTCGCGAGTGAATGAAGAGAGCGGCAAAGCGGAGAACCATTATAACCTCATGTCACTCAACGCTCAGCTGAAGTGGGGTGCAATCCCGCATATGGATCTAAAGCTTACGGAAGAGGCACGCCAGTTGATTTTCAAGAGTAATTTGAAGAAGGCTCCGACATCTGAGTCTGCGGATGTTACGGCGTATCTGTTCGATCATGCGGTACTGCTCGTGAGGAGCAAGATGGTGAACAAGCGGGAGGAAATGAAGGTATACCGCAAGCCGATCCCGTTGGAGTTGCTGCAGATCAAGGAGATGGATGCCGTCTTGCCTAGAATGGGAATCGCGAAACGACCTTCTTCGTCCATGGTGCCCGGGATGGTTGGGCGAGCTGTCCCGGCCGTCGGGGGTAAGAATGCGGCAGAGGCTGGGTATCCGATCACATTCAAGGGTTTGGGGAAGGGTGGGTATGAGCTGACGCTTTATTGCGTGAGCCAGATCCAGAGGGAGAAATGGATGGAACATATCCTCGCTCAGAAAGAGAAGCTGAGTGAGCGGCATAAGATCTTCACCATGACGAAGCTTTGTGAAGGGTTCTTCACTTCAACGGTGCGGATCAATTGCTGCCGACCTATTGATGGAGGGAGAAAATTGGTTATCGGCACGGATTTCGGCGTCTATGTCAGTGATCGGAAATTGAACAAGGAGGCTCCTTCGGCTACGACGGCGGGCGCGAAGCCGAGAAAGATGTTGGAGTGCAAATTCGTGACGCAACTTGAGGTGCTGGAGCAGCATCAGATCCTGATTGTGTTGTCGGATAAGGCGGTGTACACTTATCCACTCGAAGCCCTGGATCCGGACGAGTCGCCCAACGCGCCGAGCAAGAAGGGCAAGCGTATCTGCCACGCCAACTACATCAACGCCGGAATGTGCAACGGGCAGACGCTGGTCTGCTGCGTCAAGTCTTCCTCCCTCTCCAGTACAGTCAAGGTCTTCGAACCCATGGACTCCATGACCAAGGGCAAGAAGAAATCCGGCTTCGCCAAGATGCTTGCCTCGGGCCAAGAAGTCCTGAAACCCTATAAGGAATTCTACATTCCAATGGAAAGCAACAGCATCCACTTCCTACGCTCCAAACTCTGCGTCGGCGGCGCCAAGGGCTTCGAAATCGTCTCCCTCGAAACCCTCGAAACACAGTCCCTCCTCGACCAGGCCGACACCAGTCTCGACTTCGTCTCCCGCTCCACCGCAGGCAACAGCAACTTGAAGCCCATCTACATTGAGCGCAACACCTCGGAGTTCCTGCTGTGCTACAACGATTTCTCGTTCTATGTTAACAAGAATGGTTGGCGCGCGAGAGGGGACTGGAAGATTTTATGGGAGGGCAATCCGAGGGATTTCGCTACGTGGGGGGAGAAGTACATTCTGGCGTTTGAGCCGGAGTTTATTGAGGTCCGCGCGGCGGATAGGGGGGGATTGGTGTGCATTGAGATGCATAGGGGAATTAGATTCTTGCATGGGAATTCGAGGGAGGTGAGTACTGCAATTTGCTGTTTTGGGGGGAGTGACGGTGAGATGGGGAATTCGGCGCTGACTTGGTTGTGTTGCAGATACTGTTTGCGTACGAGGACGAGATGGGAGAGGACGTTATTGCCAGCTTGGACTTCTGGGGACGGAGCTGAGCGCCCAGCGGTATTGGTCAGACGCAACAGAAGCAGGCGAGCGTCTCACAAGCGGAGACAGCGTCGAGCGCAAACTCGACAGCCAATTCGGACAAGCTGCGCCGCGAGACGAGGCAGGACGCGGACGACAGGCGAGCGAAGTGCCAGTGCTGGACTGGAGGATCTGTCGTTCGAATGTAGGTATGCTGGCGTTGAATGAGATGACCAGCGAGACGCAGGCGGCATGGTGATTGAGGGCCGTGTCGTGGGTTAGATTTTGCAGTGTGTATATGTAGCATTACTATGGAAACAAAGGACTCTCGGACAATCATGCGAATGGCAAATCTGGTGGGAACTGATCTTGTTGATAAAGCCTCCTGTCAACCGAAACGCGGTAGCCCCACGCAGCATCGCGAGCCGGAGAGCTTGTTGCAATCGCATCTGAATCTGCGAGTTGAACCTCTGTGTTTTGTCGGTCACTGAGAGCGACTTCGGCGACCTTCTCCTCTATCATCCTGAACATATCGGACAATGACGGCATGAGGTATGCCGCATTGCTGTCGATCCGAGACTTCATGGACGGTCCTGATCAGCTACAGTCCACCGCTAAAGCGAGACGTATCTGCACAGCAGTCACCTGCTGCTTCTAGATCAGAGATGCTGGGCTCGGTGCGCGGGCGGGAGGCCCTTGGTACTGCATTGAGTTTACCAGTGCGCGGGATTCGAGCTGCGGGTCTTGTGGTCGGCCCACTCGAGAGATGCTTTGCGAGCAGGAATAGTCCATGGGTCGCACAAGCTGTCTGTCCGTTGTGGATACGCAATGCTGCTCTCCAAAGCGCATTAAAGAAGTCTCCCAGCCATTGGGATGCTTAAGCCGGAGCCCAACGACATTGAAAATTCTCTTTTACCGCCCGCCAAGGCTGGACGAGGTACAGTAGTGGCGGATCCACAAGCCACACCGCTATGGCGAATGCCGTTCGCGCTTCGATTTGCATTTGTATCATTGGCAGACACCTGGCTGGTCAGTCATGGTGTGTACAGTAGCTAGACTACGTGGCGTACCGCTGGGCGCCGGCTTGGGTTGGGATTAAGTTTGTGGAAGGATTTGGGAAGGCCATGTACACGGGTGCAGAGTATATGGTGGTGCTTGAGGTGGGGGTTGATTTTGGTCAAGTCCTTTCTTGTGACTCCTCGCAACACTGTGCTGCTGGCAGCACTTTAAGTCAGCGCTGAGCTCTGTGGTCATTGACGAGATTATACTGAGATGGTGGAGAGTACGGCAATGACCATGACTCCGACGGCGAGGCTGCCTGCGATCAGGATTGTGGAAATTGAGAAGAGCGTTGCGAAGAGAAAAGACCAAACGCTGGCCAAGGGTCCCATCGTTACGGTGACTGAGATTGTGGAGGATGAAGTATTGCCACGCACCGCCCAGAACGGAAAGCAAGCATCGACCCACCGCCATGCGATCAGGTTTATCAGCGTTCTGCTCGGCACTGTTGTAGCAATCCTAGTTCTGGTCGCCTACTCTCAGCCCACAGACTCATCGAATCGCTATGCGACGGTTGTACCGGGCATCGCTGCGATGCATGCATGGGTGCGATACCGCGTTGTCGATGGATCGGTTCTATATCCTCTGAGTTGCTTCTTCCAGGCCGTCGTCGACAACGGCGTCATACGCACGGCATCATGGATCATGAAAGCTGCAGTCGCCGTATACTGCTTGCTTTCACTCATTTCGGCGGCAGGCTTGCTGTTAATGCTGTACCTGGCCAAGCATGCGTTCAGCACTCCCGTCAACGCATCGAGTTCGGAAAAAGGGCTGCAGCTGCTTCAATGGATGTTCAAGCGCGCGGACTGTGGCTTGATTCCTCGGTGAACATGAAGTTGTCGGACTAGGAACGAGGCTATGGAACGCTCTATCACTCTTTCTCGATTCTACCACGACGACAACGATTCTCAAGGCTTGCAAGCTCCGAATGTCAGCGATTTGAAGACGCTTCGAAGTTGGATCCATGATCCCAAATTTTCCTGAGACCAGGGGCGAAACTATTCTAGGCCCTCAACATCCTCACGCATATGCTCTAGGCTTGTTGTTACATCGAGGACACTCACATTGCCAAGTCCAACGACTAGGCCGCACAGCGCTACGGGCTTGCTCATGTCCGCTTGAAAAGGAAGCGACTCCACCACAGCAGACTTCAAGAGATCCTTGTTGGCACTCAGCGTCCAGGGGCTCTGATACGTGATGCCACGCTCGGTGCAGGAAGTCCGGATATCCGAAACGAAGCCAAAGCCCGGATCGAAACGATTCTAGACGACACTGGGCTTGATGTGCGCACCGTAATACGGAGCCCGGAGTGCGGAGACGTTGTCAATATTCGAGATGCCGAGCTTGCGAGCGGCCTATGGCACGTGCAAATTCATGGCTTGCCACGCTTCCTGGGTTAGCGCTATTGTGGCGAAAGGTGTGTGGAGGACCCAGAAATTCAAGGCAGGATGAAGTTGTGCTCGCAAAGTTCTTCAGTGACGAGGACACAGATGCTTTAACTTGGTCGGACATGGCGCTGCTCGGATCGTAAGGCATGCGATCGGTACCCTGGTTAGTCACCGACGTGAACTTCGTTTGCAGGTAGAAATCTAAACCCTTGATACCAAGCCCTTTCATGGCATCGGCTGCTCCCTTGGCGACCAGGCGTTCTTGGTAATGCTTCGGCTGCGCTGCGGTATTCATGTCCCAAACCTCTGCTGCCAAGAGCGCCTGTTTGATTGAGGCCTTGCGTCCGCTCCCTGTTCCAAGCGATGCCGATACAGGATGAAGTACGGTGTGTCTGTCGATCGCGCTGTGTTGCCATAAGCAAGGCTGGCGATCTCGCCATATCCAGATCTATGCATTATTAAGTCGACGAATGCCATTCACTTCGCCCGTCTTGGCAACAAAGACACATTGTTGCATTGGACCTGCCTTTACCGATCCAGGCCGTCGAATGTCACCATCTTGGTAACAAGCTTGACAATCTGCGTCTCACTCATATCCAATGACGGCTCGTCCACTTTGCAAGCCAGCAGATGATCGAGCATCAGCCTCAGCCTAGAGACCAGCACACCAATCCTCGCCCAACCCTTCAATCTTAGCCACCCATCCACGAGAAGACCGCGCCCTACATCAAGTCAGCAAACGAGCCCCTGCCATGAACCTCCTCGGAGCGACCTACCCTGCGGATCAATCCCGATGTCCCCACCAAACATCAGGAGACTATACGTATTGAACGGCGTCAGGTCTCGGATGAAGACCTTACTCGTAGCCATCTTTGCAAAATAACTCATGAACACACTCCCGCCTGGAAATCCCTGCGCATCAAACATCGTCGACCCGGGATGCACAAATACCCGCCCGTTCTCCTCGTTGAAGTACTTGATCGTGTGCGCCTCTGGATCCTGCGCCACCGCACCCGCCGCGGAGGCTTTGTACTTTGCCTCGGGGAAGTCGATCCGAGCGATTTGAGGCTGAAAGGCACCGGCTATGAGGGCGCGGATGAGCGATTCGCTGGAGTTGTTGCGGCTGTAGGAGTCGAGCTGACTGCGGGCGTAAGGGAGGAAGCCGGTCTCTTGCATGGACTGGATGTATTGAGCGCGGGTCGAGGAGATGTCCATGAGCGTTTGGTGGACGAGGAAGTTCTCGTCGCACCACCGCCGTATCGCGGATGTGGGCTGGCCCGACGACCGCCGCGAAGCCCACTCTTCGTACGCTCGCAGGTCGCAGATCAAATCGCCTTGACCGTTGCCGAACGCGGCTTTGGCAGCTTTCGCTTCGTCGCGCTTGGCCTGCGGACTGATGAACGGACTCTTGATGGTCAGGCACGCAGCAATGGTCAAGCAAGCATCCAGACAGCCGAATGCCGCGCCGTAGACCATCAACTTCCCACAGCGCAAATCCGCCGGAATCATTGCAAGATGCCGCCCTAACGCAGTCAACTCGTCCTTCTCGATCGCCCCGATCCTCGATAACATCTTGATCGCGCCCGTCACCGACAAAGTCTCCGGCGGCGTCAACGCCGAAGCAAGAAAGCCCGGTACATCGCTCACACCCATCGCCTTGACCGACAAGCACAGCTGCTCCAGAGGCACCCGCCTAATCTCTGGCTCTGGCCGCTCAGCCATGTCGCTCTCCTGCTTTTGCGTGTAGAGCTTGTAGCACTTGCCAGCCCTGACTCTGCCTGCACGGCCGCGTCGCTGTTTGCACGCGGCGCGCGAAGCCCACATCTCCGTCAGCCGGACCATGTTGTTCGCCGGATCGAAGCTGGTCTCTTTCACGCGGCCTGTGTCGATGACAGCGACGATGTCGTCGATGGTGATGGATGTCTCTGCGACGTTGGTCGATGCGACGACCTTCCGCATACCCTTCGGCGACCTGGCGAAGACTCTCCGCTGCTCGGCGCTTTGCAGACCAGCGTGAAGAGGTAACGCGTGCAGATTCGGGATATCGCGGAGTCGTCGCAGCGTCTGATCAATCTCCATAGTTCCCGGCAAGAAGATCAATATCCCACCGTCGGCGGCCCCGAGCTCCGCATCGATACACTGCACAGTCCGTGCAATGAGGTCGTAGTCGATGAAATGTCCATCGTGACCCATTTGATTATACTGTTTCCTCGGCTTCGGTCTAGGTCTCGGCCTGTTCCCACCGCCGGAGACACGAAAGTCGTCTTCCCAGTCAGACACAGGGGCAGACTCCGGCGGGTCATCCTCCGCCGCAGGTCCTTCGCCGATAAGCTGCAACACCTCGTGACGGTAGATGTCCTGCACAGGATGCGTGCGGCCCTGAATTTCCACCCTCCCCACAGTCGACACACCGCTAAAGTACCGCTCGAACACATCCGCATCCAGCGTAGCGCTCATGAGAATGAGTTTCAGATCCTTCCTCACCTTGAGCACATTCCGCGTAAGCACCAGCAGAAAATCCGTATCCAGGCTCCGCTCGTGCACCTCATCGATCACCACATGACTGACATCCGCCAGACTATCCACGACATCCTTCGCACTGCCTCCGGACGTCTGCAGTCTTCGCAGAAGAACACCAGTCGTCACGAACGTGATCTTCGTCAAGCCGACCTTTTGCTTCGATTCGCCGCGGATCGTGTACCCGACCTCCTCTCCGACTTGTCCGCATCGCTCATCCGCCACACGGTCCGCGAGGCCGATGGCCGAGATACGTCGGGGCTGAGTGCAGATGATATTGGCTTGCTCGGCATAGCCCTGCTTGATGAGGTCGTCGAGCACGAATTGCACGCTCTGCGTGCTCTTGCCCGAGCCGGTTTCGCCGGAGATGATGGTGACTTGGTTCACGTTGACGGAAGCCACGATGCGGTCTTGTAGTCTCCAGGCCGGAAGCCCTTGACGGACTGCGAGCATCTTCTGCTGCTCTGGCGTTCGTTGCTTGGCCAGCCACGCTGCTTGCAGGCGTTTGCTCATCTGGGTATCGCGCGCCCACGTGAGAGGTTTGGGATGTCTTCGCGGTCGATGTCTTGGACCTGAAGCGCCGGCCGTCGATTTTGCAGCCGTTGATGTAGCATTCGCGATGTCGGACAACTTGTCCGGATGTTGTATGATCTGCGGTATATTCTGCTCGAGCCAGTCGACAATGTTGAACAGCATCATCTCACCCAGTAAAGTCTGCAGCGCGTGAAGTAACAGCTGGCGTAGTATACTCAACTTGATGTATGCCGGCAACGCCGCCTCGACCGACAATGCAGGCAAAGTCGCAGGATAGGTCGGAGAAGGCCGCGCTCGCAGTGTGATCGTCTGGCGTGTGGTCGGCGGGACCGCTAGCTCAATACTGCAGACCCCATCCACCGACTGATAGCGATCACCGTAGATCGCCTCGAGCGTAGCCTGTTCCTCGTCCCACGCAGCCACGCCTGCACCAGCGGCATCCGCCGGGGTCGACGGCGCGCTGTCGCCCAGTAAGCGTCGCTGGAGTGCGAAAGCCGCCTTCGCCTCATCGCCGTTACACGCATCCAGTACCTCCGCGCACACGTCCCGCGCGTAGCCAGCCTCGCACAACCGCTTGATGCGACCTTCGCGTTGCAGATCGCTGGCACCGAGAGCGAGACCGGCCAGGTAATTCTCCGGTAGCGCCCACTGCGGTACATCATCCTCGGGCAGATGGATCAACAACCACTCGATACACTCTTCCAAACTCCCGCAGATCGCCAAAGCCTCGTCCGCGTGACTCGGCCGAAACCCATAACTGACCAACTTCTGCCTCGCCGCCTGCGCATCCTGCGGCCCGAGCCTCACGCCATAAGGATTCCAAACGCCATCCGCCCTCACCAACCCCTCCACCTCCTTCCTCGTCTTGACACCCATATCCACCCGCGGCACGCGCTGCCACCCCTTCTCCACCCTCCTCACCTGCCCATCCATCGTCACGACCTGCTCCTGCTTCGCCCTCTCCTCCTTCTGCTTCTCGCGCTCCGCCCGCTCCTTCTCCTTCGCCTTTCGGTCATCGTCCCGATGCTTGACCGCCTGGAAAGGATCGGCCGCGTAGAGATACCCATTGCCCTGTGCTTCCGCCTCTTTCTTCAAATCCTGGAAGTCTCCGCGCCAGAGATCGCGATATTGTGGCGGCAACGCCATAGCCATGTTCTTCATATTGCACACCCGAAACAGCGCATACGTCGCCGCGAAATGCCTGGCCTCCACCGCCGAAGGCTGCGCTCCTTTCTCCTCCACGTACGCTCTCGGCGGCATGATGGGTGGCAGGACCGTGATTTCGCCCGTCTTCGGATTCTTCTGCCTCAAGATCACCGCGCCCGTGAAGCCATTCGCCGTCTGCCGTACGCTGTAATCAGGCCGCTCCCACGTCGGCTGCCGGGAGACGTGCTCGTTGAAGAGCGTCATGGGCAATTTGCCCGTCCATGATGATCCCGCGATGAGGGTGCGAGTATCTGGTTTCTTCTTCTCTGCTTCGGGCGCGGGCGTCTTGGGTTTGTTTCTCGTGCCTTCCGGATCCGACAGATCTATGCCTTGGCTCGCCTTCTTCCTCCCGCTCTTCGCAGTCGGCGCAGCCGGCTCCGGCACCACGGTGGGAGCCTTCTTGCCCTTGTTGCCCTTGGGCGGAGCCATCACCACGGCACTGCCTTGTTTCTACTTCTCGCCCGAATGGTGTAGGATGGAAGCTGGAGAAGGAAGTCTTACCTACCGGCGGGCGAGGGGAGTGAAAATACTGACCTTCCCTCCACCATGTAGTGCGTTATAGCTCGCAGCCCTTGGCACCATGAACGTATAACGATGGGCCGCGTTATCGTGGCGGAGAACGTGTTTCTTCTCGACGCCGCATACATGTGACCGGGCCCACGTTCGCTCGATTGGTGAGCGCATCCGCGATGCTGGAGGCGGGGGATTTTTGTGCCCGCACAGGCCACCCGTTGGGGGCAAACAAGGCTGGCGAACCTTTTTCGCCTTCAGAAGAACTATGCCTGGCACGCAGCACGCAGGACAAAAGTACGTAGCATCATCAGTACTAATCTGCGTGGTCGTACCTTTCCCGTCTGAGTTCTACGAGCAGAAAGCCGGATTCCGGTGTCTCGAGAAAAGCGGCGATATCAAAACGAAGCCAAGCGTGGAGGACTGTGCAAAGATCTTCAATTCGGAAGACTTTCATTCACATTTGCATATCATATAGCGATACCACACCCTTCACACGCAGCCCGACGGCTTCATCTACAGCTGGCCCGCGGTGTTGAAATCCTTCAACGCCTCCTCCACCCTCTTCGTCATCGTCTTCTCGCCCTCGCGCACCCACACCCGCGGGTCATAGTACTTCTTGTTCGGCTTGTCCTCGCCATCCGGGTTACCCACCTGCGTGCTGACGTAATCCTTCTTGGTGATCATGTAATCCCTGATCCCCTCGGTGTAGGCATACTGGAGGTCGGTGTCCAAGTTGACCTTGACCACGCCATAGCTGATCGCATCCTGGAACTCCTTCTTGCTCGAGCCGGAGCCACCGTGGAAGACGAGGAAGACGGGCTTCTCGTCCTTGGTCCCCGCCTTCTCCGCCACGTACTTCTGGTGCTTGCTGAGCAGTTCCGGGTGCAGCTTGACGTTGCCCGGCTTGTAGACGCCATGCACGTTGCCGAAGCCCGCCGCGATGGAGAAGTACGGGCTGATGGGGCTGAGGGTCTTGTAGATCTCGTAGATGTCCTCCGGCTGGGTGTAGAGGGAGTTGTTGTCGACGCTCTCGTTGTTGACGCCGTCCTCCTCGCCGCCCGTGATGCCGATCTCCATCTCCAGCCACTGCTTCATCGGGGCGGCGCGCTTGAGGTACTTGGCGGTGGTCTCGATGTTCTCCTTGACCTCCTCCTCCGACAGGTCGATCATGTGGGAGGAGAAGAGCGGCTCGCCGTGCTGCTTGAACCACTTCTCGTCCTCGGCCAACATGCCGTCGAGCCACGGCAGGAGCTTCTTGGCGCAGTGGTCCGTGTGCAGGACGACGGGGATGCCGTACACGGGGGCGACGGCGCGGATGTAGTGCGCCGCAGCCACGGCGCCGGCGATGGAGGCTTCCTGGTTCTTGTTGTCGATGCCCTTGCCGGCGAAGTAGGCGGCCCCGCCCTGCGAGACCTGGAGGATGATGGGGGCATTGGCCTTCTTGGCGGCCTCGAGGGCCGCGACGGCGGTGGAGGAGGAGGTGACGTTGATGGCGGGGATGGCGAAGTTCTTCTCCTGGGCGTACTTGAAGAGGTTCTTCACGTCGTCGCCGTAGATGACGCCTGCGGGGTGGTTTAGCAGTGGGCCGCAATGCTTTTCCCGAGGGGCACACGGACCGCTCTTGACCTTCAGAATGTTCTTCGCCATGGTGACAGGGGTGCTGTGAGGTCGGGGACAGGCGCAGACGTGCAGCTCGTGGGAAGTCTGGGGAGTATGGACGGTGCAGTGTGTGATGGCAGAGGCCGGGGTGTGGTTGGGGTGAGTGATTGTTTGCAAAGAGCGTGGGCATATGATCTCACCCTTTCAAAAGCTTCGATCGGGCGAGGGGCAATTTTGGTGGGGCAGCAATCCGGCGCCCTGTCCGACATGCGCCGACGCATCATCCGCGGTCGCTTTGCGGCGCCTCTTCGCGAGTGACATCGAAACCCGTGCGCACTGACTGCTGGAGCAGGTCGAAAGTGCCAGTTCTACGGTGCCTCACGCGGTGATGATGAAGCAGAGCCGACCCGCAGGTGCTCCCTGCTTCTGTTGCGTCGACGCGGAGACTCGACCACCGGGAGCACGGTCGACAAGAAGCTTGCTTGACACGCTGTGCGCACACGCTCGGCGGGAGGACAAACCTCGGCGAGAGTCGGGCTCACGATGATGTTCAGCCATCAACACGAGCACCATTCTCGCTCACGCAGTGCTTCACGTTGCCGTGGCCTCGGTGCTCTCGCAGCCGCGGTCAATGCCGGACCGCCTGCAGCAGCATGGTAACACGGGCCCCTTGCAGCCACCGCGTCCACTCCCACAGCAACATTCGGTGGGCCTTGCCGAGACTCAAATAGCATGCGGTGCCTTGCCGGGACTCACGCAGCATTCGTCATCCTACCGGGACTCAAGTAGCATTGGATGCCTTACCGGGTCTCAAGGAGCATTCGGTGCCTTACCCGAACTCAAGTACCATTCGGAGCCTTACCGGGATGCGAGTAGCCTTGGATGCCTTACCGGGATTCAAGTAGCATTGGATGCCTTACGGGGTCTCAAGTAGCATTCGATCACCAAAACCTACTCCGCTTGACGCTCGGAGAGCGGGCAGGCTCGTCTGGCTGGAGGTGCTATGGCCTCTCGACGCATGTCCTCACGGAGAAGCACAGCGGTAGAGGCAGCGCCGCGCAGCTGGATGTCTGAACGCCCTAAAAGCGTACAGGCTGAGCCGGAAAGCTGGCAATGCCATGTCTTTCCCTCCCATTGACGGCCGCGATACTTCGTTGGCGCAGCCACTCAAGAGGTCCGCCTGCCACGGGCAACCCGATCGATCTCGCTGATCTCCAGGCACCGATCGTCTACTGCCCCTTCTTTCCCCCCTGCGCCTCCCTCAACCCCCTCACCACTTTCCTCCTCTGCTTCATCATATGCGTAAAGAGCACCCACGCTCCCGGTACATAAATCGCCAAAACCACCCAAACAAACCAACCCCATCCCTCCCCGAACCTCTTCTGCCCCTCTCCCCGACTCTTCCACACAAGCCAGCACTCGCTCCCGATCCCCAACGGATACAGTGCATAGAAAGCAGAGTACCGCAGCTTCGTAAGCCGGAGGGGCACGGACGCCGCGCCGACGGACGAAGCGAGATTGAGGGTGAAGTAGGTGTAGCGGATGACTTCGGTGAGGGACCAAGCGAGGAGCATGGAGGTGTAGGCCAGACTCTGCGCCGTCGACAGCGGCGCGACGGGCGTGACGATCCAGACGAGCAGGAAGCGCGAAGCGACCTGCATGAGCGTGGTCAAGAGCGGCGCCCTGACAATCCCTAAAACGCGGCTCCCGGGTCAGCCCATCCATTTGTGCGTCCGTCCTCCGTATCCTCTCCTCTCCCATCCCATCCCGTCCCATCCCCCCACTCCGTCCTCCCTTCCGCCCTCTTCACTTACCGACAGCAGCATGCACCACCTCCAACCCCGCGGCCGTCTGCACCATCCGCGTAAACCAGCCCAGCGTGGCATAGACCCCGCCCAACCCTGCGGGCGAGAGCAGCGCAATCCGCCCCGTCCGCAGCAGGATGATGCCCCAGAGGATGGCGGAAAGGGCATTGTAGCTTACGAGGTAGACCGTCCGGATCGGGGTTTTGGCCTCGTGCTGTGGGTGGGATTTGCTGCGCGCGGGTCGGGGCTGGGAGGCGGAGGGGCGGTCCATCGTGACGGGTTCGCTCAGCGGGCGAAAGGGGGGGGGGGGTGGGTTGTAGGGATCGTGGAGGAATTGTTTTTGTTTTTGGTCTTTGCTCTGGATCGTGGAAAGAGGAGCTGTTAAGCCCGTGGGAAAGAGGAACAGTGGGGCGCCGTGAATTCAGTTTTGTCTCGATGCCGAGGTGCCTGGCGATCATGACATCAGGGTCTGTTGTCTGCGAAAGCGCTCCCCGGGCGAGCACTGGCGGTGCGCGCGAGGAGGGGGAAAAGGGAGCAACAAGAGTAACTGGTTTTCATAAATCTGGGATATTCCCGGTCCCGCTCTCGCTGTGTCTCGCTGGCGGAGACTGGCTGGACTGAACTCGCTCTACTCCCTCAAAGATCCACCACGGCCCCGGGAGAAAAAGAGGAGCCTGCACAATCAACACGTATTCTCGTCCAAGACATAACCTCCGCGCCGTTTCAGCGAGCCTTTTCCCACGGACCCGACACCATCTCCGCCTCCATCTTCCCTCCACCGCATCTTGGGATCCTCGTCGTCAGGATCCTATCCACCAAGGAAAACATGTATCATGCCCGTGGGCCCCGACGAAATCCCCTCCCCACACCCACTCACCACACACTTCCTCCCCAACGGCTCCACCAAATCCTCCCATGCCGCATTGATGTCCAGCCCCAACCCCACCGCCTTCTCCTTCCCCTTTCCTTTCCCCTTCTTAGTCCCGCCCGCCTTCTTATTCCGCCCCACGGCGCAGGAACCGCAATAAGCGTGCCCGCACTTCTTCGCCACCCACACCTGCTGCTTCACCTCATCCTCTTGGCCGCCGCTCACGATGAGCTCGTCCCCGCAATTCGGACAGACGACCTCTTCATCTTCGGCAGGACTGCGCGTGAACCCCTCCGGGACCTTGGGAGGCGCCTCGTACTTGGGCGACGGCTCACGCCTGACATTCACTCCTGCGAAGCCCATATCGAAAGCCGCAGCTCCATAGTCCATAAGCCCGGGCATGGCACCCATAGCAATCCTGCCCAGTACCGGGACTTCGGGTATATCTTCCCGACGTCTATGCCGCAAGTGCGGGGGAGCATGGAAGGGATTGAGCGCCTCTGCGTCCCGGAGACGATGTTCGCGCAATCGATTCCACAGCCGCCCGGTGCCCCCTAGCAGATCGGTGAAAGGGGCGAGACCGAACGGATCGGGGGCAACGGCGGCACTGCGGGTGCCGGTGCCGGCGGTTGTGCCGGGGCGGGTGCCGTCGATGCCTGCGCCGTGCTCACGCTGGACTTCGCGCATGAAGACCACGTCGTCGTCTTGCGTGAGGTCGATGGGCTGGTGGCGGCGGTGGTGGTGGGGTTCGGTGGGGTGGGGTGTGATGCTGCGCAGCACATTCGCGCCTGTGTTTGCGGGAGTTGGCCGGCGGCTCTGTGGACGAGACAGCGTGCGCTCGGACACTATCTCGAGGTCGTTATCGTGGTCGTAGTCGTGGTCGGGGTCGTGCATGCCGAGCGCCGCGTCCGCCAGTCTGCGCGCTCCTTGGTTCGTCGGTATAGATTCCCTAAAGGGTGCTGGGCGGCGTAGTTGCGAGAACTGAGGCCGTGGAGGGTTGATCCGAGCTGCTCTCGTGCTTTCTCCCGCCCTCTCCCCGCCGTCATGTGAATCTTCCAAATCAATAATGTTCCTCCCGCCAAAATTCGGCAACCGCCGCGCCGCTGCCGGACGTGACGGCCCCGCCGCCTCCCTCCCCGGCCCCGCTTCATGCCCCCCCGCGTCCTCGAACGTAAGATCGATCACTGGCGCCGCCGCCGCCGCCGCCGCCGCTGCTGCTGTTGATGATGACGATGACGCACTCCCACTCCCACTTCCATTCCTGCCCACGCTCGGCCGCCGACCATCCATCCCATCACGCACCAATCTCCTCCCGGAGTCAGCGGGAGCGGGCGAAGTGCGCATAGGCGGCAAAGCCAGCCGTCGGCGGCTGCGAGGTGCGTGTGCGCCGTCATCCTCGAGCTCATCGGGTGTCTCCGGCAAGAACAGCGAAGCCGAAGCCGAGGGATCGGCGTGCGTGGCGGCCATGGCTGAGTAGGATCGCTGGATGGCAGGCCCGTCAGTCCGACATGCTCTCCCCATCTCTCTAGGATGCGACAAGGCGGGTGTGGAGCAGCCCCGCTGACATCTTGCGCGTCCTCACTGCCGCACTCACCTTACTGCTCTGGCGTCTCACCAGCGGATTCCGCCCACTGTCCGCGGCACCACTGTCCATGCCTGGCGGTTGCCCATCCACTTCTCGCCACTCCACCCCCTGGCTGGCTGGATCCCGGACTCTCGTGCCGGACGAGCTCGGATTGCCGCCGAGGCACTGATCCGGAGTGTGGGATCCTCGACCGGCAAGTGCGTTGGTGCAATGTGGTGGACAAGGGGGGAAGGTGCGTTGGTGCAGTGTGGCGGACAAGGTGGGAAGGTGCGTTGGTGCAGTGTGCTGGACACGGTGGGAAGGTGGCGTTCGGGAAGGTGCGTGCGTGGGTGAAAGCGTGGAGGTGGGCCGGTGAGAGTGCAGTGGACGGTCCCGTGGCTAGTGTGTCGTCAAGCCAGCGAGCCGGAACAGAGAGATCGGTTGCCTCAGGTATCCACCAATCCTCGCTTCACGAGCAAACAATCAGTGCCCTTCAGGCCCTTGCTGTCCCCGCTTGCAATCTCGGAAAATAGCTGTTTGCCTGCTACGACGAGCGTGTCGTGTTGCTGCCGTTGAGTCGAGTCGTCGGTGTCTAGGGAGGAGTGTGATGCTCCCGTGAAGAAGCGCTTGGGGGCAAGAGCCACAACAGAACTCGTTGCATATAGAAGTGAAGCCCGAGCTCCATGTCCGGGCAGTGGATTCACCGCAATGCTACATCTACAACCCCATGAACTCCCCTCGCGCCCGTCACGCTATCAACGCAAGCCCCTCCCGGCATCCACCGCCTTGCCAGCAGACCCGAGCACATGCCTTGCGGCGCGCGGCCATCGGTTTCCGTGCGGGTCGCCCTCAGCCCTCTGCTCGATCTGGCACTGCCTATCGCACATCCGCGTCGCTCGGGGACGAAGTCGGCTCCCTCGGCAGAAACTCTCATGCACTCAACACGCTGATCGCTCCCTCGCCCGTGAGCACCACAACCGCCTGCGCATTCGGCCCCCACGCCACATCCACCGCCCCTCCGCCTACCGCCTTCCTCAACGGCTCGCTCCAAGCCTTACTCTTCTTCGCATACTGACTAACCACTACGCCTCCCAGGCCGGCTGCCGCGAGGAATTGTCCCGTGTAATCGAACGCGACCCCAGCAATTGCCGTGCCCATGTCAAGCGTCTTCAGGAGCTTGAGACCTCGGAGGTCCCAGATATGGACCGCGGACTCGGAATGTGTGGACGACGCGAGCCAGGTACCGTTTTCGGAGAAAGATAAAGCAGTAATGGGCGCGGCGGAGGTGGGCAGGAAAGTGTGCGCAAGCGATGTGGTTTTCAGGTCGTAGAGGTTGACTGAGCCGGAGGAGGTGCCGGTGGCGAGGAGGTGGCCGTCGGGGTGGAAGGATACTGTCGTCAAGGCTGATAGATGAACACATTAGTCTCCTTCCATGCATGCCTCGCTGGACGCTCGTGTGTGTGTGTGTGTGTGTGTGTGTGTGAGAGAGAGAGAGAGAGAGAGAGGGAGTCTTACCTTGGTCCCCGAAAACCTGCGTCAACACTTTGTTGCTCTGCAGATCGTAGAGCACGAAACTCTTGTCCACGCCCACAGAAGCCACGATGTCTCCGCTCGGATGGACAGCGACGCCTGTGGCCGCGCCCGCGTGCTGCGTAAATTTCGCCGTCACCGCTCCCTCCCTCGTCAGAACCACACTCCCACTCGCCGTCCCCACGACCGCGCTATCGTTCGCCCAAGCTCCACACAACACCGCTCCCGCGCCCAGATTACTCCGGGTAGTGAAGCTGCCGGCTTTCAGATCGTAGACGCCGACTGTGCCATCCGAGTCTCCGCAGAGGAAAAAGTCGCCGTTCTTGTCTGCGGCCAGGGATTTCGCGCCCGTGAACTGACTATCCGCGGTGGATTTGACATGGTACGTCGCGATGCTGTCGCCCGTCGCCCAGACCTCCGGCACAGGCCTCTTCCTCCTCGTCGCCATGAGTTTCTGCTGCGTCTCGTCTATCTTCGCCAGGATCTCCTCCGGCAGTTCTTTCCCATCCACCTGCATCGCATCGCCTCCATTCGCCGCCGCATGTCCATTGCTCGCACTCGTGACCGACACCCTGCTCAACGCCTCCCTCGCCTCATCCCGTTCCTTCTGCAACCGCGCAATGACCCTCTGCGCCGAATCATTGTAGTAAAGCGCGGTACTCAGTTCCTGCCTCGTCTCCGCTAATTGCTGTTTCAATTCAAACGTCTCCAAGATCAGTGCATCCCATTCATTTTGGAACGTCGACAATAGGGCGGGGATGGATGTGAGGGTTGGCGGGCGAGGTTTCACGAGACGGGATTGTTTGAGGTCGATGAGGTCGTCGGAGGAGAGGGCTTCGCCGTTGACAGGGTCGGTGCCGTGTTCGAGGATGTAGGATTCGATCAGGCGGCGTTCGAAGACGTTGCCTGGAAACTACTGTAAGCACGATATATCGTTGATCTGGGATAGTCTGGGCAGTGTACCGGACTTGCGCGACGCGACTGGGTGCTCGGGGGCTTCGCCGGAGACTGTGCGGCGTTAGCCTGTGACTGAGTTGGGATGCCGTCGAGTGGACTCACTTGCGCACAGCATATTGGAGGTGGGAAGGGGCCGGGTGGGGATGTAACTGGCCGATCCAACCTTTGTCGATTGAGCTGTGGGTGTTTCTGCGGAAGTCGAGACGGAATGACTCGCGCTGCTCAGAGCAGCGAGTCATGGAACGTCTCTTGACGTGGGGAACACATGTCCAACAGCGCGTCAAGCTTCAATCCCGCGAACAGAGGGGGCAGCAGTCGACATCATCGCCATGGCGGATGCAATACCAGCCCCACCACCGACCGACGATCATCTCCCCGTCGCCCCCTCCCCCCTCCACCAAACACCCTCCTGCCAAGCATCCCGGACCCCAGCACCGCCGCCGGCCCCAATCCACCGCGAACAACGCGAGAAGAAAGAATCGCTCAAGAAGCGCGAAAGCAACCTCCATGGCCCCTCCGCCTCCCACCCCTCCTCCACCCTCGGCAAACGCAAAGCCAATGCTTCCACCGCCTACCCCTCCCCGCAACGCTTCAACGTCCCGCCTCCTCGCGCCGAAGACTTCAAACCGCCCAAAGAAGATATCATGATCTCGCACGAACCGTATCCCTTCGAGATGCCGGACGGGGAGCGGCAGCTCTACAAGCCCATTGATCTGGCGGAGAACAAGAAGGGGTACCGATATTCTCGCGCCATCGCCGATCCGCTGTTCCCGCATAAGCAATTCTACAGGAGTACGTCTCCGCCGCCGCACTACGCGAGGCTGAGTTTCGAGGATGCGGACCGCTGGATGCATTTCAGCACCAATGCGCTGATCACGACGAACGAGAAGGGGTGGCGGATGGTGAGGAGCAATGTTTGTGCGAGGGAGGGCACGCTGTACTATGAAGTAAAAGTTCACCGGGGAGGGGCGGGGGATCCGGGTGCAGCGGCTGCAGCGAGTCCGCAGCCGCATGTGCGGTTCGGGTTCGCGAGGCGAGAGGCCCCGCTAGACGCGCCCGTGGGGTTCGATGGGTATAGTTATGGGATCACGGACATCCGGTTCGACACCATGCACCGGAGTCGGCCGGGGAAATTCTTCACTCCCGCGAAGAAGACCAAGGCAAAGGGCGCCAGAGCCCTCGCCGCCAACGCCCCCACCCCCATAACCCTCAGCTCCGAAGACGCCGACGTGCAAGAAGGCGACGTGATCGGCCTCGAACTCCAACTCCCCTCCCTAGCTCTGCATCGCAAAATCGTCAGCGGGATCTACAACCCCGCCGTCGACATCGGGGACGGCTTCTCCGCCGCCCCGCACTCCGAACCCCCCGACCTCACCGAAGATCCCGAGGACATCATCCGCGATCGCATCCCCGTCCCTTACAAGGGCAACTCCTACTTCGAGATCCTCGACCACGTGGCGACGAAACCCATGGAAATCTACAGCGATCGACAAACCAACCTCTCGAACCTCGGCAACGCCCTGACCAACCAAGCGACTTCGAACTCGGCCAAGGACATCATCAAAACGCCTCCGAACCCCAACCACGAAATGCCGGCGCTCCGCACCCTACCGCACTCGGCGATGCGGGTGTACAAGAACGGGAGATTGATCGGGACGGCGTTCGAGAATCTATTGGCGTTCCTCCCCCCGGCAAGTGCGCCCAGTAAAATCCAAGGAGCGCGCGAGGGCTTCGACGACGGGCTTGTGGGGTATTTCCCCGCGGTATCGTGTTTCTGGGGCGGGATCGCCGAAGTCAATTTCGGAGACGGCGTCGATGGATTCTGGTGTCCGCCGGCGCACTTGTCCAGTGCGAAGGGCGAGAGGGGGTACGAGCCGGGCGCGAGGCTGAGAGCGATCGGTGAGAGGTACAAGGAGCAGATTGCCGAGGACGTGGTGTGGGATTTGGTGGATGAGGTGGATTTCTTCGTGCAGGATGACGGGAAAGTTGAGCGCGCGGGCGCGGCGGAGGCGGGGTTGGGTGGAGGACGGGGAGGGCTGAAGGAGGAGGACTAAGCAGGGAGGGTCTCCAGCCAGCCGCGCCATGGCGATGCACTAGTCCGTCGGTCATCCAATGAAGAATCAGTCTCTCCAGTCCTTAACCATGGGGAATGCCGCTCCCCCCTTCAATCACGTGATCCGATGCCAAGTCCGCCACCCTGGAATCCCCTGTCGATCGACGAAGCCAAGGGAACGTGAAACACGCGCTAAGGATAGGCGCACACGCAACCCGCAGTCCACTTCACAGCCTCAGAGCCTTACGCCAAGAACCACAACGGCAGCAGCAGCAGCAGCAGCGGGCGCCATGACCTGATCATCTCACTTGCAGCCTCGTCGCAGCCTGTCCTTACGTTCCGCTATCGACTTCACCTTCGTTTCGCTTCTCCGCAAGCCCAGCAACCACCCCCCCCCACCCCCCTTACGCGACTGTCCACTGCGACACGACGGAGCTGCCACTGGCACCAGCTGCTTCTTGGCCGGGGCGCACTCGCACGCTGTGTCAGCGAAAGGACGGACCACACCACCCGAGCCCGTCGCTCCTTCCTCACCATTCCTCGTGATCGACCACACCCCGCCGTCAAAACGCAACGCCAAGTCAGCCGGTCCGGGAGGAATTCCTCGGGGGGCTCCGCCGTCGTGGGCGCAGAGAGGAAGATGGCGACGAGGGACTACTACAACCCCCCCTCCGCCTACGGACCAC
Organism: Acidiella bohemica; assembly: GCA_019670975.1. NCBI lineage: Eukaryota > Fungi > Ascomycota > Dothideomycetes > Mycosphaerellales > Teratosphaeriaceae > Acidiella > Acidiella bohemica. The sequence continues at coordinate 478,232 of JAGUCJ010000021.1, forward strand.
ACACAACCCCCTATCACGACCATGTGTACGGCAATGGCCGGCAAGATGCGCCTCGGCCGTCCACCCCGAGTGCGCCGCTGTACGAGAGCGAAGCATACCCGTACTCACACCAGACGCCATCGCAGTCGTATTCAGGCTCGAGCGCGAGGATCCATGAGGATGTTGATCCCTGGGAAGACGATAATGCTATACCCATGAGCCGACACAAACCCAAACACGGGTCGGCGGCCACCATCACGCCCATACTGCCGCAGCAGGAGCAAGAGGACGACTTCATCCGCGACGCCGACCCCGGGCGCAAACGAGGACGGAGAGACGAGCCCGTAGACCAGGGCTGGTTCAAAGGCCGCATCACATGGGTGGTGTACATCCTCAGCACCGTCCAGCTCGTCGTCTTCATCGCCGAACTCGCCCGCATGGGCGTCCTCACCGGCTCACCCATCGAAACCCATCCCTCCTTCAACCCCATGATCGGGCCCTCCCCTTACCTCATCATAAACATGGGCGCCCGCTACCAACCCTGCATGCACGCCATGCCCAACGTCCAGAACGCGACGGTGCCCATCTCCTGGCCGTGTCCGAATGCGACCTCCACCACCGGCGCCTCGGTCACCTGCACCCTCTCCGATCTCTGCGGCTTCCGCGGCGTGCCCAACCCCGTCCCGGGAGGCAGCATCCAAGACAAACCCGCGCCGAATCAATGGTGGCGCATCATCGTCCCAATCTTCATCCACGCCGGCATCATCCACATCGCCTTCAACCTCCTCCTCCAGTTCACGCTGGGCCGGGACATCGAGCTCCTCATCGGCTCCGCGCGCTTCCTGCTCGTGTACCTCGCCAGCGGCATCTTCGGCTTCGTGCTCGGCAGCAACTTCGCCGCCAACGGCATCGCTTCCTGCGGCTGCTCCGGCTCGCTCTTCGGCATCCTCGCCATCAACCTGCTCGACCTCCTCTACACCTGGACCCAGCGCCGCAAACCCTGGTGGGACCTCCTCTTCATCCTCGTCGACGTCGTCATCGCCTTCGCGCTGGGCTTGCTGCCGGGCCTCGACAACTTCTCCCACATCGGCGGCTTCCTCATGGGCCTCGTCCTCGGCCTCTGCATCCTCCGCTCCCCGTCCGCCTTCTCCGCCCGTCGCACCACGAGCCTGGACCAGCAATCCTACTCCAATCCGTCTCTCGCCCGTCCCGCGCCCGGCGACCACTCCGTCCTCGTCTTCCTCCGCTCGCCGCTCGCTTTCTTCCGGAACCGTCGCGGGATCTGGTGGGCCTGGTGGCTTGTGCGCGCCGCCGCTCTCGTCGGCGTGTTGGTGTGCTTTGTGGTATTGCTGCGCAACTTCTACAGGGTGCCGATGAAGGGCTGCGGGTGGTGTAGGTATCTGAGCTGTTTGCCGATCAAGGTGGGTGGGACGAATTGGTGCGATGTGGGGAATTTGAATTTTACGCCGACGAATGGGACGAGTGCGAGACGAGATCTATTCGGGATGATGGCCGAGGGGGTGTTGTTGGAAGGATTGCGTTAGCCCCGGACGCGAGGCTTGTGATAGCGTTCTAGCGACTGCACCGGTACGGGCTCTGCTACGGCGGGTCTTCCTTAATGGCAATGGCCATTCTTCGACCCTCGTCGTCAATCCGCTGCCCTCGTCCACTCACCCTCCAACCCCCACCGCCCCCCCCCCCCCACCCCACCACCAAATCCCCCGCATCCCTCCCCAGCCCCCGTTCTCCAGCACCGCCACCGCCGACCTCGCCAACTCCTCCGCTCTCCGCACATCGTCCCCGACGCCCCGGCATTCCGGGAGAGCCTCGCTGGCCTTCTCGACCTCGTCTTCGTACCGCCCGCGCGTCCAGGATCCCGAACAGAAGACCCACAGCGCTTCGGAGGAGCGTGTGTAGAAGGGCCCGGCGCGATGGAGGTGGGCGATGGCTGTGGCGAGCAGGTCGAGCGAGGTGTCGAGAGGATGTTGACTGCATGGTGGGCGGGGCGGTTGGAAGGAGCGTTCGCTTTCGTCGCGATCAGGCTCGAGCGAGCGCAGAGAACGAGGGTTGAGAGCGCGGTGCGTTTGCTATGCGAGCGGGTCGTGGAGGTCTACCATGGTGGTTGATCGTATGCTGTGGAGTAGCGGGACGGCAGACTGGTCGGTGAGTTGGGGAGGTTGGTCTGTATACTTACAAAAGTCCCCACCGGTCATGTTTGCCATCCCCCAACACGACACAAGCACACAAACTCCCTCGTCCACACGCAAAAGCCAGCCGGATTCAAAGCATACGTCCTCCTTCACAACGGCGGCAACTCCTCCCGACAAATCGGACACTGGAGCCTATACTTCATCCACCCCTCCAGACACGCACTGTGGAAGATATGCCTGCAAGGCGTGACCATATAGTTCCTTCTCGCCAACAATCCAGCGCCCATGGAACCATCTCCCTGCCCACCAGCCTCCACGACCGGAACCTCCAGGTCCTGGAAGCAGATCGCGCAGTCAAAGACCCTCTTGCCTTTGCCCGGCTTGGCCTCCTTGCCCAAGACCCGCGGCGGGTGGAAAGGCTTGCGCGGCGTTCCTGAAGGGGCGAGGTGGGAGCAGAGGTGGAAGTGGCTTCGGCGAAACCGATCGGCATGGTCGCGCCTTCTTCGTCGTCGCGTAGGACGGGGTGGTAATCGTAAGCTGGTGGAGCCCAGTCGTTGCGGATGAACCAGCGGGGGCCGATGATTTCTTGACTGCCTAGCAGGACAATCTGCATCCAGACCCAGAGCGTGAGGAAGGTCATGCCGTAAAAGTCCGGTTCGGCGAAGACGACGTTGTCCCTGTAGAGATAGAAGTATGCGAACGGCAAGAGACGAAACGCGCTTTGCCCGAACACAAATTCCCATCGTAGTGCCCGCCGACAGTTGCGCTGAACGTTGCGGTAGATCTGTGGAATCCAGAAGGAGAGGTAGATGGTGGCCAGGACGGTGAAGTAGACCCGCCGTGGAGCCGAAGGCCACTGTGAGGCGTTAAGGCTGAGGAAGAGGCTGGCGAGGAGGATGAGGTAGAAGCGCGTGTAGACTGCGCCGAAGGTGGAGGTTTGGGGCTCCACGACGATTTCACCTGCAGCTGGGAGTTGGACGGTCAAACCTTCTTGGTCAGACGGCATGAAGATTGGGTTATTGTTGTAGGTGTTGGTAGGTCGCTGTGCAGTCGCGGGTAGTGGGAGGGAGCCTGGCATGCCCCTGGGGTATCCGAGAGCCACCGACATGTCGACTGGGCTGCGAGCAGGAGCTGAGGTAGGCTGCGTCGGTGCTGTACCGAGGGTGTCGGTCCGCGACTGCACAACGGGTTGGTCATCGGTGCTGGGAACGGCTTGTAGGCCCGTGATAGATGAAGGAGCGGCCGGTGGAGCTTGCGAGGGCTGCAGACCGTTCCCGGCTGCGCTGAGCGGTGCTTCGTTGTTCGCTGGCTGAGATTGCTGCTGGTCCTGGGTTGCCGACCCATTCTGCTCGCCCTCCGCAGCCGTTGCTGTAGCGTTCAGCGCAGCTCGCCTAGCCAAGCGTTCATTCTCAAGCTGCTCAAGAATGCCGCGGAGTCGCTCCAGCCTTTGACGCTCTTCTTCTGCCTCTGCTCTCGCTTGCCGAAGTCTTTCTGGTGCCTGCGCATTCCAGACATCCATCAAGAAGCGCATGCCGAAGAACGACACTGCAGTGAAACACAGAAAGGCCGTTCCGACCAAGTTGATCCAAACCATCGACACGAACAAGGAAACAAGCAGGAGCGCCATCGTCGCATAGCCATCCCCAAGGGCAAGCATGCCGATAGTGAAGAAGCTAATACGACTTCTCGTGGACGGCGTGCTTGCGTCTCGCATCTGTCGCATGAGGAGCACGATCTCGCCACCGATGACAGCTGTGAAAACCAGGAGATGGTGTCGACCGTGTCCGAACAGAACCTCTGCCTTTGGTCCCACGAGGTGTCCAGCATCACTGGCAGGGTACTCCGGCGGTCCCTTGGACTCCAGAACAAACCCGCAGTCCGGAGAAAAGGAAAGCATCGAGAACTTCATCTCAGGCGCGGCAGGTAGGAAGCACCGCTGGGGAAGCGAAGCTCTCGCTCGAAGAAGTCCAGCGACATCCGGACGGGCGCGCCAGAGGGTGGGAGCTGCTGGAGATACATGATCATCTCGCATCTTGGGGCCTCCATGGGCTCCGTCTCCGCACCTTCCTGGCTGGACGACCACGGGTTGCGTTGAACGATGCCAACATCTTTTTGCTGTTGGATAGTACGACTGATCGATTTGTTAAGCAGGGTGCGGCTCGCTTCGAATGTATGGTTCGACAGCGCGAATTGAGGCAGCATGAAGATTCCGGCCATCTTATCCATGCTTGTGGTAGTGAGAATGGCCTGACCTAACCGAATATCATAGACGCCGTGAAGCTCCAATCGTGTTGACCGGAAAAGCTGTCATCTTGCATCGTCATCTCCGCACTGATACCAGTGATGTTCGCAGATCCAGTGAAAGCATCCATATCGTACGGTGTTCGTTCATGGAAGCGCATGCGCAAATCTCCGCTGTCTCCCGTCACATTACGACCAAAAGTAGAAATCTGCAGACGGCCAAACGGTCCCACAGGAGAGTATGCAGTAAGGTTCAGAACCGGGGCTGGTACGCTCCCCTGCAGCTCTGAACGGACCCAGGTCCCCTGAACATAGCCTGAGACGTTACTATACAGCGCCGGCAGTCCTTCAGCATGCCCACCCTGCTCCAGTGCTACGAGACCGGCATCTCCAAGGCATACTGGAGCTGCTCTCTCGCGCGTTCCTTCACCCGGGGCAGTGCATCCCAGGCAAAGCCTCGCTCCGGCTCCAATCCCGTAAGATTGAGGTGTTTGGCCATTGGTCCGGTCGATATCGCCATAGGAGGAGTCCCTTAAGTGCCTTGAGGGACGTCTCCTGCTGCTCCAGAAGCTCCTCGATAGGCGGCTGCGGCTCGAACCTCGCTGCTTGCGGGTTCGGGGTAGGTGTGAAGAAGATTAGGCCGATTATCAGCAGTGGGATCAGTCTACGCGGGTCGGCCATACATAGTTTCGGCGCAAATCACTCTTCGAACATGCATGTGCAGCATGACCACATGTGAGAGGAGCGAGGTGAGGGTGGCGGGGACAGCCCGATCGGCTAGTCCAAATTCTTGCCTGAGGCTCACTTTTCGACAACCACAGCTCCTGCCAACTAGCTGGCGTGAGCAGCCTTATTCGTCCTGCATGTATCTGACAGTTGGACGTTATAGGGTCGAGGGTGTCGTACATCTTTCACAAGCTGCATGAGACAGCTGGCACCAGACACGATCGCAGAAACAGGTAAATTAAACCCACCCAAGTCCGGATCGTTTACCGATGACCGCCTTCCAAAACAGCATCTATACACATACAAGCAGCTCCAGGACCATCACAGGCTCTGCTTCCGCTCAAGCTTCACAAACTCGCGTATGCCTCGTTCTCGGTCGTCAGCCGTTTTTAACAACCGACTCCAGCAGCTGGCACTTCGTGCTCTCCTGCTTCAAGCGGACAGTAAGGTTCTGAACCTGCGCTGTCAGCCCATTGACCAGCATCCTCTGTTGATCTTGATACGCTCGCTGGCTGTATACTTGATAAGGGAAATGCCTCACCATGGCTCCACATAGTCCTCACACTGCACTAGCCTGTTTTGCGTTGCCTGTCGTCGGTTTTCTTGATCCTGGTGAAGGTGCCACAATCGCATGCTGGTTTATTTCCGGCCGAGCATCCGTCCGCTGAGAATATCGAACTGGCGGAGATTGGGCTCAAGATGTCGAATTACTCGGCAGTGGCACTGAAGCAGGCTATGCAATCGCCTTTATGGTCTTCTCAGGCTGAAGTACTCGCACCCATTGTGGTATTCCGGCCGAGAATCAGCACAGCCGGCTTCCACCCACATGTGATAGGGTGCTAAGCATCGAACCCCCAATGTCCGTTATGGCTACTGGGTGAGCCGACTGTTCGCCATTTCGACTGACGCTCTGGCTATCTGTCGTCGCTCCGGTATCGCCAGCAAAAGATCTAAATGGACGCATGTGCATACAGCCGGCGATTGTTGAAACCTCCCATTGATCATTGGAACGACCTCATGAACATACCGGCAACCGCTGTCAGTACGATTCGCTGCTTAGTAACGAGCCCTACAACGTCTTGGCGCCCTAAAACGCGGCTCTGCAGGGCACATCTCCAAAGATGCGCTAGTGGACTCAAGACTTCGGTCACCGTTGAAGGAGAGTAGCCTCTTGTGCTCGACCTCACAGTATCATCTCTTTCCTTCCCCAAGTCCGCAATTGCGTTCCCATTTTTGTCTCTCACTTCGCGACAGAGCATTCATGTCTCCCGGGTCGATCCATGTCACGTGCAGCCCCGCGTTACACGATCAGAGCTATCTAGAGCTACATCTTGTGAGGAAGCAAGTGCACCTGACCATCAACACCGCATCTGCTCAATAGACCATTGACCCTTTTCCTTGACATTTCCTTCTTTGATCAACCATCATCTTATGCCTCAGTACTTTGATCGGCTACTATCCACCGTCCCCTTTTACTTCTCAACAGACACTCAGTACCGTGGTAAGCGCAAGCTCCCGTTATCTACCCCGCTGTACCATCCAGGCAGACGTCCCCATGAATCAGGAGGCTCGTAAAGGCAATCTATCATTTGTCTTCATAATCCACGCATGCTGCATCATCTTTCGGACATCTCTTCATTCGACTACCTCCAGTCCGCATTTCTACTCATAGAGTTGCTTTCTCCCTTGCCTGGAACATGAGCCAGGCCTCGAGGCTGCCTCAGCCTGATAACACAACTGGCTTGGATGACCAGCAGATCTTTGCTGACAGGGCCCAAGCAAACGCCGACAACGTCACACCAAGCGCCAGTCACGCTTCGACCGACGACTCTGATCGTCGTGCCCAAGACCACACCTCGTATCACGCCACCACCTTCGACTTCCCGACGCTTGACCGCAACGGATCGGTGGAACACCTTGAAGACCTATCGACTAGACGCTACCGCACGCCGCCTGCAGCTCCAGTCACTAGGCGCGAGGCATCGTGCCTCCATGATGGCGCAAAGCGCCATGGCAGATTCCACACCCGCGTTCGCCGATGACCAGTATGATATGGTGGATGACCTTTCTGAGATCTCGACCGATGATCACGAAATTGTTTCCCTCATATCTACCGACGACGACACCAGCGATGATAGTGTTCTCACTCCGGAGGAGACCGTCGTGCCCAGTCCGCAGCAGGAAGACGATGACACCAATCGTCAGGAACATGTCGAAGAGCCCATGACACTATCCGGGGCCGATTCTAGTTCAAGCTATGCTGCGATACGCTGGCGGGAGCTAGAGGAGGAGAACGAGCTGTTTGACAGCTACATGTCCGAGGACATGGAGACGCCTCGTCAATCAACCGTCCGGGATATGTCATCGAGGTGCTCCCGTGAGAAGCGGGCATTGATGCCACCCTGCCAGCCATTGCCAGCAGGGCATCGCCACTCAAGGCTGCAAAGAGCACTCAGCAGGAAAATCTCATTGGCAGGCTCATCTCCCGGCCATGCAGCAAAAGTATGGCCCTGGCCGTAGCAGGCATCGCCATGCTAGGCCTGCTTATCGACATATTGCTCTTTGATACTTCGCAGTACAACATGCCTTCCGGCGACGTGGTCGGTCGAGCATCCGCCAGACGAGAAGCACTAAGCTCGCAATTCGCATCAATCACGGTCGAGACCTACGGTCGAGAAGGGTCCTGACGCAGAGCACCTCGTTCCGCAGCCGGTGCCCACCGGTACCAATGTATTCGGCCAAACACTCTACGCTTCGCAGCAGGATGTCCGCCACGACGTCGTCTATCCGGCTACATGGTCTTCTCACTTCCTCATCTCTACACATCAACGTCAAAGTACCGCGAAGTCAAGGGCACGGTCAGCGTGCAGCGGGGTCGCATTGAACTTAATGCCACGCAAGTCAAGCTCGCTGACGGCATCTACGCCATCGCTCTCGACCCCATGGATGCTTACGGCTTCATTACCTATCACGGCAACATGACAAACGGCGACTTCACCATACGCCACGACTTCGGCTATGATGTCTGGTCGCATGCACTACTTGATCATTGGCGAACAGACATCTCCAAGATGGCGATGAAAGATCTAGCGGCCGCACGCAAGACAGCGCACGACTTCAAAGGCTTCATGCAAGTCGAGTGCGGCGCCGGCGCAGCCGCTACTAAGAACGTTGCGGCTAGGCTTGCTGGTAATATTACCAAGGATCTGCAGGTTCTGGGCACTAAGGCTCTGTCGGTGGCTGATAAGGCGGCTGAGGTGGCTAGGAGCGCATCGTGGGAGATTCAGAGACAGATGTTGTGGGCCGAGTACTACGCCGGACAAGCTGTTGACGAGGTCATGGCTCTTGCGGAGAAGGCCATCAGCTCTGTGGGCAAAATGGCTAGCTGGGGTAAGAAGTCGGCTAAAGCTGCGGTCCCAGATACTCAGAGGACAGTCGACTCGCTCAAGCTTGCCCACGAGCGGGCTATGAGCCTCCGCAGGAAGTTTCTCGAGAAGACGGAGGCCACTAACGCCATCGATAACAAGGAAGACCAGTTCTGGCGTACTTTCTACCGCGCCACCGAGAAGTCTGCGCGGGAGAATGCTGCCGCAATTGACGCAAAGGAAGATTGATCTTGGCATCCCTTGCATCCCACAGGTGGAAGCGGCAAGCAGAAGCGATGCCCGAGGAAGCCAATCGCGGAGGATCGTGGATGCGGGAAGGGATGATACGGCGAAAGATCTGCGCGCAGCGAGGGCGACACATTGTGGGGAACGCAGACTCCGCTGGCGAAGAAGCTGCGCGAGTCGAGCTCTGAGCGTGCGTCAATCGACTTCGTATCTTTGACAACTCTTTGAAACTATCTCCGTCAGTCTTACCAGGATTGGTTTGAGAAATTCGCACGCAAGCGGGAGGGTACCAAGCATGAGTCGGAGGAAGGCATGCGTCCGCATATCAGGGATCTGTTCGATCGCTTTTGAGAGACCGTAATGCTTGTGCAAGCAGTGCTGTGGTCAAGGCTATGCGGCATGCCATGAGTGTGGACAAGGAAAGGCGGGAGGCTCGTGGCATATTACGGTCGCTGGGGAGTTATGACATTGGCGTTTGTGGTTTACATACGATACCCGTGGGAAATGGAACCTGTCTGAACAGCGATACTACGAGCTAGATGATAACCACGAAACCAGTTCGAGATCCGGAATTCTGTGGTGTTCCGCGCGCATGACCGCCCACTGTATGAGCCTTGGCATGCTTCTGCCCCTGAATGACTCGTGCATGATGTGCCTCAGGCTTAAGCTAAGGGTCTGTGTGTGAAGCCCCGCTAAACTTTCGCGGGCGTTTGTTGTCTGAGAGCAGCGGTGTCGACTTTGAACTTCTTCTTCACTTCTGCCAGCACCTTCAGAGCCGACAAATACATCCATCACTGACAGGTTGCTCCAAAGATCAATACGAACACTACCACCACCAGACAACATACCACCCAAGATGGCGGCGGAAGACAAGAAGCCAGAGATCTCTGGCACCTCCACCACCGATGACAAGCCTATCACCGAAAAGGCCGCCGAGACCGTCACAGCAGCCAAAGATAATGTCTTCGCCATGTTCGGCGGCGGCGGAAGCTCAGCCAAGAAAGAGACCACCTCCGCCGACGTAGAAGAGAACGACCGCTCCGGCTCCGCGAAAGCCCAGGCCGAGAAGGCGGCCGCTGAGGGCGGTGACGATGACGAGAAGGCGCCCGAAGAGGAAGCGGACGTGCAGTTCGAGCCGGTTGTGCATCTGACCGAGAAGGTCGAGACGAAGACGAACGAGGAGCTGGAGGAGCAGACTTTCAAGATGAGGGCCAAGCTGTTCAAGTTTGACCGGGACAGTAGGGAGTGGAAGGAGAGGGGTACGGGAGATGTGAGATTGTTGAAGCATAAGGAGAATGGGAAGACGAGGTTGGTGATGAGGCGGGACAAGACGTTGAAGGTTTGTGCGAATCACTATGGTAAGTGGGATCGATAGACTTTCGTTGGCTTGGGGTGGATGCTAATCTGGTGTACAGTTGTGCCGGACATGAAGCTCTCGCCCAACGTCGGCAGTGACCGTAGTTGGGTGTGGAATGCGGCGGCGGATGTGTCGGAGGGCGAGCCCGAGGCCCAGACGTTGGCGATTCGGTTTGCCAACTCGGAGAATGCCAATCTATTCAAGGAGGCGTTCATCAAGGCGCAGCAGGAGAATGAGGCCATCTTTGGCAAGTCGGAGGAGTAAGCTAGCTTTACAACAGGGCAGCTCAGGAACGTCGAGAAGCGAGAAGGCAAACACTTCCGCCTTGGCGAAGGCGTGAAGAGCATGGCTGGATTTGAGGCGGATGTAAAGAAGCATTAGATCATGTCGAGATACGACATTCAAGCATCAGCGACGTAGACAGATACCAACAAACCCCAAGACTTCAACAGCCAATGCTGTTTCACTTGAAATCTTGCACGTAACCCAGCGCTGAAAGCTTGGGCTAGGAACGTTCCGTGGTTTGCTCTCCCGCCGCCACCCATGACCTCACCCCACACTTCATCTGAGAGCTCACTCGCGCGTCCTATACCACTTGAATACACCACCGTTGCGCACTCAGTACAAGCACCATCCACAGTTGTGCTGCAGACTTGGTACAGCCGACATCTCCGCGAGATTTGGGCGACTGCACTTGCGCTGACACTCTCTACCCAAGACAATCGCCTTTCATCCCGCGTAGCACGCGCGCAAACCGTCAATATGCCGGACGTGAGTACCAACGCCTATGGCCGCGAGATCCCAGGCGCACATACACCACTCGAGTCGCATACCCATACTGACGGGAGTCTACCAGATCAAACGTACCATCAAGCTCATCACCCGTCAGAGCCTCGCGTAGCCCTCCCTCCCTCACCTGTCCTTCTCTAGCCCCACTAACGCACCTCCGAGCAACGATGAGCCCCCCGAAGAAGGCGTCCTTCCCCTCCGCAAATGGTCCGTGAGCATCTACCTCGTGGGTCCCGACGGCGACGAGCTTCCCGCCAACTGCTTCGAAAAAGCGACCTACGTTCTCCACGAATCCTTCGAAAAGCGCCAGAAGCAATCGTTCAAGAACCCACCCTTCCGAATCGATGAAGAGGGTTGGGGAGAGTTCGATATGATGATCCATCTCATCCCGGTGGGGAATCCAAAGGGAGGGGAGCAGGTGATTGCGCATGACTTGAACTTTCAGAAGGAGGAGTATGAGAGTACTCACAGTGTTGTACGTATCTCATCCAGGTCCACACGAGGGTTGGGGCGGTGGACAGGTATGCTGATGCGCGGCAACAGACCTTCCGGAACCCCAAAGAACCCCTCCTCTCGATCCTGAAGGAGTCCGCACCCGCGAGCGAGCCAATGGCGCAGCCACGGGCAAACCTGAGAAGAAGCGGCAAAAGACCAACCGTAACGTCGACATGGAGAAGTTGGCCGAGGCGCTGCCGCAGTTGCAGGAGGACGATCTATTGCAGGTTGTGCAGATGGTGCATGATAACAAGACGGAGGATACGTATACCAAGAATGATGTTGAGAGTGAGTCCTTCACCAAGCTGAGAGTGGAATTGCGAGGTGGAATGAAGATGTGATGTTTGTGCTAACGTGTGCATGTGGCAGATGGCGAATTCCACGTCGACCTCTACACACTGCCGGACCCGCTGATCAAGATGCTGTGGGATTTCTGCGACAAGAAAGTCGATATGGCCAATCTTGCTTAGCACGCAAAACTTGGCATTTCTCCGATGGCGGCAAACAGGTGGCGATGAGGGCCTTCCTCTCGACCACATATTCTGCAGCCTCGACATCATGATCGAGAGGACAATGGCCACAGTCGTGGGAGCTTTGGCACTCCGCGAGAGGGTGAAGATTCTTGGGGCGTCCTGTCTACGGGCTGGATGTTGGACGTGCTCATGCCTTGATGGGCGCGGCGGTATGGGAGCGTGGCGCGGGCGTTTGGAAAGGGACCGCCTGAGACGGCGAGGTAGCGAGAAGGATATGCTGAAGACGTCCTCTTTCAATGACACACGTTTCGAAGGATCCTGATGATCACCGCACCCTGTTTATAGCGTTGTTTCGGAGCGTGATGGTCCCTTTTAGCGACAGCAAGCCTCGTCGTAAGGCCGGCAAGCACCAATGTCAAGTGCGATCACGATGAGATGGAAGTGGCTGCCAGACGGGCAAAGCAGACCGGTACACCCACTACATATGAACGTGATCCCAGCGCCTATATACTGAACCCATCAACTACTTCCTTCATGGTCGGAAAACAATGGAAGGATTTCTCGGCGATATGCTCGCAAAGTTTCCACCTCCACCAAACAGCTTATACGATGTTGCAGTGGATTCGAAAACCATTAGGCAAGTTCCTCGCTTTCGGTGCAGGTTAGCCGTTGCTGCATGCCTTCCACGGTTGGAGCTGTTCCTCGGCGGACGGGACATCTCAGCGCCGTGTCAATGCCTGGATGCTGGCGTACACGTGCATCGAACTTGCCCAAGTAATCCGTACGCATGATGTCTCCAGACACTCGCGAGAGGTGACGGGAATAGCATTTCGGGCAGCAATGGTGCGCGGTGTCAAGCGTCTCGCTACAGTACTGTACAACAAGTGGCTTTCAGCCGTAGATTCACTGCCCGCCTGAGGAACACTGCAGTTCTACGGGGAGGTGTGGGCTCGGGCGTGGTGTTCCTTCCACCTGTCATGGCTGGCAGATTGACCTCAGCCTTGGTCTAAACCTGAACTCTCACATAGACGCTGAGCAGGTTCACGGCCAGCAGCAATGGAAATCCGCGACCATGTTGGAAAGTCGCAGTTGGTGAGGGCAAAAGAGTCCCCAAAGTCGCGAAGGCCCGAGTTACGCGTCTCCCGGAGGATTGAGGGGATCGCCCGAGCATGATGACGTGCATCTTCCTCCTCTTCATCGCCGAGTGCAGCTGTCGCTTGATCCCATCTGTATGCCATTGACGTGGTCAGACTCCGTGTGCGGTGTCCAATTGCCCAATGCACCGTGAAGAGGTGGATCGCCACCAGAGTACATTACAGGCACAGCCCTACGTTGCAGAAGGCCTGCTAGAACCATTGCCCGCATGACGAAGCTCCACCTGCAGAAGTTCCACATGCAACCGCTTCAGGCGTTCCTTGGCAGGTAGTACGCACTCTCTCATCACCACGCGACAAGGTCCGGCAGCCTGTTGTCAAGCATTCCAGGCATTGAGCTCTCTCCAACTTGACCTCCGCGGCAGCTCTAGACCAGCAAACCAAGTCGAACAAGATGTCTTTCCTCTTCGACAAGGTCAAGGAGGCAGTCAAGGACGTCGAGAATACCATCACGGATCAGAAGAGCTTCAGGCAAGACGAGAACCAGGGTCCGTACCAGCAGCAGCAACAGCAGCCAAGTAGGCCTGGCAGACATACTCACCTTCACACCCACTGCTCCGGCGTCTGCTCCGACGGTGACAGCCATCACCTGCACCGCTTCCAATCATTCGCTCCGCAAAGAGAAGGCAACGACGTAAAATGGTACGTCGATGGTTGCGGATACTTCTATGCCGTCTCAGTCGCATTGGAGCAGGCGAGGGAATCAATATGGATCCTCGATTGGTGGTTGTCACCGGAGCTGTACCTGCGGCGACCGCCTGCCAAGAATGAGCAATACAGGCTCGACAAGATGCTGTTTCAGGCTGCGAATCGTGGCGTCAAGATCTACGTGATAGTGTACAAGGAGGTTACACAGGCTCTGACGCTGTCGTCAAGCCATACCAAGCATTGGCTCGAGGACCACGACAGGACCGGTAACATCAAGGTGTTCAGGCACCCGGATCATCTGCCAGACAAGCAGATGCTGGCGTCAAGCCTCTGGTCGGCGGTGAAAAACACTGGACTGAATGCATCGAAGCTGGCTTCTCTGCCGGGAGAGGCATTGCAGGGCATCTACGGTATGAACGAAGACAGCATCCTGTACTGGGCCCACCACGAGAAGCTGTGTATCGTAGATGGCCATACTGCATTCATGGGCGGTCTCGATATGTGCTTTGGCCGCTGGGACACGAATCAGCACTCCATCGCAGACGCTCATCCCGGCGACCTGAACGAGATCGTCTTCGCAGGTCAGGATTACAACAACGCCCGCATCATGGACTTCCACGACGTTCAGAACTGGCAGAATAATAAGCTCGACCGGAAGTATAACTCGCGGATGGGATGGTCCGACGTCTCGATATGTCTGTCGGGCCCGATCGTGGAAGATCTGAGAGAACACTTCTCGCAACGCTGGAACTTCATCTACTTTGAGAAGTACGATGTCCGCGAAAATGCCCGCTACCTCCCGCTGCCCTTCCATGCGAACCGGGCTGGGATCATCGGCCACCCTTATCGCGCACCTGAGCGACCTGGACAAGCGCCGATAGGTGAAGGCCAATTTCATCACTTCCGAGAACGCATGCGCGAACAATACGAGAGGGGTCGCGAGCGGTTAGCAGACAAGGGCGATGAGATGCGTGAGCGGTTCCTTGGCGCAGATGATCCTGACTACGATATTCCCTTCACCGGACCCGTGCATATCCAGCTCATGCGGTCTTGCACGAAGTGGAGTCATGGTGTACCGCTCGAGCACAGTATTGCGAACGCGTACATCGAGACGATCCGGAACAGCAAGCACTTTGTCTACATCGAGAATCAGTTCTTCATTACTGCGACTTCGAGCGAGCAGAAGCCGGTGGAAAATTTGATCGGAGCTGCGATTGTGGAGCGAATCGTGCGAGCTGCTCGCAACAACGAGCCCTACCACATGATCGTTAATATCCCAGCCATTCCAGGCTTTGCGGGACCTGAGGGCCGATGAGGCGCTTGGTACGCGAGCGATCATGGAGTTCCAGTACTTCAGCATCAACCGAGGCGGGCACAGCATCATGGAGCAGATCGCTGCAGCTGGCGTTGATCCAATGCGGTACATCCGCTTCTACAACCTGCGCAACTACGACCGCATCAACTCGAGCAGGGCGATGCAGAAGGTCGAGCAGCAAGCGGGTGTCTCCTAGACGATGCACGAAAGGGCTACGACCAGCGGTATGGCCAAGCGATCGAGAGCCAGCAGTACGGCAGCCAATACTCGGATCCACGCTACAACGACGACGCAATGAACCGCTACCAGCAAGCCGCTCAGCAAATCCGCGGCCAAGGGCACCGCATGCTGAACAGCAGCTACTGGGACAGCGTTGCCCAATGCTACATGCTCTACGGCCCCTCCCTCTACGACGCACCCTGGGATGGCGACGCGCAGTCCGAATTCGACGCCTACGTCTCGGAGGAACTCTACATCCACAGCAAACTTCTCATAGCCGACGACCGCATCGTCATCTGCGGCTCGGCCAATCTGAACGACCGCTCTCAACTCGGTAGCCACGACAGCGAGATAGCAGTCTGCATCGAAGACTGCGAGAAATCGACAGCTACATGGCCGGACAGCCGTGGCGAGCGACCAAATTCGCCGCAAGTCTCCGCCGCGAGATCTTCCGCAAACATCTTGGTCTCCTCGCTCCGCAGGATATGCAGAGCCCGACGAACAACTTCATGCCCATCGGCCGCCCCAACGACTATGACTGGGGCTCCCGCGAAGACGCACTCGTCACCGACCCCCTATGCCGCGAATTCACCGACCTCTGGAAAGGCACAGCCGCAACCAACACTGCCGCCTTCGCAAAAGCTTTCCACCCGATCCCAGCCGACAACGTCAGGAACTGGAGACAATACGATGAATTCTTCGAGCGATTCTTCAGACCCGACGAAGCCGCGAAAAAGGGTCTAGATACTGGCAGGCCCAGTACGTGGAAGTACGGGCATGTGGTTGCGGAGGAATTTGGTGGAGGGGGTGAGCAGGGTTTGAGGGAGTTGAAGGAGTGTTTGGGGAGGATCAGGGGAAATCTGGTGGAGATGCCGTTGTTGTTTCTCAAAGAGGAGAACATTGCTAAGGAGGGCTTGACTTTGAACGCGTTGACGGAGGTCGTCTATACGTGAAGTCGCATCGGGCGGGGAAAAGTCGGCGCCGCAAAGGCGGTTTTTGGTATCGGTGGAAGCAGTCCCGAGGCGAGCTTGAGGCGTTTCTGAGGCCCGGCGAATGGGAACCTCCACAATGGCCATACCAACTTTCACGGCCGCTGGTACGATGGAGTGGTAGCAGGGGTTAAGAAGCGTGCCACATGCACGAAGGTTGTCAACGTCAGGAATGGAATGGTCTTGGCGACAAATTCCGCGAACACCGACGGCACCGGCTTCCCCGTCCAACAGCAGCGGCCTGGACCACGCTTCCATCGTCCTGTATACCGAGGCGACCGTACTTTGATCTCCGGCGTGGTCACTGGCTGTCGCAAATTCGCCCTCATCGCCCCTTTCGGCGGCGCACCGCTGGCCTTGTCAGGCATTTCTGGTGTCTAGATCACGGTCCTGTGCAGGAAGAGATCGAGCTCACTCCCTGCGAGCCAGAAGGCCTTTCCGGTCCTCTTACCCCTCCCCTTCCCTCTCCCTCAGCGCAGCAGGAGCACGGTGGGGGTGCGCGGACCTGCGGAGCCAAGGACGACTTTTGGCGCGGGTTCGTGAAGCCTATGGGGCTTGTGGGGGTGGTGATTGTCATGATTTGGGTGGTGATGGTGAATGGTGGGGTTGGTTAGGTTCGTCAGACGGATTGCCCGGGAGTGCGGTGGGAAAGGTGAGGAGGAAGAAGGGGAGGATGGGCAGGCGCAGTAGAAGGAGTGGCAAAGAGTTGGAACGAGGTGAGGAAGTGATGATCTGTTGAGGTTATGGGAGTGGGAAAAGGGCTGTGCGCACGCCGTGATAACGATGTCTTGCACGGTGAAGGGATGTGTACTTCGCGGTGTGGGTATCTCAAAAGCATGGAATATACAACAGCGCAGCTCGAAGCTTGCTCGCAAGTCCGCCTCAAGATCAAGCAGCCGCCTCGCCAGAAGCAGCAGCAGCCTCAGCCTCGTCCCGCCTAATCCTCTCCTCTAACCTCCGCCTCTCAGCATTCTTGAGCCGTATCATCGTGATCTCGTCCAAGGAAGGACTATTCGCTCCTTTAGGTGTCGCATTGGCAGCGGGCGATCCCTTAAAGCTTGCAAATGAAGGCGCTTTCCGCAGTCCCGGCTCACTCCCATGTGTCTGGGGTTTGGTTTGGGGAGTGCTCGGTAGAGCGCTTGGTCCATGGGAAGACGGCTCCCATGGGGCCTTGGCGGGTGTTGTAGGTTGCTGAACCGGCTTGGGAATGCAGTCTGGTTCTTTTCCTGCTGCCCAGCCGACCGCTTCGAACTTTGACCAAGCCTTTGGGTCCGTGGATTGCAGTTTGGGGAAGTCGGAGACGGCGGCGTGTGCGCCCACGATGCTCGAGTAGACGATGACGGCCGTGAAGTAGGGCACTCTATGCTTCCCGCCCTCCTTCTTCAGCCTCTTCTCCCGCATGACGACGTCTTGGATTTCGCCGAACCGACTCCAGACCTTCGTTAGGTCCGCACCTTCCTTTCCGCTATCCACTGGCCACCTCAAAGTGATCGACCTGTCCAGCTCCGTCGGTCCCTCCCTCACATTCTCCAATCCCTCCTCCGGTTCCTCCCGCCTTCCCGCCTCCTCAAACACTTGCCTGGCTCTTCTCAGCCTCTCCTCCATCTCCTTCCTCCTCCTCTTGCCATCCTCGGCCAACCTCTCCACCTCCTCTCCACCTCCCTCTCCCCGCTTCCTCTTGAAGAACCCACTCTCCCTCCGTTCCAATCCTCTTTCATCGCCCTCCGCCGCCCACTCAATTCCTCCTCCCTGACCCTCTTCTCCTCTTTAGCTTTTCGCGCATGGTCGTACAACTGCCTCAACTCCGGGCTCGAGAGGATCTCATTCGCAATAGATAGACTGTGGAATTTGGCCAAGGCTTCGACATTGGTGGCGCCGACTTTGTCCGGATGGTATTTCAGTGCGGTTTTGCGGTAGGCGCGGCGGATTTCCGAGTCCGATGCGGTTGGGGGCAGGGAGAGGAGGGCGTAGAGGTCCTCGGGAGGTTGGAGGGCGAAGTGGCGGAGGTCGGCGTCGGCGGACATGGTCGTGGTAATGTGTCGCGCTGTACTGTTGCTGATGGACGGGACAGCCAGGATAGAATGGAAGTGCGTTATCGTTATCGGCGCGAGTCAAGACCTGTGAATCATCGCTCGGAGTCTGACTCGCGGCCCGGAATCGGGCCGCTTGGGTCGCGACACAGCAACGGAGCTCGACGCTACGGCCGATGATCTTGGGCTTGAATGCTGCATAGTCACTGAACGCATCCATTCAAGCATCCACCACTATCATCCATCTTTGCTTCCGCTCGATTCCGGGGTTTAATCATGCCCGCATAGAAGGAGCAGTCCGTACAACCAACACGCGCCACATTACTTGACACAAACCAGCTCTCTCAGCCCTCCCACACCCTCTTCCCTTCCAAATGCTCCACCATGTCCCTCGCGACGACACCCCCCTCCCCCTCGCCCTCCCCCTTCCCCTCCGCCAGCCCGCCTACCACCCTCTCCGACTGGCTCGACGACCTCTCCGTCCGCTTCCTCCTCAACCTCCCGGACAGCGAACTGCGCGAAATGCCCCGCATCGCCTTCCAAGTCGAAGAAGCGCAATGGTTCTACGAAGACTTCATTCGCCCGGCCTCCCTCGCCCTCGGGCATCCCCTCCCCCAACTCCGGCTTGAGGAGTTCTTCATGGCGTTGATGCATCATTGTCCCATATTGACCAGCCTGGGAGCCGAGGCGCACAAGTTTGCGTTTGACGAGTTTCTGAGGTATAAACAGAGAGTCCCCGTCAGAGGAGCGATTCTGTTGGACGATAGGATGGAGAAGGTGGTGCTGGTCAAGGGATGGAAGAGCGGGAGTTCGTGGAGTTTCCCCCGAGGCAAGATCAACAAGGATGAGCGGGACATCGATTGCGCGGTGCGGGAAGTCTTTGAAGAGACGGGTTTCGATGTCCGAGGTGCGGGATTGATGCCGCAGGATGAAGAGGGCGTGAAGAGGATCGATGTGACGATGCGCGAACAGCACATCAGCATGTTTGTCTTTCGCGGCGTCGAACTGGAGACTGCGTTTGAGCCCCAGACCCGGAAAGAGATTAGTAAGGTCGAGTTTTGGAATTTGCAGGATTTGCCCGGATATAAGAAAGTGAAGGGAAAGGCACAGCATCAGCAGGTCGCGGGCGGGAAGTTTTATATGGTTGCGAGCTTCATGGGACAATTGAAGAAGTGGATTGCGGAAGAGAGGAACCGGGATGTGCAAAAGGCGGCCAGGGCATCTGTGCCCGGGACTGCCGGCGTACCGGTGGAGGAGGAGGCTCAGGAGGATACAGAAGTCGCAGAGGAGAATGCGGTGGATGCGGAAGCTCAGCGGAAAGAGCAGGAGAAGAGTGAGATGCTCCGGAGATTGATGGGGGTCGGCGGGCCGGCTCCCCAGCCAGAAGCTATCCCGGCGATGAGCGGTGGCGAGCAGAAGCCGGATCTGCTCTCTGCTGCAAGGAACTGCTCCAAAGCCCGCTTCAATCACGCCACACACCCCTCTCGAGCAGATCGACGCCTTCCCTCCGCAGCCCGAAAGCCCACATCCTCGCCATGCCCGACATCCTTTGCAGGGTTACCAACACCAACCTGTGCCGCAATTTCCGTTCAGCCCCGAGCGTCTGCAGGCACAGCAGCAAAACGCTTCCATGCCATTATCTGGCACGCTTGGGAGTGGCTCGCAAGGCTTCGCACCCCTCAGCAGCACTCAATGGGTCCGCCACGAATGCCACAGCAACAGCCATTCCAGCAGCACCGACAAGCCATGCCCACCGCGCCGCAGTACTCGCTCATGCTTCAGAACGATGCGCCTTTCGCTCCTATCCGCCAACCAATGCAGCCGCCTCCGCAGCCACAGCAGCCCATGCCTCACCTCGCGAGCCCAGCTCTTGATCTGCAAGGACCGCAAGGCGCTCTCGGCGCTGGTCCGCCGGTACCCAAAGCGGAGAATCTACCAATGCCAAGATTGACCGCGCATTCCTTGGGCCTACTCAATGCGTTCAGATCACCTACAAATAAATACGAAACACCTCATCAAAATTTCGACCAAGCCAAGAGTAAGCAGCCAAGTCAGCACCAGAAAGCTTTGCTTGATCTCTTTCGCAAACCTTCTGATGTCCAAGTCGGCTCTGCGTCGCCGGCACCCATAGATACGACAGTGCGGCCGGCGGTGGGAAGAAAGGCGGAGGATGTTGAGAAGGAGCGGGACAGGGAGAGAAAGAAGAGCGCGACGCTGAATGAGATCACGAGGACTTTGCCGCCGAAGTTGAAAGCGAAGAAACCACAGCAGCCGCCGCCACCACCACCACCAGCACCGGCCGCGGCACCGGTTCTTGCGCAGCAGACGCAAAGAAACGACAGCCTAGCAACTCCGCAGGTGGTTGATAGATCTCGCTCGAGAAGTAGGCAGGGTCAACCCTTTGATCCCTCGAACCCGCGACCTACGACTCCGCGAACTCAGCAGAATGCTTCGATTCTCCAGCGCCCCTTGAGCGCTGCGCACTCGCCCAAACCCCGCCACTCGCCGAAGGTGAAACCCAGTCCCGCTCGGCGTGGGGCTGAGAATGGCAGTACTGTTGCTCCTCCTCCGCCAGCATCCGCGGCGCCGGCATTCACGATTTTGACAAGGCCGGGGTCGGGTCAGCAACAAAACAACGACAACAGCATAAAACATCGGATGTTACTGTCGGCATGCAAGTCCTCAGGAGACCAGAGAGCGTAGACCCGGCAACCGTGCAAATGGTCGCGGAGGTCGTCGAGAAGGAGAGCAGTAACAGTCCTGATGGAGTACCGGCAGAGGACAAGAGAGAACGACTTCTGGAACTATTGGGCAAGAGCAGTGGAGCTGTGTCCCCTGTTGCATCAACTCCGGCCGCTAAAGCGGCGAAGACCTCAACCGAGCAGCCGGGCCCGGCTGAGCAGCGATCAACGCTCCTGCACCTCTTCACGGCTAGCGGTAACGGGGTGGCTAGCCCGGTGCAGCCGCCACCTCGTCCGGATCTGAAGCCGGAAAGTAAACGCCCCAGCCAACAGGGGCAGGGCATCCAGATACTTAGCCGACAGCCCCAGCAGACACAGCAGAACATGCTGCTTGACCTGTTCAACAAGCCCTCTGCAGCCAAAGGCAGCGTCGGTGATAGCCCAGGCACACCGATCTCTCCTTTCTTGCTAGGAACGCCTGCGACGCGCCTCGCTCCTGCGGGTTTGCAGGGGCCGTCGAGTCTTGCTTCTTCTGTCTCAGCAGGCGAGAAGACTAGGCAGGACGCTAGCACGCCGACACCTGTGACTGCGGGAGAGGTCGGGGAAGGAAAAGAGTGGATGGGGAGTTTGGCGAGCAACGGAGACGGAGACGTGGGTGAGAGTCGGAAGGGCAGCGGTGCGGGCACGCCGGTGGACGGGAGTAAGGGGTTTTTGTTGGATTATTTGAATGGGGTTGTCAGGAACGAGGGTGGGAGGAAGAGATGATGGCGGCGTCGCTGGTCGGGGAGACCCTGAACCTGGAGGGATTGGAATTGAGTACACGGGGCCATGAGCATGCCACAGACGGCAATCATTGGTATTCAGAACTATGTATCATCATCACTCGTGTCAGAATTCATGGCATCATCACTACGCACTACGACCGCTTGCGGACCAGAGTCTCCTCCATGCGAGCACGTTAGCTTTTGCTCACTGTATATGTGGCCCCCAGTCTCTCCATCAAATGATCCCTCGCCGTCAACACCCTCCCACCCTCTCTCCTCGTACTTCGCCCTGTCTTCTCGGCGTGCTTCCAGACAATCTCACTAGGCACAGCTGCCAATTCCACATCATCCAGCGGATGACAGAAATACGCTATAGAATATCGATCCCCTTTCCCTTCCTCTCCCTTCGGGAAAACCACCCGATGCACCGTCGACCTGAGCAGCCCTCCCGTCCAGTCTTCGAGCAAGTCGCCGATGTTGACCAGGATCGGTAACGGCTTGTCAGGCTCCTCCAAGGGATCGACAGGCACCGCCGCCCAGTCGCCACGGGGCGCTTGATCTCCAGCCCAGGCTGCCCTCGCTGCTGAAACAGCAGCGTCATACTCCCGTAATCGCTGTGCGCTCCGGCACGGATGTCGATTCCTTCTTCGTAGGCGCAGGAGATGGCGGGGTAGTAGAGCAGACGGAAGACGGTACCACTGGGCTTGCCCGAGGAGCTGTCGTGACGGGATGTAAACCAGTCCCGGTCGATTCCTAAGGCTACAGCGAGGAGTCGAAGGATCTGCTGGCAGAGCTGGTGGCAGGAGATCTGAAAGTTCCGCAACGCTTGTTTCTCCGGCTGGAGAGGTAAAGGCAGGGGTTGTCGAAGTCCGTGCCGTTCTGGATAGGCTCGCCCATGTTGAACGCTCTGTTTGCACATTAGCATCGATGCAGGTCTGGCAAGCTACAGATGACAGAATAGAGTGGCGTACTCTTTGACATCAGGTCGCTTTGCGTCTTCGGATCCAATTTCTCGACTCCCTGGCTCAGCCAGCCGTGGTTTTTGCCCGCCTTGTTGGAGCTGATGGCTGCTTCTTGCTTTACTTCCAACGGCGATAAGAAAAACTTCTTGGACAGGTCGAACATGTGTGATATGTCTTTTGGCGGAATGCCGGCGGCGTTGTTCTGGATGTAGACGAAGCCAGGTTCGTGGCGGCCTCGAGGAATTCTTGTGGTGCTTGAGGATTGGCCGGCGAGATGTCGATTACTGGGATGACAGCGTCACCCTCCGGGCCTTTGGCACCCATTCTGCGGGATGTGATGGGTGACCATGTCGTTGTAGCAGAGTTGAAGTGGGAGGCGAAGCTCACCTGGTAGCGCCGGCGCGACTTCCTGGTTAGCGCCCTTTCAGGGGATTTTCCCTGTACTCTCATGGCTACTTCCTCTTGCCCGTGCAAATTCCAAATCAGTCACTGTATGCAATCAATGAGAGCTACAACAGTGGACAATCTGCCTGCGATGATTGAGATAATTGGACGCAACTCGTCCAGAATACGCGATCATCTTGCCCGAAAGTAGCCCTATCTGGTGCCGATCAAACCAGTTCATATGGGTTGTCCGAAGACCATCGAGCGCCGTCCGAAACAATTATACAGAGAGCTGTGCACGGCAAATTGGCGAAGGCGAATTCACTGCTCACTGGAGCCACGGAGAAAGACAAAGAAAAGATTGGAGGCATACAAGCCATGGTCGACAGCAAGGAATGCTCAGAGATCATTGTTGACTCGAGCACTGCGCACGTCTACAAGACCAGTGCTGAAGATGATGCGAGTAAGAAAGAAGATCGATATGGTCGTGAGTAACATCT